>JAVJGJ010000057.1:21192334-21231751 GCA_035590215.1 Microhierax caerulescens
GTTTGGGGGGGTGGGGTGGTGGGGTGTGTGGGGGGGTGTTAACTACCATAGGAGGAACAAGTAATAGCATCCATCACCATGGCTAAGATGGCCAAACCCACCATGCACTGATGACGTGAATGCAGATAAGGAGAGTCACGTTTTTCACCACAGTTGCCGGGGGAAGCAAAAAACAAGAAGCTTTGGAGTCAGGTCCATTCCTTACTTTCCGCGATGATGACTTGTCACCCGTGCCTCACCAGCCTATGGCCAGCTCACTTCACTCCCCTTTAGGTTCATGCAAAATACGAAATCTCAGTTCAGAAGAAGTTTTAGACTGAGGGTGGCAACCCTGTTACAAAGAGATACATCATAAGCAGCACAACCATCTTCCCTCTTCCCCAAGGAAGGGCTGAACTTGACAGATCCATCTGATCCCAAACATGGGAACACCAGACTGCTCCTTCCAGTTTGGGCAGTGCCAGAGTGGGAGCTGTCCTGGCACAAAGCTCTGAGCCTGGACACCTGGCGGTAAACCTGCAGCGTTCAGGCCAGACCTGGGCCTGAGGTATGCCTAAAAGCAAACAAATACAGAACTCACTGTCATTTAGGTTTTCATTAAGGGTTGGTTGTTTTTTGGAGGAGGAGGGGACAGGAGTTTCAGAATGTAAATCAGAGCAATTTAACCCCATAGGTAAAAGGAAAACCAAAGAAATCTTAAAACACCTGACGTGCAGGTGCTGAGGTGTCACCTCCTCAGAAGGCTGTACTGCAGGCCTCCAGGACAGGGCCTAAAATAAGACATCATAATGTTGCACCACAGCACGATGCTCTTCCTTTGAGGCTTAGTGTCACAGCAGGTTACAATTGATGGCTACATAAAAAGCTCTATTCTGGAATTTAAAAATATAATCATGTTTTATCTTGATATTGAAATAAACCTTATTCACAGAACTCCTTGAACATCTACACTTACTTCTGGCTGCCTCAGTTAACTGTGTCATGCCTACATTACAGCAGCAAGTCCAGAAAAAATACAGATGTTCTAGACTGAGGCTGGAGCCGACTCATAATAAATTGTTCAGGTCTGCTGCAGACTAGGAATAGCTTTTCTCATTCTTTGCTAGCTTCATCTAATTTTATATCCTCGATTCAAATGGAGTTATGCAAACCTCATGTTTGCTATCAGGGTATGAAGAAGCCTATTGTAACTAGGATATGGTTTTCTTAAATGTAAATGCACATGCAAAATAGAAAGAGCTTTGATATTGAGATTTTTTTTTCCCCCTGAGGTTCAAGTATTTTATCATTTTAATAATACTCCATTTTCCTCTTGCACTCATTTTTTAAACATCTTTTGTATTAGCTCCGAGTATTATAATTCCTTCAGAATTCCTCTGGAGGGCACTATTACCATAACTATCCAATTAACCACCGATGGATGTCATAGAGATAAACACTAAACAGCCTTGTTGGCAGGAGGCAGAGTGCCTTTTAACCGAAACAGGTTCTTTACTGCTGCCTGGGTTTTCATTCTGCGTTAGAGAATATGGGAAATCATAGCTACAAAGAGAAAAGAAAACTTAGAAATCATTATTGTAGACACTTGTCCTGCAAAAAGATGGTGTGTGTGGTGGTTTGGTTGTTTGTTTTTTTTTTCCCCCAGCCATTATCTTTGGTAGCAAGTACTAGAATTTGGTATATCCTTCAAAGGCTTTGCAAAAGTGAGATTCCCAAGGCACAGCATGATTTGTGACAGTTTGGGCTGGGAAGGGATGGAGGAACTGATTACCTTGCAGACTCTTCTGTCCTCTGTGGCCACTTGTGCACCCTTGAGGCTGAACTGGCTGCTGCGAGACCTGTACTCCGCTATCCTCCCACTCACCAGAGCTGCTCCGTTCCACAGTGCAGAGCAAGGTCACCTGTCCCTCCAGGATTTAGAAAAGCCTGTCCAACATACAGAGGGAAGGATACTGTTTTGGAGTTAGGAAAGAGATCACGACATACCAGAGTTTCTTGGTAGCTGCATCGGTTTTTAGAACCGAGAAGAAAATCAGAAGTGAGTCTTACAGTTCATAGGAAAACATTTCTGAAAACAGGATAAACTCTTGGAAGCTTGGAAAGGTCAAATTTAAAGTAAATGTGTATGCCTAATCCGGTCGCCCTCTTGTGATCATGCGGTATGTTGCATGATCATTTTATCTGAGTGCTCTGAAATTTTTTAGGGTAAACCAGTGGTGAACAGCAATTCACAGGGTTTAGGTTTTGAGTTGATTTTGTTGGTTTTCTTCTCCCTACATCTTCTGTAAAACATCATAATTATGTACGAAAATTATTTTCTTTACTTTGATTTTACTACTTCTTGTTGAGTTTTTTTTCCTTTTACGACTTGCACATGTAGTTTTTTCATCTATTTTTCAATTAGACAAGAAATTACTTGAGTAGGTGCAATACTTGTGTGAGAGTTTTTATAGAAATGTTATAATAGTGATGAGTGTCTTGGATACTATATCATCTAGAAGAAAATGATATTGATATCATGTGTTTTTAATTAGGCTATCAAGCAAGGAAAATAAGAGAGAAGGATATATTTCAGTACTGAGAAAGAATCAGCACATACAACTAGAATAAAAACTTGCAGAGTAAAAATAAATCGAGGTTTTGAATTAACTTCTTGTGAACCTGTTCGGATCTGCATTGATATATTCATTAGTAAAAATTATCCTTGCTCTTTTTCATTAATCTCTTACCCATTTCAACCTGAATTCTTTGTTACTAATTATCACCTAATTCAAAGACTGTCCCCATACATCCGTTTTATTTCAGGATCTTTCTTTCTTCCTGACATCTGCATTGCCACACTGAGCACTGAACTCTCACAGCTTCTCCTCCTAATTGCTAGCCTTCAAGAGCAATTGAAGCATTTTGTTTTAGATTAAAAGACTTTGTAAAAAAAATAAAAATGAATGGCATGAACTTTTCAAATAAATGTAAGAGGGAGGAAAAAAAAAAAAAAGACAGGTCAGATTTTGGATATACCAACCTTGACATCGTCCTTTTAAAGTACTCCCCAGGCAGCTTTAAATTTTGCTACCAGCACTCAAGCAGCCGCTCACCCTAGGGCCCAGTCAGCTTGGCAGAATGACAGAGGTCAGCATTTCACACGAATGAACAATTTCTCCAATATATAAGGCAGCCATTCAGCTCCGTTTCTCGTTTTTCACCTGTCCTTTAAAGTTTAAACTAAGACTATCATAGGTACTGTGCCCAATGCAACGGAAATCCCTCTTTCTATTAACCCTTTGAACCCTTATGATGAGAAGTGATACCCTTACAATTTTGAACTGAGACACTGAAGCCACAGAAGGGCTCCTCTTCCCTCCCTCCCCACACTAGCTTTTTTTCTTGTGTAGTTTCCTTCACAAACAAATCCCTGTTACCTCTCTAATTCAGTCACTGAGTAGGAGAAAATCTTGCTGTTCTTGCAGAGCATTCAAAGTGTGTGCACGTGGTGGGGCCAAGTGGAAGCAGTACTTTCATCAGATTCAGGTTTTGGATATTTTTTTTTTCCTGCTTTGAATGTGCCTGGCACTTACATGCAAAGTATTTTTAGGTAGGGGAGAGAACCTCCATACAGTGATGTGGTTCTGGAAACCAACATGCAGAACTTGCAGTGAGGCCAAATAAAACCGACTATGGTAAAACAAAGCCTTTTTAGTGAGTCCTAGTCAAAGCACTATGTAATACACACAAATTTTATTAAACTCAAAGGAGTTAACTGATCATGAATTAACAAGCTATAATCAAAGACAACTCTTCAGTCCTAAGAAACAAAATGCACCCACCTTACTTATTAGTTGAATGGTCTGAACAGGCATGGAAACTCAGTTATCCACCTGAATTCCCTGGACATTTCTCAGAATGCACCTGTGTGACTGGTTCAAGCTCACTGTTGAAGTAAATTGGGAAGGAGAAAGGAAATGGAAGCCTGGATAAGGAAACTTGCATTGGCTTTGCTGTGCTGTTACACAGCCAGCCAACTTCTGTGGTCCCAACATTCAAAATTCAGATCAGATTTCTCTGAGGGAGGCTGGGGTTCTGCTTTAAACTGGTGTGTGATTTTTGTGGAAAAAAAAAAAAAAAAAAAAAGTCATTCAGAAGCAAGTCTCTGAGCGGCTATTAAACATAAAATAACTATTTAGCAAGATTTGATTAAGACAGATGAGATAGATTACCAAGACTAAGAAAATAGTAAAACTGAAGTGTAGAATTTACTAACTACTTTATAGCACGTACATTGGCCATAAGGTAATTTTGTGGGCCTTGGAGCCACATGCTTATGTGTGCCATCCCAAATTTCTGCACATAAGAGCACCCAGGGGACTATTAACACAGTAGAAACAATTGTGACCACGAAACAAACCCATGCTGTCTCAGCTCCAAATTCTTGTAAGAGCCATTATAGTCACTGCTTTTGTACTTAAAAAAAAAAAAAAAAAGCAAAGAAAATGACGGAAAGGCCATGACATCTGAATTTGTGACAAGAAAGAGTTCAGAAATTCTGAGCTTCTGACTATCCAAGTTGTCCCAACCTCAGTGTTGTTTAGAAGATCAGGTAACCAAAATGTTATGGATCAATGGATCAAATTGGATCAAAAAATAGATATGCAGCATTAACCATACAGCCTGCACTTACATTGCATAAAGCACCACTCTGCCTTTTCCAGTCAGAGGACTGCAACAGAGTAGACTACAGCCAAGTACAGGATACACATTTATTTAGACATATATACCAAAGGAAGAAACAGTGACTCACAGATGGCACCCCTTTTAGCTAACAAGAGAGATCCTTAAGCCATCCTGATGCTGATAAGCCCACAAAGGTATCAGTGAAGAAAACAGTCTTCCATTAAGGTTTGTTGTTATTTTGGTGTTTGTTTTTTTTTTAATTCAAGCATTTCTGTTTCCTTCTTTATTGTTTTTTACCTTACATCCAAACCTATAAACTCCAATTAACTGCTGAGGTTCAGTTATCTTTCACGTTTCTATATTGTTGAACCCTCTTGTTGCACCACTGAAATATTTGGACAAGGTGAGGGATACCATCTTGCAGCTAGGCACAGCTTGTTGAAAGACAACTGGAATACTCAGAAGAAGGACCCCTTATAGAAACACTCTATTTTGGTCTGCTTTTTTCTTTCTTTGAGTAATATATTTCAGAAAGTTTGCAAAAAGAATAGGGGTTTCAGGGCCCCCTTGCTCCTCCACTTGCGAGAAGGCAAAACCTTATGAACCATCCACATCTCCGAGGGCTTATTTTCAGCTAGAATCCCCTGGAGCCTGGCCTGAAGGGGATGTTGCTTCAGTGAATTCAATTTTCCAGGGTATTAAGAACTAAGAAAGTAAAATAGATGGCAGGCACTGAGGGTGGAATTCTAGCTCCACTGGAGGTTAATGGGGCTTTCTGCCACTGACTTCAGGTAGGCCAGGATTTCACCCTTGCTTCAGGGAGCAGAGCAGAAAAACGTTATACAAGATTTAAACATTTATCACATAAAGCTGACTTTGGTAGTAAAATGAGAATAATGATACTGGCTTTGCTTGTGAAACTCTTCAAAAAGTATGAAAGGAAAGCACTACATAAGAGAGCGGTACTGGGGATATTCTACTGCAAGACTGAAAGAAATCAAGATGATTTCTACAAATTGTTCTTTTAAGGATATTAAGTCTTTGAAGGGGCTAGCCCTAAAGCTAAATTCTCTATTCAAATCTATTAAATCTACTATGGAGAGGAAAAATGAGTCTTCTGAACAAAACTACAGATTTTTGTATTTTTTTCAAGGTAAAAGACACTTGAACAAAACAAAACAGCCCTAACTCTCACCAGTCCCAGCTTGTCACATCCTAAACACGGGTTTTTCTCAGCAGAGGAACAGCACCACAGCAAAAGAAAAACAGTTCCATATAATGTAATGGGGCAGCCTTAACACTAAGACCTTCCACAGCTGAATAGACAAAAAGCCACTGGGGCTGGAGACTAAAGATCTCAGCAGTCTTTGCTCTGCCATGGTCAGGGCCCCTGTGAGATTTGTTGTAAATCCATTTCCATCTCTGGTCTTCCTGTTGGCTCACCTCCTTCTCTTCTTACAGCTGGGGAAGAATTTAATAAACATTTAGCTCTCAAAATCTCTGAAAACTTGTCTCTAGATCTAACTTAGATACTTGATTTTGTATCTAAGGGCATACTTACTGTGTTTCTTGTCTCTGTTTCAGTGATGTGTTTTACAGGAGTCATATATAATGGTGCTTTCAAACTTCACTGTAGATTTTAGGGTGCTAATGTAACACAAGCAAGAAGAATATCTAAAACTGATGTAACTTGAGGTCAATCACAAATTTATGGGAAGCACATTTGGTCATTTAGTAGGGAATTATCAACTGCTAAAACTCATTCTGACAACTAGAAAAACACTTTTGATGTACAAAAGGGTTTTGATCCTCTGTTTTATCCTCAGAGAGGAAAAGGAGGAGAAATGTAGGAGAAATCTGCCTTTAATTCCAACTCACTTATAATTTCATTGGTCTGAATATTTTGCCTTGATCTCAGTAGTTTGCAAACATATTAAGATATAGGCTGTCTTAATACTACCAGCTGTAAGGAAGAAAGGAAATTAAGAAACAAAAAGAGCAATAAAGAAAGCAGGCAAAGCTGTGTGGGAATGGATAAAAAAAAATCAGGAGCAAAGGAAAGAACAGCAAATAAGGAGGGAAGCAAAAGAGATAAAGTCATCAGAGAGGGCAATAGAGGATGGAAAAAGAAATAAGCAGAGGAAGGAAGGCATTATTTAAAGTAGAAGTGCAGTGGAGGCAAAAAAAAAAATTAAACGGAGCAGAGAGATGTCACAGAAATAGAAAACAAAGTTGTAGAGAGAAAGCTGATAAATTATGAAAACGGGATACAAAGGAGAATAAGGAAAGCAAAGGAGATGATGCACAGAAATAGAATAGAAAAAAAGACACCACCTCTGAGGATAGATTTAAGGTGGTGACTTGGGGCCTGCATTTAGTTGACCAAATTCCCAGGGAATTAAACCCCAAAAAAATAACAAACACCTCCCCAACGCCATAGACTACCATAGTTTTTGGATAGCAACATTACAAACTGCCTCTCAATGCCTTTAGGCTTTCTCTGGGCTAGCTGGATTTCTCTCTTCTGTCTTTTTGCTCCAACATTTTTGTCAACCTTATTTTACCTCCCTAGCTGCTTTCCACATCTACTTCCCCTTACACATTTTTTTGCTTGCTATTTTTCACCTTGATTTAAAAGGACAACCATAATGAGCACTTGTTTCTAACCAACAGTAACTGACTGAAAGATGACAGGGTATCAATAAGAACTATAGAACAATTGTAAAGAAAGGAAAATACATCCAGAAGAAACAAGAAGCCAGGAAGTCAGTGCAATTCAATATTTTGTTTTTCACTCTGCTAACTCTGGGTTAACACCCTCATCTACATGTTAAGTATTACAAGTTTCTCATGGAGAAAAATGTCAAAAATTTAACGCTGTTAAGTGTGTAAATGAACAGCCCTAGTAACTTCAACCAAAATTAACTCTGAGGGGTTAGGCTTTTTGCCTTTTTTTTTTTAATAACTGTTTCAGTAATGCTGCCTCAACTATGTTCTTTTTGCCCCTCAAGTCAATTAGCAATCAGAAAACAGCTCCCAACTCCACTACCAGGTCTACAAAACTGGTTCCCATTTCAGTATTAAAATACTTGGCCAGAATGTAGAAGTCTTACAGCCATGACTGCAATGCTTTTGAAAGTGGATTCAATTTTACTGTTCCAAACCCATTTGATGTCAATTCCAGCATTTCATAATATTATTTAAAAAAAAAATAAAAAAATGAAGGAAGCTCAGCAAGCTGCTTTGACAAAGCAGACCCTTAGCGAGAACTCTTCCCACTCCATTCTTTGCCGTGAAGGAAGGAAAGAAAACCAGATTTGCAGCACTAATGAAGCATTTCAAGAATGAATGATATACATGTAAATGTGACGGTGTCAAATGTTATTCATTACACCTCCTGTTTAGCAGCCATCTTGCTGAAAAGAGGGACAAGACCATGACACTTGCAGTTCAGGATTTTAAGCTAAGCAATGCTATACCAATTGGTGCACTGTGCTAATGTAACTTTAACTATCACATTATATTTAGCATATAATAAGGCAGATTTAAGGGGCAGGAAGTTAACTAATTAAGACCTTTTGTCCTTGTATAGAACTCTGATTGGGGTGGCTCATGCTGGGACTCCACAAAACATGGCTGATGCTCCCTGTTTCAGTGACATCTGTTATACATTTGTACAGCTAAAATTGATGCCTTCTTATGTGAAAGCAGCTTTCTAAGTAAGATAAAGCCTGTTTCACTCACTAGACACAGTTCTGGAAGTGCAGGAAGACAGCTTGGTTTTGAACATAGGTGAACTTGCACCATTCTCATAGGGAACATCCCTGGATGGAAGTAACTATGGATTTTTCAACCCAATCACTGTTCTATTTAAGCTCTTAACCCTTTAAAGCCAAAATCTTCTGTGACAGTATAGAACTAGCTAGAGTACTTTTTTCTACCAGAAAAGTTTCTAAACTCTATGATGGGTTTCCCAGCCAAAACCAGAGAAAGCCCTCCAGGTGATGGTTGTGCTGAGCCAGAGTGGGAACCAGCAATACAGTATTTTATTCTAGAGGACTTTAAAATGCAAATAAGACACACAAAAACCCACAAACAAACAACAACAAAACACAAAGAATTTCAATTTAGCATAGAAAAATACTTTTGAACATTCTCACATGAAGCAAGAATTTTCCAAAAAGAAAGCCAGAAAACGATTGCAGCCCTGATCACTGAACTGAGGGTTAAACAGGACAAAACTCAGGCAAGTGAAAAATTACAAGCATGATCCGTAAAATATTCTGACAGCCGGACACAAAGTAAACCTCACTACTCAAAGTCCAAGAGAATCCAGCTGTGCAACTAGAGCTGCTCAAACTGCCTGACAAGGATAATTCAGTGACTGTTTTTTCCCACATAAAAAAGAAGCATGAAGCAGCCGCTCATTCTCATTTCTGCTTGTGCTGCTCAAGTCATCCAGCTGACCACATGTGGCCTCTGAGCTAAGGCTTCTTAAAATGTAAGCTTAAGAAATGGTACATTTTCTAGTTATAACATGCCAGCGAACTATCAAAGCAATGGACAAAGGGAGCCGCTGAGCATGAAAACCAGTCATTGCTAAAACTTCACTCAACTTAGAGCAGAGGAGTGAGGCCTCAAATGGCAGGAGTCACAGATTTTAAATTCAAGCAAACAAGACTGTTCATAAGCCTTTAATAATTACCTCACTTTTATTGTCTATGCTTTCCACAAAAAATTAAAAGGAGTATCTCTTCAGTATAGACTGTGTAAATCTAACCTATGGTAAACTGCTGTCAGTGGTTATCAGTAGAAACAAATGCCATCTAAGCAGCTGAGCACCACAAAAGATACTCCCCTCTCTGCCTGGTTCACCTAACATTACACAAATTTCTGCTTGTATGTCCACATAGAAGTAATTTCAAAATCACCAGTTTCCAAGTTTGGATAACCATGAAAACTACACACCAAGACATGCCCTTTAAAGTGAAAGCTATTGTGTTAGCACAATACTTTTGTGCCCATAAGTCTTACTAATCTGTAATGATAAGTGTGTTTACATGTATTTAAACTGCATGTCAGTTAGATCTGACATAGGTTTTTAAACTCCTGGCAAAAAGAACCCATTAGGAACCCATTATGCTCTTATTATCAGTGTTTTAAGCTTCTGTAAGACTTAATTCTTATGAAAGATGTAAGAGGAAGCAAAATGGCCACAGCCCAGTACTGCAAAATGAAGCATGTCCCAGAAACAGGCTTGCTGTGGTGGAAGTAATTATCAGGGCTAAAAAACCAAAAAGGGTGCAAGTTCAGCAAAGCACATCAGGGCATACCATCCCCGCATGCAACACTAAGGTAAACAGCTTGGACACCTTCCTAAAAGTATGCACATTACTCAGCTTTTCACTGAATAGGGATGAGTTTGTCCCAAATCCAGCAATCCATTACAGTGATAAAGTAGCTCTTAGTATGCCCAGTAACATGCATGACAGCAGCAAGTGTTGAGCTGCAGCCAAATTCTGTCTCTAAGTGAGATAAAATCAGATCAGGAGGCTAAGAAGATAAGGATCAGTGCTCTGTGTACATCTATTCAGTCACCAGAGCACCTACTTATGTACAGAAAAAATGAAGGGTATATGGAATAAGCAAAGGGTGGGGGTGGGAGAAAAAAACCTCCTCTGATATTTTTTATGTTTCAGAAATTTTGTGGGAACATAGAGTAGCTATTGTCAATAGTATTGTTCTGAAGGCGTTGACTAGCATGGTAAGGAAGAAGCTGTGTTAAAGCCAAACTATTAACTGCCTTTCACTCAAGTCCCATTCTACAATAGAGTGCTCTCACAACAGCTGCAAGAGGCAAGCTTATAACTGTCAAGAAGACATTCTCAGTCACATATTGTACATATCCCTATTTTTGTTTAATGCAAATTCCTTAAGGCAGAGACTATTACTAATGCTAAATATATTAAAATTCAAATTGAATAGCAGAAAGGAAAATAAGCAACAAGTTAATTAAACTTGCAACCCACACCGCATTGGAAAATATTTGAAATACCCCTTAAGGAAAATCTAGAGTACAAAAGAACATAAACTGATCAAATTGGGGTGTGGGGGGTGTGTGTGTGTGTGTAGTTTTCAACTTGGAATAATACTATGTCTTCAATTTATAAATATAAAATCATGTGCTTACTGGGAAAAAAAAAAAACAAACCACAAACCAACCTACCACTGTTTGCAGGAGACTCAGCCTCTGTTTTTACCTCTGGCTGAAGGGCTGAGCTCCTAGGAAGCATGTTGCCAGAGCTTCTCAGACCGTTGCCTTAGGTGACTGAGATCCTGACTGGATGTAAGCTAGTGCAAGTCTTTGCCCTTTTTGCCTCAGTTAGCCCCTACCCTCCTGTTTGTTGTTCGCTGACTCAGAAGTCTTATCTCCCATCTGGAGTATCAGGTATGAATGCACCCTAGGGAAACAAATGTCACCACATGAATGGATGGATTTCCACACCTTTAATATAGGAATTAAGAGTCCTTTGCACATGTAAGAATAATCCAGAAAATGACATCTGTGAGAGATATACAGTCTGACAGATTATTACAAGTGATGAAGTTTTCACCAAAACACATAAGTGCTTATTATAATAGTACCTTGTTAAATCTTCTGTAAAGAATAGGTCCCTATCACCAGGGGAACAGCCCTGATAAACTAAAAAGTCTGTCCTGTGGGTCTGGCTCAAAATACACCTTTGGACCTGGTTTTCATAACTAGAATTTTTTAATGAAATTTGACCATATCAATGTGTCAGTTTAGTTTTGTATATGCTTCAGGCAGGTTTTGAAAACCTAATACTATCATCAGGATCCCCATACCTCCAGCTTCTATTAAGGAAATCAGTGCATATCTCATGTTACTGCTGACACTATTAAAAGCAACAGACAAGCACAGTGATGATCATAGCATGAACACTCGCCTGCAAACAGTCAGCACGAAAGCTTTGAAGTTCAGTTAACAGAAATCTTCACAGTTGTGGTGCCTAGCTAATTAGTTGTGCCTAATTCATTATATAGAGATAGCAGCTTTCTAAAAAATAACATAAATAACGGAGATTTTCATTTCTTTGTTAGTTTCAATACAGGTAGAAAGAGATTTCAGGGTTTTCACAGCTAGTGAGAGTATAAATTGGCATTGGCCTCAGAAGAAAAAAACAACCCTGAAACTATACTTTAGGAAGATAGCAAGAAGATTCTTTGAAGTAAATTCATTTTCATGCTAAATAATGAAAAGTTGCTATAAAAATTGTTTAAAATGTTTCTTACTTAACAGAACTATAGCATTAACAAAAAAAGAGCCAGGTTGGCAGGCCAAGAGCTGAAGCACTTTCAACCCACTAAAGAGCCTTGGTATGGAAAATATACCCTTACTGTTAGCCATATATCAATATGTCCTTAATATTGACAATAAAACTCATCCCAGTGCTGAGAAGAACCTCTTTTTGGAGAGATGGTAGTTGTCTTTACTATCCTTTCAGTCTTTGTCATCTCTTTACTGAGATGTCATTTCCAACACATTTCTAATTCAACTAGACCTCAACAAACCATATGAAAAGGACTAAGAACTGAATCATTTTACTAGGGCTAAACAAGTTCCTCCTGGCAACAAAGTGCTATATTACCTTTAGAGAAAAGCCAGTCACATAAAGGTCAAGGGGTGAAATCTTAAAAACCACCCAAGAGTGGCTATTCAAGACTAGAACCCAACGGCACTGGACAGAACCTCCAGAGATCAGGGCTCAGCTATTGGATCTACTCTGAACTTAAGTCACTTTCTCTCTGCTTCAGTTCCTTCATTTGCTTATTCCTAGAGATAGCTGGTAGCGTGAAAGTTTAAAATTAGAACAACATATATATTGGAGGGTGGCGAGAAAGAAGGGGAAGGGAGGACTTTTAAGGACTTGACTAGAAAATTTAGTCCAAGTTCATTAGTAACATGTAAATGAACAAACATGAACCAAATGGCATTGGATAGGCTACCACTTTCTCCTGATAAAGAAACACTAGAGATTCTTGACTAGTAAGAAGTAATGATTTTTAAGAGATGAGCCTAAATACTACACCACATATTCACTATTGTCATTAACTATTTATAATGCAGAAGCATCCAAATGTCCATATTATTTATTTTGTATGTGTATTAATATTATTATCCTTACTTTACATGTATTTACTACTTCTCTGTTCCATACACCCAGAAAGTTTATTTCTAGAACTTCTTCCTGTCACTGATGTGTTCTTAGCCATTTATCACCTATAATTTTTTTTGGTTCCTCTTCACTCTCTTCTGAGAAATCTGGCAGTGGTGCTTTTAGGTTTTTTTCACTCCTCTGCCTCACTTCATTTCTTCATGCTGAACTGCATGTTCAGCAAAGTGAAATATGTAATGGCAGACCCCCCTCATGTGATAATGAAAATTTAGGTTAAAGCACTCCTGATTTTAATGAAAACATTGCATGAACAGTGCACTAGCTTCCATGTCCAGCTATACACCAATATCTATATGAAAAGGGATCTATTAGAGCGTGTTTGGATAGCATTTTCATCAGTGGAGCTCTAGGATTAAACACATTCAGCAGTATAGCATTATCTGCTTCTGCTTAGCTTTCACACATTTTGGAAAAAGATCAGAAATTAAAAACAGGCTTTCAGAGTCTCTAACAAAATATTACAAGATAGAAGACTTTACTGGCAAGGGATATGGTTGAGAGAAGGCAGTAACCATATTTCTCCAAGAAAATCTGAAAAGGAAGAGCTTTAAAATTTCTTTTTAGATACCCACAAAGGAACATCAGGAAGAAGTTGAAAGTGAAAGTTTGACAATTTAACAATCAAAATCCAAGAACTCTTCTGTACTGGTGAGAAACTGTTTTTCTCTTAAGATGCAGACTGTATTTCCCCAGATGAATTTTATATGAGGATAATGTATATTTCTTCCTAATACAGTAATAGTGATTTTCTTGTCCTGTACTTTTTATTTACACCAGTACTTCTTTATTGCCTTCTGAAGAAATAAAGTAAGAGTTGCATTAAAAACTTCACCACTGTCACATATATTTATTTTAACCGTGCAAAAACATTTTGAGGAACACAGTAAAAGCGTAAGCCTCATCAACAGCAGCTGAAGTGCAAAGTTCAAACAACTCCTGTAGCATGTCCTTAGTCTCAGTTATATTCAGTTCTTCATTTTCATGCCAAGCAACCTCAAGTTCTTAATTTTAATTTTTCTATCACTTCCATTTTCCTTTGAAGGCTCAGGATATCCTTTGCCAATGCTACAGATCAGTGCTTAGCCCTTTCAGCCTTCTCATTTAAACCACTATAATTCAGATTCAGAGCTTGCCATTCCTTTCCAAAGGTTGATATTTGACCCTCCAACTTTGGTGCATGAGAAGTTCCTGTGCCTGATATTTCACACTAATCCCTCCTCCTAATTGTCTAATCATCTGAAATGCCACATGAGATGGACCCTCAGAGGATAAATTCACTGCTAAAATTCCTGCCTGCTTGTGAGTCATAACAAGTTAGGGACTGAGAAACTGTAATTGAAAAATGCTTCTCTGCAACTTCGTCCCCTGAAGCATTTTGCCTGGTCAACAAATGATGTCATCTTGCATGCCAGAAATAAGAGGCTATTGAATCAGAAAGTTGAGGGAAAGCCTATTTTAAGAAAAATAAGGAAAACAAGCATAGACATTCCTAGGAAAGCAAACTCACATTTCTCAAGCTATCAGAGTTTAATCCTTATTCCTATAGCATTCTACAGTGGCACCTAGATGTCTCATCTGAGATTTGGGCCTCATTCTGACACATGCTGCATGAAAACACGGTGGAAAAAAAAACCCCAGTCTTTTCTCTTAAGAGTTTAAAATCTATATAAAACAATACAATAGAAAGGACTCAGAGTAAATGCATTCTTATAGACTTTTCCAGCTCTTAGTTTAGGCAATACAGTCGAGGCCATTTCTGATGTATTTCAAGACCACCACTACCCCTTCTGCCATTAATGACAAGCCAGGAAGGAAACCAATGTCAAATGAAGGTGAAAGGTTACATCAGAAATTACACTCAAGTCAAGCAAGGTGGAGAATTTAAAAAAAAAAAAAAAAAAAAAAAAGAAAAAAAAGACTTCACCAGTGCCATAAACAATGTTCCATTTTCCCCACAGATTCTGCTACCTTTGCTCAGAATAAATGAAATTGTACTACGCCAGTGTAAAGTTGATTTGTATGGGACTGTTAACACAATAAACTATTGAGCAGCGGTGTAAAGATGGAAGAATCTGTCCAGCCTGTGCTGTCACACAACTACTGTTATTCTGAACCTCATCTTTTTATGTTGTCCTCAGCCTTGATATTCAAACTTTTGATAAAATACCAGCACCGAGACATGAGTGATTTGTCATCTTTATACCCTGTAAATGCAGCATAAAAATAAGTTAGACTGATTGAGATTACACTGTTGAGGCAAAACAAAATAGGGATCAAATCCAAAGTGACAGCTACATCAATTTTATTAGTTTGAAGAGGAAAAATTTATGAAAAAACTCTAATCCAAAAACCAATAAAGCACTTTGCCAAATATGATGTTATCTGAGACTCGTCATATTAAAAAAAAAGTTCTATTAAATTCCCCACTTTCAAGTTCAGCATCAAAACCACTCAGTTTAAATGATATTTCTGTCATTTTTTTCTTAACCTTCATGAAAAATTTACTGTACCATGCTTAAAATTACTTGAATAATACATATCTTGTTTTAAATTCAAGTTATTACATGCACTTGTAAAATGCTATTTGATTTGATTTTTCCTCCCACACCTTTAAGCAAAATATGTGACAATTTTGTTTTCTCTTGGGTAGCCTGTATACAAACTAACTCATTCCTATGGGATTTTCAATCGCCAGCTAATCCAAAGCGATTTCTTTTAGAATTGCATGCAATGAAGTCAATGGACTCAAGAGGCTTTTTTTTTTTTTTTTCCTCCAGTGTGTATGTAGGTTTGGGGTGTTTTGGTTTGTGGGTTTGTGGGTTTGGGGTGTTTTAGTTTGTTATAAATAAAGAGGTCCACAACATATTTTCTCTTTTCCAGACCTCACACAAAAAATTAAATTACAAGACCACAGCAACATGACTAGCAGCCTCCACTACAACACAGGTTCTGGTCTTACAAGGTAATTCATGGTAATAGATCCCCATTCTTTTCTCTTTGCTCCCGTCAGGGGAACATGTAAGTACAATGAAATGTACCATATATTTTATAGAGGTATAAAACTCACTGTCAAATTGAAAGTAAAAAACCTGTCTAATTAAAAAATGCATGACTGCTACTGCTTCTTTGCTCCTCCCACTACCTCATTCCTCTCCTTTCCTCATACGGACATGTTCTCAGAATAAAGTTCACCCAATCTTTGCCTCTTTCCAGGAATTTTACCCATTCTCCCAAACCAAAACATTTAAATGATTCTGGTTCTGATATGTCTGACTCGGTGAGTTTTTGAGACATAATGGAGTTTTCATCCCCATATTGGGAAGCTGACATCAGTGATGGACCTGGTTCTAAACAGTAAAGTAGGTTTCATCCTTTTCATGCCCAAAATATCACAAGGTCAAAATTATCTGGGAGAGAGGAAGAAGTCTCTCATCTCTACTTGAAGCAGTTCTGTTCAATTCCTTAACTCTTAATGAACGCCACAGAAAAACGTGAGCACACAAATATGTTCTGACTGATTAAAAAGAGGATATCCCAAGAGCAGCTAATTTAATATTAGATCAAATGAACTGGAGTTGAAATTACCATGTTTTTGTTGACTACTTTAACATATTCAGGGAAGGCATAGGGATCTTTATGTATTTCTAAGTCTCTTTGTAGTATCATTCTTCATGTTATACCAGTCAGTGTGGAATACATGGATTTGAAAGGATGAGGGGATGGGAGAAGTTGTGGAGTGGATTACTGATATACCCCAGAGAAGTTTATTAAAGTGATAAAAGAAAAATCCTATCATAACTCATTTTCTATTTTTTTCTTCTACACTCTTAAACTGTGCCAGCCTCTAACAATGAAGTTATCTAGGGGACTTGTTGCTTTCATAAGAATTCGTATTTCAGCTTAACGTACAATTGAATTGTCAGAGAAGACACAGTGCTCTTCACCCATCTCATTTGTTATGTGATCCCTGATTTAAAATAAAAATTATGCTCAACACTTCCAGAAATACTTTTTGGCAAATTTCTGGCAAATGAAGAAATCATTACAAGAAAATACAACTCTGCTTTTCAGCTTAGCTGTTTTTTGTTTCACAGCAGTAGCTATGCTTCCTCATGTTAGTTGGGCCCATACATTTCTTTTACAGCAAGATGGGAGAGATCAGGAACTGTTTTACTAAAAACGTGGCAGTCAGCAGCATTTGGGGCTCACTTCAGCAGTACTACCTTCCTATGTGCTGAGCCACTCCGGTTCATTTGACCAACCTTATTTCTAGTCCAGGTTTTGAGCATCTCATCAAGTGCCTGTGGCTTTGGATGTAAGCTACAAACATGTGTTTCAGTTTAATTCTGGCTGGGCCCAACCATTTCGCAGAAAGCGTTCCTCATTTCTCCTACATCTTTTCCTAAATGGATAAACAAAATTCTTCTACCTTTTACTAAGAAAAAAAAGTATCTTAAATCCAGGAGAACAGAAATAATGAGGACCAAGCAGCACAGTTATTTACTCTGAGTGCCCTCACAAGATCTCAAGAGTCATCCAAGACTGACATAGTAAATGAGTGTTATGCATGGATGCAGTGCCAACTGTGGCTGAAGGTAATGGAAATGGATTTTATTTTGTTTAATTTTATATGTTTTAAGCAACTGAAAGAACAGACATATATTTACTTCTAGATTTTTTTTTAAGAAGATTTGAAAGAAGATGGCCTAAAATTCTGTGATACAGTGATGGTTCAAGGAAAATAACATCTACAGGATAACTAGGGAGAGAGGACTCATTTTACTAGATAACAACAAAACAATTCCAGTAAAAGTGAGATGTGGAGAACAGCCCTGAATCTGTGACAGACTAGTTCTCATCTTCGTCACATCATCAAAGACAGACATTCCCAAAACTGCTTCCCTAAAACTACAGAAGTTTATCCATCACCACACTAGGAAAAATAAGGCTGGCAGTCAACCAGATCAAAGATGGTCAGTTGCTTTTGCTCAGAGACCGAAAGTAGCTAGCAGAAGAAGAAGCATTTCTGTTTTGGGCCCTACCATCACCAGTCATCAGCCACCACAGAGAAGAATTTCTGAGAAGAAATAGGACAGCTGAACTGAGGCACCTGGCAGATGCTCCAGCCTTTGCGCACTGTTAGAAGAGAAAGCTGCACCTGAACAGCAGGTATTATGTGATAACATATTCCTCTAATCTAAAAAAAACC
Source organism: Microhierax caerulescens (assembly GCA_035590215.1). Taxonomy (NCBI): domain Eukaryota; kingdom Metazoa; phylum Chordata; class Aves; order Falconiformes; family Falconidae; genus Microhierax; species Microhierax caerulescens. The sequence goes on from JAVJGJ010000057.1 coordinate 21,210,470, forward strand.
CCAAAAACAAACCAACCAAAAACAAACAAAAAAACCCCCAAACAAACAAAAAAACACAAAACCAAAACCAACAACAAAAAGAATAAGAAAATAAAAATCATAGGCAATGATACAAAAAGCTTTGCAAATGAAATTGAAACTGAAAGGGAATATTTCAGGAACTGGTACCAGGCCTACACCAAACACAGCTGATAAGTTCAGAACACAGCGTGAGAGATCACTGAGGCTACATGAGAGGCCTGCAGTGCTGGAGGCCAGAGTTACATACCGAGGTACAGAAATAATTTAGGAAAAGAAATATAAAATAATTTAAAAAATAAATCAATGTCATTATAAACTGCAGTAAAAAAAGTCTGAAGTTATTTAGAATTGTGAAGCATTACGAAACACATGGCTCTATACAGACCTGTGACTTGTAACTCAGCTGAGTTTATGGTACAGTCAAAGAAAGAACATGTAATATTTGGCACAACAGGAATGTCAGCTTAAGATATCTTCGCTCTAGTGCTAACCCAATTTCACCACACATTGCCAAGATGTGCAGCCTGCAAACACACAACAAATACACACATCGCTGCACAGATGAGGAAGGAACAACCAATGACCATAAATGATACTAGAAAAGTCATGTCTGTTGTGTTTTGTTTGCTCTGTTGTAACATGGAGCAACATCTACCTTTTGTGGAAGCCTTTTTCATAGCTCACTGAAATCAGAGGAAGGATTATCACTATTTCACTGTTTTGTGTGCAGCTTTACATGAATCTTAAACTATTATCTCACATGAAAAGGATTACATAAACCTGTCATTTAAATAGAAGTTTTTTCAGCACAATATTATAAATGCTTTAATTTTTTTTGAGGAATCAGTTGTGTCTATTGATGATCAGCCCAAGGAAATTGTTCTTTAAGAAGAAACAGACAATTCTGGAAATCATTTATGGGGCTATACAATGTCCATATTATACAGCTATTCTTTCCCTTGTGGAAGGCGGACCAGGCACTTTCAAACTTTCTCAGTTCTGCATCAAAATGCATACTGCTCTGCAAAAGGTATGCAGTCTCTTCTAGTAACTTCCTCAACAATCAAACTTATTCTGTATCTTTGACGTGACATTGTTTTAGTCATAAGGCAAAATAAACAGATGGAAGTTCACAGATTTACCTCTCAGCTATTATCACTACCTTGACTCCATGTATTGGAGCAGGATTTCACCATACGTAAGCTCATGTTTATATTCAAACTCACAATATATCAACTGGTATTGCCTAATTTCAGTGTCATCTGAAACTTCTCCTCACCAAACTTGTCACCTTTGCTATCCTCCTCCAGAGTCACACTGTTTTTCTTAAAGAACAGTATCCAAAATAACACCTGCCAATGCTTCATGGCCATTTGGGAGTGAAGAAGAGCAATCACCTCGATGGTCTAACACCTCGTTCTTCTTTGTAGATCCCAAATAATATTTAGGCTTCCCCCTACCCTCGCCCTTAACAACAGCCTTATATGGGCCAGTATAATTTGTAATCTACAACAGCCATATTAAGTTTCTAATACCGTGGCATGGCCAAATATGCTCCTTGCCCCTTTTTCACTCATGTTCTTGATTTTATTTGCAAAGTATGCCACTTAGCTCTAGTTCTTGTCTCCTGACCTAGATAATTTCAGCTAAATGATTTCTACAGAGTATGAGGAACATTTTGAATTTCACTCTGACAGTGTAGTATGCTCATTTATTCTCCCATTTAGATTATCACAGAGAGCTGCCATTCTTATTCAGATCTTTAGAAAGATGATCTTAAGAGTTTCACTTCTTCCATTTTCTAACCATTCTGCACATGATTTTTTAAACAGTTAAAATCAGCTTACCCTTCCAATGGCAATTTCATTTGAACCATATTCTAGTTCTCTGTTCAGAATGACACCCAGGAGAGAAGGGTGGGTGTTTTTTAACCTTCTTTTCTAAACCAATGGAATAGAGCTAGGAATCATGTAAGTTCTGAAAGAATGGCTTTCTCTCATGGTTTCTTCCATCCCCACAGGAAGGAAGGGTTTTGGATCAATTATTAGTTATGCTCAAGATGACAGAAGGAAGAGTCCAATATAGTAAACATTCAAGGGAAAGGGGACTAAGAATGAAGGGAAACATTTCATGAAGGACCAGGATGGCAAGAGTCACACAAAACAGACTGAAAAGCCTAGGACATGTGGAACACTTACTGGGTCAAAGACCAATTGATTTCTGGATGAAGCAGCCCAGATGCATTAATGTAACAATTTAATAAGACACATAGAGTACGGGGCATACAAACAAAGGATTACTTTCAATTTCTGCCATCCTACTGTTTGCTAACATTAAGATGGCAAGCAGAACATATTGGCTGCCAGGCTTAGTAGACTATAGACTACAATCATCAATCAGACTACACAGCTGTAAATTCACTTCATTTAAAATATGAATATGTGTAAACAGTAAAAGGTGAGAGAAACCTTGGAAGATAAGAAACCAAGAGCATCACTACTAGCAAGGGAACAGGTAAAGCACAAAAAGCCTCATATAACCAGAGAATATAAATGGAAATAATCCAAGACATTTTCATGGAGTCTATGGAAAACAAGAAATTGCATTCAACTACTAGATCGACCTAGATTGACCATATCTTAGCAAGTGTCTTGCAGGTAAATCACTTTGTTTTGAAAAAGCTGGAGGGGGAAAAAAAAAAAAAAAAATGAAACAAGGGATAATAGTGTCACATAGCCTTTAGAAAAATACGTGATTATTTCCAAACCAGGTAGGTCACTGGGTTATGTATAGATTTCCAGAGAATAAATGTGATCTCATTCCCCAAGAGGTACAGAGCAGCTGTGGAAGTCTTGAGTTTACAATGGCATTTGTACCAGATGGTATTGGCAGATATCTCCAAAGAAAATCTTTTTCACACTACAAAGGCTCTGAAGTCAGAACAAAAGTCATTCACTTACACAAGCAAAATAACAGCGCTGATCAGCTGAAATGCTCATCAACCCATAAAGAATATGCAGGTCAAGACATACATGATATCATGGTCTCCAATGAATGACGGGGAGTTCACAAAAATTCTCCAAGTAACAGCAGCAATGCTCTGATAAAAAACAAATCAAACAAAGATTATTACAAACTGGGACAAGAATGCAGCCAGGATTTTGATGGATTAAGACTACTTTACGACCGGATAAAAATTTTGAGAGATAATGTATAAACTTGATTACAGTAATCAGTAACAGAGACAGGAAACAGAAGCAGAGAATGTTAATATTACATTTGGCCAGTTACTACAGGCTCTGTTCTTTAAAAATGATAGTGCTACTGAAAAAAATTTCAAAAGCAGACTAGGAAGATAGAGAGAAAAAAAGATGAGATTGCTAGAGATCTAACAGACTTCACCTGGCTAGGAAAGCATGGTGTCCACAACCAGTGATCAGAGAACTGAGCAGATCTATTTGGTTACAGCTACCAGTGGGGAAAGCCCCTGCAGACAGAGAGGACCAAGCGTTTCTCACACTACGTACTCTGACAATAGATGTGACTAGAGTGAGAGAATGGAGAAATGAAACTCCTGTATATAGAAAGAATACAAAGATGGTGGGGTGGTGGGAAGTCCAAGGTACTTTCTACCGTCACCCATTTTAAATCAATGAGGCATTGTGCCCCACCGTTTGGTTAAATCAAATTATTATTAATGACAGACTATTGAGGTGGGTGCCTCAGCCTTTAGAAACTTTCTTTTTCAGTAGATCATTATTAAAACACTTTTTCAGTTTTTTCAAAAACCTCCTTGAATGGAGGTTGAATCTTCCTTCTTTTTCCTCCTTTTGCCAAAAATGGAGCATCATGAATCTAAACCCGTGCAGTAGGAGCAAATACTTTTGTTGTCTACAGAGCAGGACTAATCTCATAGCAAGGATAAATAACCTGGCATATTCTTTGCAAGAAAACAACTGTCCTATTTTGTGTGAATCAATAAGCATACTAACAGGTTAAATAAAAAAATGAAATACAGCAAGTATCAAAATGGTAGCATTCAAAATTGAACAAAGTCAAAAAATCATCACAATGTTACCGTTACAACACAACTATTTTGACTTGTTATATACCAGTTTTACTGATAGGTAAATCCTATCGCTCTAGGATTTTATGGCATTCAAGGGGAAGTTATAACATCCTAAATTCAGTTGTAACGGTGTAATTCATTTAGTCTTCTCAATGGGAGATTGAGTGCGTTTAGCTATTTTGAGTAGCAGGGCACCCAGGCCAAAACTGGCAGAGGGATTTGGGATTCTTTCGAATAAAGGCAACCGCTGAACCCAGTGTGCTTGACTGTCCCGACACATGCAAGCCCCCTTAGAAGCTAATGGATTATAACAGGATGCACACTGTGAAAAATGTATTCTCTAGTGTAACTGCACTAAGGCAAAAGAGTTGCATCAGGGATTCATTTGGCATTTACTTTTCAGATGTTTTTCTGTGCTTGTAGCTATTACTGTTCTTTTGGCTCAAACCCAGATTAGCCATTAGTGTGTGGATTGCCACTACTCTGCCAAGCTTTTAGAACATAAACAAAAAATAAAAGCCACTTTGCTAAGATGACAATAAACATTTAAAGACCAATAATATCTCCTTGTAACTTCGGTAACAGTAAAAATATGGAGCCAGCTTTCATGCACAAACATGGAAAGTAGGTTGAAATCATCAAGGCATTAGAGACTTTACATAATTAAAATTGTCATTTTATATTCACTGCAATAAAAATAGCTATTTTACTTAGAGTAATTACCATCAGTGATTGGTGTTACCTTATATGCTTATTAAAATATTTATTTCTGTGAAGAGAAGATTAATTGAAAAGTGGCAAAAGAAAGCTCTAGCAATATTTTACATCATGGGACACCAAAAGGGATGCTTAACTTATTTTTACTATGCTTTCCTGAGAAATATATGAATCTAAACTGTGGCTGTCTTGCTATTGCTTTGATTTAATTAGCCTGAAAATGCATTTGGCATTTCTGTTTTATCTGCCACTTTGTGGTGGAACAACTCAAATCTGATTGTTGTCTTCATGTGGATCATACAAACCTATTTGATGGAGGAAAGAATATACAACTTTAAAAATGCAGTTAATTTTCAACACTTGTTGAAATGTTTCAAAAATGTTTCAAAAGCCAGGAAAATTTCAGGCATGTGTGAGGGAGGAAAGGGGTAATAGGCAAATTATTTTAGGAATGTGGAAATATTTGTTTCCCTTAAATAAAAACACTCCTCATAGCAGAAAAAAACTAACATGATTTGTGGTGCACTGGTGGCCATAATAGATTGGGATATGAATATTATATGAACATTTGTGTGGGGAAAAAAATCCCTATGACTTTAAACAAGATAGCTTATTTGCTAATGACAGGATAGGATTAACCTCCCTTTCTTCCCCCATCCAAACCCAAAACCATTTCAATGATGCCAGTTTTACCTGCATAACAACTTCTGTGGCAGTGATGTTTCTTATTTTAATGCTCCATTACCAGAACAACCTCTCTCAGATTTTTCTTACTAGATTGAAAAAACAGCTCTTCTAGTTTCCCATTCTTGGGCAGGTTCTCAAAAAGCCATCTCCCCTTCATCATCTTTGTAGTACTTCTATTCCAACTTGGGTTTATTGTGTTCCTGGAATATGGGTGACCAGAACTGTATGCAGTCCCGTACGTAGATGGCAAGTGCCTATGTAATGGCAATAACTGTCCTGTCTCTGTAGAAATAATTGCCTCTATTTCACTTTCAGTATGTTTTCCTGTCCCACAGACACACTACAGTTGTGGCAACTCAGAAGTAACTCAACTCAGAAGTTGAGTGCCCACTCAACCCAAGTTATTCATCTCAGATTTCTGCAAAAGTAGCAGCCTGCACTTTGTAAACTTGACAAAACAGTTTGCACTGCTAAACCTCAATTTCTTTTGGTTAGTTCAATGTCATTAGGCTACTATTTTAAAATAATCTGCATCTCCACTTTCATTCCCTCCCTCCGTTTTCTTTCCTGTCTTTGAGCCCACACTCAGCCTAACCATCCTTACAGACTATGAGTCTTATTATTTATTTTTCCATGTTTACACTATATCTTATCCCATCCTACAACCTAGTTTTTTCTTTCTTCAGTCTCTTTTTACATATAAAGCTTAAAAACCTTCTTCTATTTGCTTGACTTCTTTCACCAGGTCTAAGTGAGCTTGACTTTTATCAAATCTTACCTGTACACAGCCTAAGCTCTAGCACACAGCCTCCTGCGCTGCTCAGTGCTTCTTTCAGTCTCCAGAGGTGTTTTTGTCTTGGAGTTTATTTTTGTTATGCCAGATTTGCAACTCTGTTATATCTGTGTTTTCCTCTGCTTCATATTCCGGTTTCTGATACCTTTTGTATCTCTGATTACAAGAAGGGTGAAACCTCTACATACTTAAGTCTCTGAGCTTTTCAGGTGACTTCTCTAACCTTTCATAGATCGTTCTGTGTTCTCCTGAGTTTCCCCCTTTGAGGTAACAACTGAAGCAACAAGAGACCTACCTGTTGGAAAGTCCAAAGAAATATCTTCCTTTCTTATGGTCACTACACCCAGTTTATTTTCCACCACACAACATGAACTTCAGAGACTTCTCTTAAACTGAAATAATCTAGTTCTTCGTGTATTAAGTTTTTGGCATTTGTGCAAATACAGCATCTGTACTTTATAAAGGTAAGTCCTTGGAAGATTAAATGATTCCTTCCACGATCATTCAGGACATCTTAAAGTACAGAAGGGAAGGTTTTGGTTTCCTGTGCCAAAATTATGAATTAAACCTGTTCTCCTCCTTTACATTCTTACATAAGCCCCTTATAGACCTCATTGACAAGCAGTCATTTGTTGCAACACTTATTTTTCCAACTCACCTCAACTTATTTTCACTAGCTAGAGAGCAAGTTGAGGGGGTTAAGGAACACCAGGAATAGGAAAAGGAAATCATGAGCACTGCAGACTACAAAGATATTTATTTACCCATGTAGGTCATCATCTGGCAAAGCCTTAGTCCTACTCTGTTAAGGATACATAAAAGGTAAATTTCAAAGATGAGGGTGGAAAAGTTTCTGTGACAATACTGCATATTATATTGTACCTTAGTAAGCCTTAAACAGCTTTCTGACACCATCAGTTAGGGGACTGCAGAAGCAAACACAAGATGGATTAGAAAATCCACCTAAAAACCTCCATGATACTTTGGCTCCACAAACAGTGGAACTTAGACCTGGTATGATAATATAATGGCAATACAGCCTGGCTGCGGCTCAAGTATCTCACAGAAGTGGGCTGAAGACCTTTGAACAAATAATTTTAGTGCAGCAGAGTACTGCTGAGATATGTCTGGATGGTTTGAGAACCAGAAATATATCTGAACCATAGCACCAGTATGATTTACAACTTAATAACTTTCTGTTTCCAGAAATAAAGCAAAGTTGTTATTTAATGGCTGAAATACTGCCATTTTCTCCAAATGCCAGTAATAATTTAAATTCATGACTTCTGTATTATTCATGTGGTCCAGTTTAATATGAACAGTATTTCTGGTGCTCAGTGTTTATGAAGAGTGTCTCTTTAGGGTATACCTTACTTTATGACAAACAGATGCTAGAAATAACTACCTGGTGTTCTGCTGCTGTGAACTGGGGATTAAAAATAGGGCTCATAATTTTCTAACCTGAACAGGGGAAAACATAAGATTTTTTTCTTGACAAGGTGCTAAGGCAAGGTAGCATAATCTCATGGGGTTTTTTCCCACTCCTTTCCTCCCTACTCTCTCCACTCCACTCAGAAAAAACAGTTGCTACTAAGCATGATTTACAGACTCAAAGAAAACCCCACGTTTTTTATTTCATTATTTGCTACACCATCCTTTAGGCCTCAGAAACTTCAAAGATAGAGACCAGTCGTTTTAATTACAGTAAAGGACATCAGAAGCAGAGGGACAACTGGGCCAAGTCACCCATTTTCCCCTTGTGAGAACACATCTGCAAATGTCGGGACCAGCACTTCCCCGGACAGTCAGGATAAGCCAGAAGGCAGATACAGGGTCTAGCAAGTATGAATGTAGCTTACATGAGACCCAAAGAAAATACTTATTATTTATTTATAAAAGTAGTCACTACTTGAAAAATAAATAAATAACAAAATCAACTTGTAAATACAGCAGTTCATCACGTTCAAGTCTCAAATGCTTTTTGCTTGAACAAAGTATTTCAGGATCATTTTTGTGCCTGTGCTTTTCCACAGAGTACTAAGAAGAGAACAGTTACTTGATTTTCAGTTAACAGGAAGAAGTCACTAACTGGAATAAATACTTCTTAAAACAGTGCAAGATAGTCAACAACAGCACAGTGAGGAGCAGTTCAAGCTACTTTGCTGTGCCTTACTGAAATGTCTCAACGTCACTTTAGAAGAAACAGTATAGACTTAGGAGATCCCACTTCCTCCCACTACTGGTACCTAGTGCCATGCAACACTCACTTTGTGACTTCAGTTTTTACCTTGTAGATTTTACCAGAATTAACTAATAAAGCTGTTTATAAAGATACTGCATGCAGTGCTTCAATTTTATGTGAAGTAGTTCAGTTAAAATTGACTATAATCAGAAAATGGGTTCCTTCATTCCTCAATTAATATCTTCATTTTACCAGGCCAATTATTTTATCTTAACGTTTTCTCTAATCTTAACTGCAACATTTATTATCAATATTAGAAGTCCAGAAAGGTTCTTCTGTCAAGGTGTAATACCTGTATTTCAGTTCTGCAGATGATAACGGTTACTAGTCTTTGACATATGCTCTGATAGCAATGTATCTCATTCAGACTTCATGGGATAGTCTCTTTGCTGCTGTGAATTCTTTAAGTCTTGTAGTCTACATCACACAAACTGAAAACCTTACTTCAACTTATATTTAGCAAAAAAAAATTACAGACCAATTTTAGAAAATATTTCTTTAAATTATTTATATTGTCAACCATCATATGAAATAATTGTGTTATTTTCCTGGTATCAGAATCTACAAATTTTTTTTTTCCCATGATTTGGTTACTATCTATAAATGTAATTAGTGTTAGGTGTTGTTCTGTTTCCTGTTGACTTGTTCCACTGAACTGAAAATAATAGCTTGACTGAGTATTATCTGTACCAGTAAGCACTGATAGCCATTCAATTAGTGTGGTCATAGAGGAACTCTAATATTAAGACATATTTATCTCATCCATATTAATGTACTAGATCAGGCTTTCCTAGCATGTGATGGTATTGCACAATTGTGTAACTGTAACTTCACACTATAATTAATATTAATCTTTCTGAGCACTTGCATTGTATCATGGTGCAAGGTGTTCTACTGGTTTGTGGAACAGGCCAGTAGGACATACTTCAAGCACATTACAGTGACAACTGTATACACTTGGAAAACCAATTCACTACAGGTATAGTGATGAGAAACAACAGTATGTTTTTAACTGTAACGTTCATAATTTCCAAGTTATTTGTAATTTCCCTGGCTGAAGTAAAGCATCAGTGTTAGGAAGTGACTCTGTAAAATGAAACCAATTATGATGCAAAAGTTAAAAAAGTAATAAAGCAATTAAAACCAAAAAATGCCTCTTTTCAACTAATTTACCATAATAGGATCACAGACCACTGTATATTGCTTTTTCCAGTCTTCTTTTTCAATTACTATTAATAAATTTAATTTCTACATATTATTGAAAGAGAAACTACTGAAAACAGATTCTAAATTTGCCTAGGATCAAAACCAGGGTAGTATTCCATTGGCCTGCTTTGAGTTGTGCAGACAAAACCGTCTTGAAAGATTTACTCTAAGGACAAACAAAACAATATTTTTATGTTGTGTATACACATACTAGGAAAAAATCAAGATCCACAGACTACTTATAAATTGACATTGCTTTACAAAAATACATTATGTATGTTTGTACTGAGCATTATTAGAGAAAATCTGTGCATTATGTATATTACACATCAATTTCCTAATGATATTTATAGTGCGATGCTACCAAGTATTCCAAACTTTTTCCCATCCACTCCCAAATCAGGGATCTAGGCTGATCATCAAATAAGAAGTATGGAACTTAAAAAACCCAACCAACAAAACAAGAAAAACCCACCACAAAACCACTCCAGACAGACACCTTTAATTTCTGGTTTTTGGGTTTTGGGGTTTTTCTACCATTAAGGACAGATTAGTTTCATTCACTACAACACTGTGAGGCTTGTCAAAATTTGTTTCCTGTAGTCAGGTCACAAAGCTGCAAAGATAAGGAAGTTAAAAAACAAGGTCAGAATTATTATTATAATAAAAATATTGTTATGATGTATTTAATAAGAGAACCAGAAATCGAGGGAACTTCCATCCTTATATAAAGACATGCTTATATACAAATAGGTTTCAGATAATTCTATGCAATAATATGAACAAAATAGTGTTATGAAAGGTGACCTATATGATGACATATCTTGGCATTAATAAGGAAGTCTTGTGCCCATAGCGATGAAAATAATAGAAGAATATTATGCATTTAGTTACAGTGACAAAGTTTGACTTGATACTTTTCACTTTATGGTATAAAACATGTTTTACTTTATTCATAACATCATTGGATAAATCGTCATTAGCTTCTGTCTCTTTCTGGATATTATTACACTATACATGAAAATTTTTCTGTTAGCTTTCTGCTTTTCCTTTGACAAAGAAGCCTTTCTTCCCCAATACAAAAATTTTCAATTAAAAAGTCCTTATCACTTGATTAATCTATTGTTACAGTAAAATATTTCAGGTTTTATCAAAACCATGTTTCAATTTACTCAAAAACAGAAGCTAGCAGGCTGAGGTTGCACTGGGTCTGATGGGTGAACAAAACAAAAAACCCTATTAGCAAAGAAATAGGAAAAATATTTCTGGTAGCCATTTTTTTTTTCCATAGATAACAATAGTAAGAAAGACCTAATACTGTGATAATAAAATTATTTCTTGCAGACATTATATAGTCTTTAGAAGCATTTGTTTTACCATAATTTCACTGAGGTGTTGTGTTTTTTTTAAAAAAAAAAAAAAAGTTCCAAATTTCCATGAAAAAGCACAAAAAATAATCTTTGCAATCCACAGCACAAACTTGTGCAGCTATGTTAAAACTTGGTTTACTTTCTGGAAATATTTTCATTTTGAAAGTTGAAAAATAAAACCTGTCAGAAAATTGGACAGGATAAATGAACTCATAATTGTTAATATAAAGACTACTGGTTTACACTTACGATTTTATTTTACAGTGGAAAAAAGATTGATATTTTAATGCTTTGGGTATTTGTGAGATTTACTGCACTTGAAACAAAAGCTCCTATTTATTTACCAAACAATTACAGCAAGAGGAACAGCAGTACCCCCTAGTAACTTTTTATTAATGTAATGCACTCAACTCGCTGTTCTTCATCAAGATGAAAACTTGTGTACAGACAACAGTAATTCAGGAACCTTAAAGATTGAGTGTCCAATTCACCAATACAAGTAGACTATGCTAAACAGAGAATGTAAAAAGTTATTCACGTACTTAGGAAACTTAGAGAAGTATGGTCTGACCGAAGACTTTTTAAGAGGCACTACCATCAAAGCGATTTCCTAAGAAACAGTGAATTAACTTACACCAGTAAGAAGCTACCCTGTGATGAGGTGTCTGTAAGTGTCAGGTGGTGGCACCTGGTGCTGTGTAAAGGTGCTGTGTGGCAGCTGATGAAGGAGTTTGCTCCACATTAACAACATAGGTCCTGCTGAGCCCTGGCTCTCACCCCACTCAAGATGTAGACAACAGGTTCCTCACACACTGGCTGAACTCACCAAGAGGCTGTTTGGTGCATGGGCTCCCAGGAAGGTAGGGATGTCCTGTTACTTCACAGTAGCTGAGAAGCCTGTACTGAGGTCCTGCATTTTGACAGCCATAGGCAGGAGAAAGGTTGCCTCTTCACTGCAGCTTTGTCCACACCATCACCCACAAAAGCTGAAGGCAGCATAAAATCTTGGCAAGGTGACATGAAAACGTGAAATTCCCTGCCACAGATTTTGCATTGCAATGCAGTTAGATCAGGTTTCATTTTTTAAAATTATCTGGGTTGTTTATTCTAGGTGTTTCATTCACCTATGGGGACATTAGGTTTTTTTTTGCTTTGTTTTTCAGCTACACCTGAGCCAGACTTAAGGTGGTAAGAATATCAAAGGAAAAAAGGAGGGGAAAAAACTCAAACCACCAAAACCCCACTTCACAGTTCCAGGAGATCAGCTATTGAGTAAGCAGAACTTGCATCTCACTCAGGAGGCTCAAATTAAAGCAGTACCTGGAAACTGCAAAGATATAAATTAACAAATCGATGATATTAACATAAACTGGACTGAAAGTCCAGTTACATACAGCAAATCACTGATATACCTACAAACTTTTGTGGAGAGGCTAACCTCTGCTCTCTATGTAGTTCAGATTAGGATTTCGTTGGTTTGTTTGTTTTTAAATAACTTTGTTCAGTCCTTCATGACAGATCCCCCTAAAACTATTACAGCACTGAACTGGGAGATTAGAAGGACCTGAGTGAACAACAGGTGTAAGTACTAACATATATAAGAAAAGTAAGACCAGACAGTTCTGTGCTCATCTTGTCACCTTCTCTCAAAAAGCAAAATTAAAATTACAGTAATAAAACCACCTTAGCCTCTTGCCCAGGAACTATTTCTGGTTATACAGTAGGGAAATATAAAAGTGTCTTCCTCAAACTGCTGTGAACTACAGCACCTATCCAATCAACAATAGTAGAAATTATCAAGAGAGCAAGTGAAAAAAAAAATATCTAATTATTTATTGAGCATCTTAGAAACCTAGATGAGAAAGAAGTCAGCCAAATACAAATATACCATAAACTCAGAGTAACTGTCTACCTTGTTATCTATACATGCTTTAGCTGAATACTCAGTTGAGGTTATAACCTTGTTTGGTTAAACCAATGGGAACAGATTCTTATATGAATAATGATGATTTATGATATTTATAATATTATTCATATGAATGATAAACATATGCATTCACAAATAATAGAATTCATATCCTTTTAAATTGACTATAAACAGAAAAAGCTGTAACCAAAATAAACCACTCTCTAAACCCAAGTAAGCATCCCCCCAGGAGCCTGGCTGTTTAACAACATAAATTTAGTTAGATGGTATCAGTGGCATGCTAGCCTGGGGCAAAAGAGCTAAATGTTCCCTTCCTGTGCTGAATCATTTCACATGCTCCTGTTATTCAGGATAAAGCACATTAGGAAACATCTTGTTTGATTTGGTTTATTGCAATGATGAATACTGCTCAATTGCTTTTCTTGTTTGATAGTGGAAAAATAATGATCTACACATCACTAATCATTTACTATGATGTCACATACTTCAAAAATTATTTTTTCTCTGATAGATGAAAATGAAACATAATAAAAGCACTTTTTCCAAAATATTTGGATATCTGAGATATAACCAATGTGTACTTCAACTATTTACTGTGGAAAACTCTATTCTACCATTGCCTCTATAAGACTGTGTTTGTAAAGTGTTATTTTTGGTCAAGAAGTATCAGTATATCATATGAAATATATTTCTTAGGCTAGTTAATGTGGAACAGCTACATAAATTGTATAGACTGCATCAAGAATGTCCTTAATCTACACCATAGTTAAATGTTTACAACATACAAGATCCAATTTTCTAAAACCAATGCTCACATTTGAGATAATTGTGCATCTAGACACTCAGATTGGCAAGGGACAACTACATTTAAGTATAAAGTGAAACTGAGACTTTGTACCCAAGTGTAAAAAGTTCATTTTTAAGGTATCTCTGTCCTTTCAGAACTATCTGGACTTTCCATAATGTAACATTGATTTATGCTGGGCTAATCTGTATTTATGAAGAATTAAACCTATACTAAAAATTGAAAACCATTAATGGAGCTCAAGGCTTTTTAAGGCAAAACTATTCGTCCTTCACATGTCCAGTCTATGAACAAATACACACTTAGCTGGCAAAAAGGTCTTCTGGGGTATTTTAGAGACCTCCAGCATGGAGGAGAAGCCATTTGACTAGGAAACTGCTATTCAGGGCTGCTAATAGGCAGGCTCCCACGTGGGACTGGCAAAGAACTTCAAAGGTAATAAATACATCAATGGACCTCAAAGGTAATAAATCAACAGACCAGGATTCACCTACTACTCCCTCTGACTGAACAAAGTTGAAATGAAGTACTTCCATATCAAACACAGTCTCAAACTCACAAAACAGAGTTTTTAACATACATTCAGAAACTTAGTGTTGTTCACAGCATGATATGGCTCGGAATATCTACAATAAGATAATTGATTAAGGGTTAGGAGGGTTTTAGCTATCTTAAAAGAGATTTGAACAGAAATTAGTTACCAGGTTGTTTTTTTTTAAAGAAAAAAAAAAAAATCAAATAAAAATCCTGTCATATTTAAACTGACAATGAAAGAAAAATTATTAGGCAGATTATCTGTACTGTGATAGATTGATAGAATTAAGTAGAATAAAAATGCAGTCAAAGAAGAAACTGGATAAGAAAAGGTCCATATTTCCACTGACATACCCAATGAAAAGTAAATCAGAGTGGTAACTTCTACTGGGTCTCTTTTCATTCCCGTGACTTCAGAAGAGTCATGGTGTTTATATTTAAGAAACCAGCTGCGGCAGGCCAGTAAAGAAACAAATCCTGTACCCAAATGGCAAACAAAACTTTAAACAAAAGCTTCATTTCCCTTAACAACATATTTTTAGTTACCTGATTATTTTTTCTAAATCAGTAGTTTATTCATCTTATATCTGTGAAGAGCAAAGCTGAAAAATAATGAGAAAATGTGTTTACTTTGAATATTCTTAACAATATATTACTTTGACATTCAAAACAGATATATAGGGGGAAAAGCATGTAAAATGGCACCAGAAGCTAAATTCTAATCAAACCATTTTTTTGAGAAGATTTCAGCTCACACAGATATTTTAAACATATTGGTAAGGAATGGTATCAGCTAGAACAGGAGAACCGAGGTATTAGACAGGCATTACCAACTTACATTGGTACAATTAGAGTTGTTTACCCTCTGCACATCAAGGGTCCTGGCCATAAGCCTGGAATCTAAGAATAACTGAGTATGCTGCTAGCTTTTTCACAAAGCTTATACACATTCATTAAATCACTTTTAATGTTTACTAACCTGCTTACATAGAGTGATGAGGAGGTCAGTAAAGCAGTAAAAGGAAAGGAAAAAGAGAGAAAATCACCCTTACTGGGGAGGAGCTAGGGCAATGTTTTTGAACTGGTGAGTTTTTAGTTCTTCCTGTAAGAAAAAGATACCACAGGACCTAAGTAGGTTTCACGAAAGCAGCAATCCCTACTTACCAGCCAGAAAGACTTTGTCTTGAACACCTTCCTGATGTAGTCCTTGCTTATCCTGATCAAGGCAAAACATTAGGATGGAACAAATCCTGATCCAACAGTAAAATTACTCCAGCCTTCAGCTAGGACAGACTTATGCTCATCTAAAGATGGAAGAAAACTGACCTTCTCTGCAGGCAGATCCAGACTGGACTTTGATCCTTCAGGCTACTTTGCGTGCTGCCATGTAGCTCTCAAAAGAGTCAAAGATGTCAATGACTAAAAGATGATACAAGTACACACTAGGCTGAATCTGACGGGATTGGACTAGGGATGTCTCCTTTCAGCAGACCTGCCTGAGTCACTGCTCCGAACTAGCAGCCACAATGTTCAAAAAGCCCTTGTGGCACTCAAATGTTCAAGAAAAATGGACGACAGATCAGAGAATCCGGAAAGGATCTCCAAAGGTCACCTGGCCCAACCCTGCTCAAAGCAGAGCCAGTTTTAAAGCTACACTGAGTTTTGCAGGTCTGTGTCCAGCTGGGTCTTGACCACCTCTGAGGATGGAGGCTCCACAGCCTCTCTGGACTTCGTTCCACTTTCTGACCTCCCTCACTATTAAATATGCTTTCCTTATATCTAGACATGTTTCCTGTGTTGCAATGGTGTTTGTTGCCTCTCATCACCCAACACATCTCATTAAAAATTTGCATAAAGCTGTTAGGTCCCCTCAAAGCCAACTCTACTCCAGGCTGACCAAGCCCAGCTCCCCCAGCCTCTCCTTACTGGCAAGTCCTCCGGTCCCACTGTCTTGGGAACCTCCCCTGAGGAGTCCCTCCAGCTCATCAATGTCTTTCCTGCACTGCAGACCTGAAACAGGGCACAGATACAATCTCAAAAATGCCAAAGAGAGGGGAGGAAACATTTGACTCAACTTCCTAGTGCTAGGGCTTGTCACCTGGGGAAGAGGGCTGTGATTGAGTTTTACAAACTCTCGAAGACAGTGGGTAAGTTGAATGCAGAACAGTTGTTTATAAAATCTGGCAATGCAAGAGGCATTTGCTGAAACTAGTTTAAAAAGCATCAGTTAAAACAGTCAAAAGAAAGTATTTCTACACACAGCAGGTAGCGAATTTGTAACATTTACTGCCACAGGAGGCTGAGGAGACAGCATCAGCAGGCTTACAAAGAGATCAGACAAATTCATGAACAGAAGATGCTAAAAGTGCTGGGCAGGGAGGTACATACTGCTGCTATTCCAGCTGCAATACTTGCAGATGCTGGGAAGCACGAAGAGACCAGTGAAAGCACTCGGGCTTGCATGTTGCTGCTGAACAGCCATCTCCTCTGGTCACTGTTGGAGGCAGATGGACCTCTGGTCACTTGTTCTCTTGTTCAGCTGAGCCCTGTGGGAAGCTACTGAGCTGATATTTATTAAAGAGACATGGGGACAGTAACTGGGTTCTTCTACACGAAAGATCGATCTTGCCATGCTGAGAATCATCAGAAGTTACAACAAACTGTATCCAAAATTGTTGTCCTGTAGAAGTTAGACCAGAAAGCCATAAGGTCCAGTTCAGGAGAGAATTTACTGCTAGTGATTTCCACAGGCTGCAGGGGTCTGAGAGCCCTGCAGAAGGTGGTCCTAGTGACAGGGGTGGTAAATCAAGTATATCTCATTGTCCACCATCTCCAAAAGAATAAATAGAAAACATCAACATATGAACTGTAAATTAACCGAAACATCTCAAAATATTAAGCCATGAGAAGCACATTTAAATGTGCAGACCTGAGGGAGATTAACACAGAAAATTTTGATAATGTATTTCTTACTTAGGTATATCTTCTTTTTATTTTCTGCTGTCAAAAAATTCAAAACATTTTTTATCAGAATCATTAAAATATGAGCCATGCTATTTATGAATTGTATGTTTGCAATCCTATCTATGGGTTTAAAAAATGTAAAATTAAAATTCTCTCTCAAAAAAAAATCAAAAATGTCTCCTGTTACTGCTAAAAAAAAAAAAAGATTGCATTTTTTTCAAATTTTTGCTGCTGTTAAAGTAATTGCTTGTTCTTTGTATAGGTAGTCAAGTGTGTTTACCTTCATTTGCAAGCTTTGGACATTTTAGGACTTAGGCTATACACATAAAAGCAGAGGGAATTGAAATAGTAAAAAAGTCCACAAGAGAGAGAAGAATCTGGAAGTTTCTCTTCACTAATTATTCCTATAGAAAGAAACATGGGGAACTTCTTTTTTAGGTAGGTTCAAACAAGTTGTTTTCAGTAAGTAAAATCTGAGAATGTTCTGGAAGATTAAGTCTTCATCTAACAGCAATGCACCACTCCACTCCCATGATGTACAGCTCTGTTGAAGAGCTTTTTATAAAGGAGAATGTCAAAATACGTCAAGCAGAAGAAACACAAACCTTCAACACAGCATCAGGGTGGAAGAAAGTAAGCTGAAGTTTCCCTCTGAGAGAGCCGCTAGATAAGGAATTATAAAAATGTAAATTTTCTGATTCCCCTTCCCTGTTAAGATGGTGAATGCATTTCAGTGTTGTTATAAAGTAACTTACTGGAAGCAAAGATATGATTTGTCTAGGTCTGGTATAACCCAGAAGTTTGCCAGTCATAACACTGGAAGAATTTCCTGGTGTAAGAGCTACAGGTGAAACTCTGCTTTCTGACATAGCTTAAACCTGTCTCTAAACATGAGCAAAACCATGCTACTTTGCTAGTTCAAATATATCTGGGAAACTGTTTTGCCTTCCTTAAAGAAGAAAAACCAAAAACCACCCACAAAAAAATAAAGGAAGAACCAACAAATCAAAAATACCAGATCCTGAACAAGGTTGTTATGTTCAGAAGAATATTAAATACAACCGTATCTAAGTTTCATTCATCCCCTTCCAGGCACTATGATGAAAGTAAAGGTGATCGCAGCAATTATGTTTACAAGTACTAAGAAATTACTGCTTATGTTGTAGGAAGTGACCACTGTTCTGCAATTCAGCTCACCTTGACAGTAAAAAGGCTGGCTGAAACCACTATTTAGATTCTACTGTGTGCTGACCACTGCATAAATGGTTTAAATCCCCTCATTCAGCCAAAGCCAGCTGAGAGCAGGCATCTGAGCAGTTACTGTGAATCCGCTTGAGAAATACTATATTAATTGCTTGTGACTGTATAAACATAAGTAAAAAACTGGACTGAGAGTTAAAAAGAAGGTGGAATTACAACCTATGAGGATGAAAGAAATGAGAAATCACCATAAAGTCGCAGTTCTCCAGAGCAGATGGGATGGCCTGTGAAAGCTTCAATTCTGACACTGCTTTGTGACCATCAATTACATGCTGTTGTACAGAGCTCTAAGTATTGTCTCATCTATTGACTAAACACCTTTCTCCAAAGAAAATGAACCATCAGTTTGAGAAATTTTCCTAGTTACAGCTGTGTCAGCCTACTTAAACTGACCTTTAGAGGATTCAGATGAGAATAAAGGACATATTATTCAGCGTGCATTTTTGTAAGGCTAAACCAAGAACTGCCAATCTTAGACAAAGCACAAGATTTCCTCCTCAGAGAATCTCTGAGGACTGGCAATTAATCATACTCTTGAGTAGTTTATCAACTCACATCAGGAAACACTTGGGAGAAAAATGATACCTGAGGAAATTTCATTTTTGTACAATAGGGTAAATTTGGCCCAATTCAGTATGTTTCTACCAGCCAATGTAGGGTATGCATGCAGGGGTGGAGAGAGTAATTTGGTAAAGGGAAGAAAAACTGGGTTGTTTTTTTTACGTAGAGAATGAATTTGTATACATAGGCCAAATAGTCTTAAAACGTGGTTTGTTATAACAATGTCTGTAATACCAAAACACCATTAGTATGCCTTTTATTCTGTAATTTCAAAGTAATTTTCAAAGCTCAAACTTCCACTTCATAATATCTGCATGGGAAAATGAGGAGATTAAGACACGGAGTCCTGAATCCAACCAGAAGACCCTTTATTAGTCTAAAACCCACACTTAGATATCCTCGTTCGCTGTTCATGCACAACGTACTAAAATACCACTGGTTAATCAATACTGTTCACACACATCTTGGATACATGTAATTTGTTAATTACTAAGCTGCAAACACACTGAACTTCTTGCATTTTTTTTCTCTCTTCTTTCTTATCTCTGTGAGTTTCATGTTCTCAGCTGGCCACCGAGACATGGCATCGCGTATCCGCTCCAGCCTCACGTCATAACCCGTTTTTCTTCCAGGTGTTCAGCAAACCTTATCTTACTCTCTTTCTTTTTTAGCCTTCAAGGTTCTTCACAGGCATCGTGGCCTCCAGCACTTGCCATAAAGCTCTCTACAAGGAAAATTAATACCATGTATTCCCAGTTTCCATAAAGGCAAAGTTGAAGCATGGAGCAGTTCATGAACATGCTTCACGTTCTTGGGAGAAGAATTCAGGGTTCCAGATTCCCACTACAGTGCTTGAATAAAGCATTGGTAGAGGGGAAAAAAAAAAAAAAAAAAAAGAGAGAGACCAGATCCAGCAGGGATTACAACCCCCGTACCTGCAGAGTTATTAAAAATAGTTCTTCATGCAAAGTGACCTCCTGAAAAATTGTCTTTGGCTCACTGAAGATATAAGTACATCATTCAGCCCATGTGATTTTGCTTATCTGTCTGAATAAAAAAGCTCTTTGGACTGATTTTGACTAATGGCACTGAGCCATTGGAATGATGACAAGAGCATCATTGTATGCTGAAGTGATCAGGGAACATTCAAACTTTGCATCCTGAATAGCACGAACTTGATTTTTATTTCAGAGTGAAGGGATGGCAAATGTGAAGGGTAAGACTTCCCATGGGCTATGTTTCCAGCTCTAATTTCTTCTGACACGTGTTACACTAAAATAAGCAAGTATTTTTTTTTTCTAGGTACTTGTGATTTTCATACTTTTACATTGAAAGGGGGCTAAATGACACTTGACACTATTAATTTTCTGATTTGCCCTAAAACTAGGCAAGAAGGAAAAAAGGGTATTGTGCAGGACTGGAAGAGCAAAAAGGGCAATAACAGCATTGTCTCAGTATCTATACTTAAAAGTATATACATTAGCCTTCTTTCGATGGACAGAGTAATTCACTGTATGTTATTACTGTAATGAGCAGTAGTGAATAATGATAAGACTCTGGGAGCCTTCTCTCTGCACAGTACCATTACAGCCATGTGTGGACAAACAGGGTTTGATTGAGAGTCACTAGTAAATCAGGGCTGAGGTTTTTTCTATGCCATCTGAAATAGCTTCTGAGTCTATTTTTATCCTCACCCCATCGTTTTGCAGTTTCTTATCTTCCATTCTTATTACCTTACTGATTTTGAAATCCAGAAGATTGCTAATTGCTTGTGTGTCCCTGGTGTGTTGGCCCCAGCTAGAGGCCAGGTGCCCAGAGATCGCTCATCAGTTGCTGCCACCAGCAAAACAGACTCGTCTTGGGGAAATCGGCTTAATTTATTACCAATCAAATCCGAGTGAGAAAATGAGAAATAAACCCAAATCTTAACCCCCACCCCACCCCCCCACCCCTTCTTCCCGGGTTTCCCTTAATTCCCGGTTTCTCTACCTCCTCCCGCCACTAGGCGCAGAGGGACAGAAAATGGGGGCTGCGGTGGGCGCAGCACGGGCTGTCCCGGCCGCTCCTGCCCCGCAGGGGGAGGGTCCTCACCCCCTGCCCGGCCCCAGCGCGGGGCCCCCCGCGGG
>JAVJGJ010000057.1:21231851-21269298 GCA_035590215.1 Microhierax caerulescens
ACATTCATTAAATCACTTTTAATGTTTACTAACCTGCTTACATAGAGTGATGAGGAGGTCAGTAAACGATGTCTTTATCTGAAGATTAAAAGTTATCTTCTGGTACTTAGTGGAACTACAACACGGTAATAAAAAATCTTGTAGCATTAACATCCCCATAGTGAGGGGGCAAATATTTCTTTAGAACAAGAACATTTTTTCCTTATAGGTAGTAGAAATTTTTATTTATTATTTGCTTTATCTAATAACATTTTTCCCTAATCTGCCAGCACGTAATACCGTCAAATTTTATTATGAAACAATAAGAGAGAAGCAGAGAAGAAACCTAGGCAACCTAGAATTACGCTATTAGTAATACAAGGTAAAGAGTTTAAACTTTTAAGCTAAGATCCATAACAGTACTCAAATTGTCCAATCAAGCTTTAATTCCAACCAATTTCCAATGAGAAAAATCCTTGTTTTAAAAAAGGATAGCAGCAAGTTACTGTTTTCTGACTTGTTACCCCTGTTCAATGGCCAAGCAAAGGTTTTACCCTATAACCATATATGCATGCATGACATCACTCAGCAGTGATGCTAACAAGAATTAGTACTCTGGCACTGGCCTGTGGCTTCCTGCATTCTTACTCTTTCTCTTTTTTCCTTTTTTTTTTTTTTTCCCCCCTCCATCTGGCCTTCCCCAGCAAAAAGCTTTCCTATTTGCATGGAGAAATGTTTTCTGAATATGCAGCCCATACAATAAAGTCATTTCAAATGGATGGATTTACATGGCCTCATATGCTCTCAGTCTATTTCTTTTGACTGTCACAGACAAAATCAAAGTGTGTAAATTTAATGTAACTTTTTTTATGAATACTTAAAACATAATCATATCTTCTTTATGGGTCTTCTCCTAGCTTACTCTCATTAAAATTCATTCTTATGAATGTGCAGTGCAGAGAAAAGGCTGCTAACATGTCACAATAAACCAACTGTCTGAAACCCTGCAGAAAAAAAAAAAAAAAAAGCAGTAACATTTGCCTTGTACCTTGTAGTTTACGAGAGAAGATATCTAGAAGCAGCTGTAAAATGGTCATAAAATAAAATTGGAATTTATATCAAAATCACTCTTAATACCTTGGGGCTTTTCTATCTCTGCATAGTTTACCCTGAGAGATTTAGTGGTAGAGTTTTATGTTAACGGGCTGAAAGTTATAGTGGAGTTATCAGTAATACTACCTCTTTTTGGTGTGTCTGCCCATATATCAGTCTATTTATTTTTAAATAGCAAGATTGTAACCCCCAGAAGGTGCAATATGGAAATGCTATTGGCAACAGCTGAACAGTTATAGAGCTTTTAACCACCCTTAATGAAAATGCTACTGAATTCAAGCTTTTTAAGGTTTTTAGGGCTGGTTTGGGGGGTTGTTTGTTTGTTGGTTTGTTTTTTTGAACTATAAATATTTTTTTAATAGAGGACATGATGTAGAATGGACTCACACACCACCCTTCCTAAACAGATTCCCCACAGACCAGGGCATTGTTCTGACTTCTGCTTAAAACTTCTACCAAGAGAAATTTATTTAAAAAGCAAAACAAACCGACCAAGCAACCAAAAAAACATGAGAAACTGCAAGAAGATTCACATACATACTGAATTAATTATGAAACATTTCCTGTATGGTGGTGTCTGGGGCAGTGGCAGAAAGCACTTACCATAAAGGCATTTGAAAAAAAGAACATTAATCTTAAATATACTTCTAAGATAAGGAATATCTGTATGTGTACATATATGTGATAAGAAAAGTGTAAGGAGTAGGTTTATCAAAATTGAAGGACTAGCATTAAATAAAATAGAAAATTTATCATAAATGATAGCATCTTATTCTAGGTCCTGCCTCAGGAGTAATAATAGCCCTAATGATTTCCAGCTGGTGGGGAAAAAAAAAAAAACAACAAACAAAAACAAAAAAAACAAAAAAAAAAAAAAACCAAACCACAAATGGATTTCACATAAAACTTAAGATTTGCTTGGCATCAAAACCATATTTTCACTTCCACACTTAGTCATGATGCTTCCCAGTGCCTCGTGAAGTTTTACAAGAAAAGTTTGCACAGCTTCACTATCTTGTCCTATGAGTCTCAAGTCTAACCTCAATATTTATTAGGCTCAACTTTTATCTATTCTCTATAAGCTTGTAAAAATATGTCATTACAGAATTCAAACAACGAAGGTTCCTGTTCCCAGATGCCCTAGTATTCCAAACCAAAAGTCTGTAGTGTTAACTCTCAGGTAAGGAGATTCTCAGCAATAAGATGAATATGAACTTGCACAACCAAAGTACAGTCTGAAATTATTTCTTATTTTGAAAGCAAAACTATGTGCAAATGTTGAATATATTTCCATTTCTTTGATTACTACTTTGTACGGCACTGTATAACGCAGATTAATGGAGAACACTGGAATGAAGCAAAGAACAAAAGAAAATAAAAAGCAATTGCCCACAGCAGTTTACAGTATGATTACATAGGGAATTGTCAGGCATCTTCTTTTGATTAGAGCAGAAGAATTTTTTTTCAGTTTCATGAAAATTAGAAACTAAGAGTTCTGCCAGGCACAAAACCAGATGATGAGCTACCAAATCTTGACAAGTTACTTGCTCCCGGTGCAATGATACTGCTTGTGAGCACAGTCCACTCCAGTATGAACTAAAACATGTTACCCTACACCACTGCTTATCATGTATCCGTACAACAGGTGTGCTCCACTGCTAGGTTGAGTTGGGGCCCCACATTCATAACACTACCAACCTGAGGACTGCCTGCTGCTGACTTATGGAATCTAAGTTCTGCAGTTTTCTGGACATATTTGCTTCTGAGAACAGTGTCAAAACTTGCATGTAATACTTCTTCCTAACTTTCAGTCTCCCTTTTAAATCTATATCTATGGCCACTTTGCTTTAAGATACAGTGCAATGGCTCTTTTCTTATAACAGGCCATGCTAGGTCATGAAAATTCACTTTTTGGGTGCAATGGTTCTAGTCATCAAAACTGCAAGTCATTAAAGAACTGCTGCTGTCTTTTAAGTATTTCTTGCTAGGGGACAGAGAAAGAAGTGTAAGAGGGAACCATAACAGCAGCTGAAAGCAGAGTGTGAGTGTCTGGTGGTAGATCCTTCACCACTGAAATGACTAGTGCTTGAGCTAACCCACTATATGCATAGTGCTTGGAAAAGCAGTTTGAATTATCGTGTCATACATAGCAATGTGAAATTTCACGATCTTTTTAGATTTGGTACACCTGCAGCAATATCTAGAGCAGTAGATATCGGTACTGTTGAGAAGATTTAGGAAGCCCAAAGATACAGTAATTAGGCTGCTATAAGACTATATCAGGGAGAGCTGTAATCAAATATTTTAACATACTGGGTTTCATTTAGGGTCCTTAAACACTGTCTGAAATTACAACAGAGCTGCAGTCAGTTTAATAAATAAAGCAAGAACAAAACCTGCACAGCTTTCTTTTCAAGGGATTAATTTCTGCTGGGAGTAGAAATGATGGGTTTGAGTTATCCTAATCCTCTTGAGCCACTACATGTCTTTAATGAAGTGTGGACAAAGCCAGACAGTGCTTAAGAAACAAAAGAAAAGACTGTAAAACAGTTCCAAGACCACAGAGCATGATGTTTCTTGTTAGAGTAAATAGGTTTAAAAGTTCTGAAAAATTAATCAAATCTCAATGGGGTTAACATTTCCCATGACCAAAAGTCTGACAGCTTTGGCTTGGCTACAGGGTGACCAAGGATAACTTTAACCAGTATTTGATGAAGCCTAATAACTTCGGATTTGCAACTATTTGATTATCTTGGGACCAAAGCCAGCTAGGTAATATATTCATAGGGAAGTGTGGATGAAAGTATACTTGGTACCAGTTGACTATTACCACCCATTATGATGCCATCTGGAAGAAGGTTGGCAGCTCAAAAAAACCCAAATTTTCAGTAAAAAGAAGTAAATCTGTTAAGTGGTCTCAGTATGTGCACTAAACAATATAAAAGGTTTGTTTAAAACCCTCCTGTTTGCTTTAGTATAAGCTGAGACTTCATGAAAATACGTTAGGGGATAAGATAAAAGTAGTAACTTTTTACAGTAAGAGTTTTTTGTTTATTTCAGAGCAAGTAGATTATGTACAGTAAAAAGCAGATCAAGGCTGGAGAGAAGCAGGATGCCACCCCTCTCATTTTGGGCTAAACTGGCAAAGAAAACTTAGACATTCTACTCCAATGATTAATAGTGAGGTGTCCTTTACCCACCAAAATCCTGAGTTGGGACTGAAGTGCACAGCGTCTCCAGACATGAAAAACATCAGGGACCTTATATGTTCTCTAGAACATCCCTAGACTCACAGAAGTATGCAGGCCAGGCTATCCAGAAGCCAGTGCAGAGGCCCAACAACAACTTTTAGACCTCATAAGTCATTAGGCACCTAAGTCCACACTAACAGAGGCACATATTTCCTCTTAAGATTTACAGCTGTAATTCATCTCCAGATGTAAGATGCTTTCCTCCTTTCTCCTACTCCACCAGTGAGAAAAAGGAAGTCATGTTCAAGCAGAGCTGTACCTCATTCCTCAAGAATCAGTGGGACCACTCAAAGACCACAGTGCTATTAAAGTTAGAAAACACCACAGAGACTAGCCATAAATCTGAAAATCTTCTTCAGATACGTTGTTAAAAAACAACTTCATCTGCAAGTAATTTGATCTAGTTATTTGAAAAAAGCATAGAAGTGCTCTGCAGAGCATTAGGTGTCTAAGGCCTATCAAAAAAGCAATCAGATCACTCTGGAGACCAGCTGTGCATCAAGTAGATTGCTTTTATCTAAGTGATAAAAACCTTGTAGACTGTGAACAATACTGGGCATAAAACGTAACATTTTTAACGAACAACATAAAAGATGAAAAGAATGAGCACAAGAAATGGCAATTTAGTCAGAAGATGGGGAAAAGGAGCCTCCCTAACATGACATTTTATAGCAAGTGGTTTTTGCAGTAAGCAGAATTTAGCAGGGGAAACAGTATTTTTCTCCTCTAATTAATCCAGTTGGGGTACCTGACAAATCAGTCAGAAATGTTCCAGCATCATCTGACTGAACCTAAAGAACAAGCATTAACATATTTTGGACCTGTTTCAGATCCAAGCAAAGTCATTGAAACTCCATTAATTTCAATGAAGATGCAAAATTGGCCTTTTTACTGTAATATTCTACATCAACATGAAAGAAAAAGCATAAACCATTAAGCATATAACTGCCTTTATATTTTATTTCTTTTATGAGGCTCCTAGCAGGACATTAACAGCAGATTATATCTTTTGTGAGCCATCTAACAGGACATTAACGATGGAAGGGTGCCCAATAAATAAAATTATTGTTATTACTACCACTTATAGTTGGCCTGCCAGTACCAACCAATACAATTTTAACATTTGTAAAGTCAGAGCTACTCCAGCATTCTCCATTTCAAGCCATCTTCTTCAAGTGTTAGCATTCTTTTTTTTTTTTTTGGCCCACCTAGAACATAACTAAAACTTCACTTCCACACCTAAATTTTTTACTTCAGATGCTGAAGACGCAAAACAGAGATCTGAATGCTGCAATAACAGCCAGTGCAAGCACAGGGCTACAAGTGGGGAGAAAACAAGGAGGGGTTTAAATTCAGACTAAGAGAAGCACAGCTGGACGTGGACTTGGAAAAGAAAATATTTCATGCCCTTCTCAACACTGGATTTTCATCTGTGATGCCTTTCTACATTTTGCTATGCATCCTTATCCACTATCATTCCTTGTGTATTAATTCATTGCACAATTTCAATACATCTTGTTCAAAGGTAATTAGAAGCATTTTGTAGTTCATTACAAAACACAAAGGCCAACTGAAAACTTGGAATCAGCATTTCTCTTTCCAGAACATCTCATTCAATACCAAAGGCTCTTCCCATTTTAAAGAGATAAGCCAATCATTTCCAAGAGCAAGGATTCAACATCTGAAACCAGACTATACTCATGTACAGACAGGCACATTCCTTTCTCAGAGTTTAAGCTTTCTAGATTCAATCTAGAGGTCTGAGTCGTGAAACAAAAATCTTTTTAAAATGTTCTTTTCCCAGAGTTTCACTTTCTTGTATCCCTTAAGGCAGACAAAACAGCAAGCTTAATGCTCTACTAGCAGTTATATCTGAGCAGTCTTACTGAATTGAGAGAGACTGCTCAGAAATAAAAAGTGAGCATATTTTGGCTACAGAAATATGAAACTTGGTTTCAAAACTCAGGAAAGCATATACTAATAACAAGATACCAGTATTGAGTCATTAGACCACTGTTAACACTTGCCTTTTCCTTAACTTCTTGGTATGGGAAGACAAACATACATTTCTGTTTTGGAAAACCTTGTCATCTAAAAAAAATATGCATTTAAAAAGCCCAAAAAGCACTCCAAGAAAAATGCTGAAACAAAACCACCACGCTTCTGTATATTTTTTAAAAAAATACTGATGTTTTGGCATAAGTCAGTTAAAAGCTTAAGAAAAGTGTTTGTTCACAGTCCACAGCTAAAGATCTTGAGTATTTATTATTACTTGACCTTCCCTTCCTCTCATTTTTTATATGGTATTGCCTTGCCTTTCTTTGTCTTTTCCATACCCAGAGTAAACTTTATGGCTCACAAGTAAGTTAAATACTACAGGCCTGATCTTTTCCCTTAACAGAAGGATTGTTATAGTAGGTGTTTAAAAATGCCTTTTGATGTGATTAGTCCTAATAAAGTATACTAACCTCTGAGCTCTTGGAAAGCAAGTCCTACTCATCATTGTAGAGCAGGGATACCAGCAAAGAAAGCTCTCCAAAGTCTCTCTCAGGTTAGTTTTCCCACTGAAGGCAAACCTCTTCTATTTTTGAGAAAATAGCTCGAGTTTCCGTACATGACTGCTTCTTGGCTGCTGAAGACAGACTATTAAAAAAAGATAACCACCCAAAGATCACACAGAGGAGAGAGAACCAGAGTACAAGGTCTCTTGCTACCATCCAGGAAAGCGTACATTGCATTTGGAACAACCAAGTCCAAAACCTTCCACAAGAAAAAAGAGAGGGAGCATCTTGCAGTACCTGTTTACTTCAGCTAAGGGCACAAGAGGGGCAATTCACTGAATCACCCAGCAGCTTTAAGAGCAGTCTCACAGAGCATCATGCATGTCAGGCATAGGTCAAAAGGGCATGGAAAACAGCAGCAGATGCCCCATAGCCTAGTACAGCTGACCTGGTAGCGAGTTGTGTATGGCCCAGCCGTAGGAATTCAGGAAACAACTTACGGCTGTACAGAAATTCAGTTTTGGGTTTTTGTTTTGTTTCCACCGCTCCCCTGTCTTTTTCTTCCCCCCCCTGTATGCTACAAAAGGGCTCTTCAGTTTATACTTGTTTATAAGGATACCTTCTAATATGAAGACACATGGAGCCAACAGTTCTGACTCATGGCTTAGAAGAGCAAAAATACATGAAGACTTTCATTTTTTGTTTACTGCTGACATAAGGACATATAATAGCACTACCAAATACCTTCTTGTTTTTCCTTCTACCTTAAGAGCTTGTGCTTATATTCCATCTCTCTGACTAAGATGGAGCCAAGAGAAGCAGGTTTTGATCCAAGTGACTTCTAAAAGATTTTAAATGGCTCAACAACAACAAAGAAAACACCAACACCCCCCCCAAAAAAAAAAAAACAAAACAAAAAAACAAAACAGAGGTGAGAGGGGCAATG
Source organism: Microhierax caerulescens (assembly GCA_035590215.1). Taxonomy (NCBI): domain Eukaryota; kingdom Metazoa; phylum Chordata; class Aves; order Falconiformes; family Falconidae; genus Microhierax; species Microhierax caerulescens. Next base: position 21,239,642 of record JAVJGJ010000057.1, read on the forward strand.
AAAAGAAAGAGGCATATTTCCTACATATAGAATCTGAATCCTATATATCTATAGATACATGCCCTTTCTTCTGGTTTAAGTGTGCCAATGGAGGTGGTCCTGGAGCGTGCACAGATTTGCCAGCAAGCTTGCTCCTACTAGAGCTCTGTGTTTGTCTGCACCTGCACATACAACATTGTGGGGAACTCTGGAATGGGGTGCACTCTTGTGAACTCTGACTCTGGGGCCCAGAACACCAAGCCAGGACATCTAGGTAGATTGCTGGGTGAATGTGTTTGCATTAGTTAGTTGAGGACAGGTGAGTGGCAGCCACCATCTGTAAGGGAGCAAGTTTTCAAATCTTTTTAACTAGACACGATCATTGCCATTGATCACTAAAAATACACAACATTCTGTTATATTGGAAAGCTAGACAAAGAAGGACTGGTGTGTCGAAAAAGATACAAGCAGACTCTAGAGAATATGAAGGAAATATGGTCAGGGGAGAGAGGGATAAACTTTTGAGGAATATACGTTAATTATCTTGATGCCTGATTGTGCCTGTAGCTGCAAAGAGTGCAAATGGGATACAGGAGGCAGGTACAAGTGTCCCAGAACACATCCATCGCTGATACGTCTCGTCTGCCTGACCCACTGCTGGTGTCAAGACCTTAATGTTGCATGCAGTAGTTGGTACTGCACGTCCATCTATGGCTTCAGCAAAAACTAAATCTAAAACACAGTGCTGTCCAGGATGTTTTGGATGGCATCAAGCCTGGAGTCTAGTGGAGTTACAGCTTCAAAGACGTCTATGAGTCAGTGACCCTGGCGGACCTACCAACACTCAACTGTTATTCCATAAAGTATTAAGAATCACACACTGATAGCTTCCAGGCTCTGATGCAGTCCAGAAACATTTGTGCTGCTTCTCCATGTCTTTTCAGTTCATAATACAGATGATAATACCTCAAAATGGAAAATCTACCATTGACAGCCCACATTCTGGCTGATTTCATGGTCCCAAAGATGCTGCAAAAGTATCTCAAAAAACTGTCACAGCATGGTGGTGTCAGTTTGCTGGTGGCAGGCTCCAGTTAGCTAGCTATGCTCTCCAAGTACTAGAAAGAAGCTGAACAATTGATTACACCAATCACAGGATTATAGACTCGGAGATAAACATAGTGATGCTTTCTCATGCAATTATGGTCTTACATTTCCTGGTTCTGTCCAGTATGAAGCTTCCCATTGTTTTTTCTTGTTCTGCAATCTTGATAACCACAAGCTATTGCATATGTTGGTACCGGAGGATAACTATGGACAGTGAAAGGCAGTAGGTCTCTCTTATCTACAACTTCCATTGTAGGGCTGAGAATGGCAAGCAAACCACAGAAAAGCTATAAGGGACTTGCTGTTGATTGATGCAAAGGCTTATGGATAAGTGTGATGCCCGACAACTCCAGAGGTGTTCAGTATGACCAAGAAAAAGGCCATTCTGAAGCCATCCTAAGAGAAGCCAGTGGTGGGTGCAACTAAGATACTCCTTTGGAAAGGTCTGTCACAAAATATGTGGCTGAGGAACAGCAGCATATAACTTAAGTAAAAATTAATGAAAACTAATCTGCAGATCAAGTCTAGAAAAGAGGCCATATTTGTGATGGAAAAAAAGAAAAAAAAAAAACAAAACTAACCACACCTCCCAAAAAAAAACCCACAAAAAACCAAACCATCTAAACAAACAACCCCCAAACAAAACAAACAAAAATCCCCAACCCAACAAAAAAAACCCACAATTCCTCACTTACCCACTTAAGCAAAGCAGCAATAATTTGACTTATACGACAGAGAAGGAAAACAACTCCCCCAACAAACTATATTCTGCATGGTGATTCCTACTGTTGTACAGAGTGCACCACATAAAACTCTAGCTAAACACAGGTAACCAAAATCAAATACAGTCTTGCCAATAGAGCTTATCTGACAATAATCCGGACAACAGTTACAGATCAGCAGGTACAGCATCAAGCTTTCTGCATCAAAGCTTCATTTTCAAGACATAACCACTGGTTTTCCTTATAGAGAAGCATATCAACACAATAAATGTTTACTCCAACAGACGACGGAATCTGATTGTGGGTTTTTTACATATGCTGTTAAGTTACAGAATGGTACCAACAATATAGAAGCTATCAGATGCTAACATCTTATGCAGCAGGACAACATTAAAAAAAATAAGTTATATTTTGAAACCTATGTCAAAATTATTGAGGATTTGCAAACAACTAAGGATACCAATATAATAAAAGTCTCAATTTGATTTAGAGTCCCAGAAGGTGCTGTTATTTCATGAAAGCAGTGCTGTGCCAACTTTGTGAGAAAATAATGATTGCAAACTGAAGCCATGTCCAAATGGTAGCTGTGAAGCTGTTGCTAAGGATGGGTTAGTTCTCCAAAGCAGTAGATAATACTTGGCTCAATTCCTTGTAACAAGCTAAGAGACTGCAGCTAACCTCTTTTGTTAATAAAAGGTTCCAGATGCATCATCACCAGAGGTAGAACTGCTGAATTCCAGGATGTAACAGTGCAAACTTATAATCATACTGCTATCTCACACATCTTGGGAAGACATGAAAGTCCACAACACAGTACGAGGCACCTCTGAAACTGGCCTGAACATAAGGTACCTAATTCCAAGCAATGGTTCTGACATTTTTGGAAACAAAACAAACAAAAAATACCCCACAATCAAAGGAACATGGTACTAATATCTGATTGTTGTTCAGTTTGGCTGGGGAAAGATGCTTTACAGAGCCATCAGAAGAGGTTTTTCTAAGAATCCAATTTTATACAATACTGATCTGTTAGACACGACTTGGATATTGAATGAAGCCTGCCATGTTTGCAGTCGTTGAACAAAAGAATTTTTTTTTTACATTTCCTGGTTATATGCTTTACTGTTGTAAGATTCTGCAGGAACCTAATTAAAAACATTTGGCTTAATTTTCTAGATGTTGATTTACCAGTACATAGAAGTTTACTGTTTTGATGACCAGCAAATAATTTCATTAGAGAAGTAAAAAATGTTGCACATTCAAGGTAACCTGAATGTAAGGAAACCTGCTATATTACTGCTGTATCAGAACTAAAAACTGTCTGGCTATTTGCTGCTACTCATCACGGCATGCAATACTGTAGCATAGATAGCCTAATATATCCAACAGCATAAAATATTTGTAAGAAGGCATGAGAAGTTCACATCTTGCAGAGATCTGCAAATAAGGAAAGCAATAACTTCACACCCATAAGTCAGGGACTGTTTACATTGCAGGTTCAATCTTTGCCAGCTGCCATCTTAATGAAATCGGTTCTGCAAACCTCAGTCACTGGATAAGCAGTTATGGAAAACAGGAGGCACGAACAATACTGAGCAGTGCAGATTAATTGCTAGTTAAATGTACACTGCTAACAAAGTAGCGTGAATACTTACAGTGAAAACCACTTTACTAGGTTTGCGACAATCTATAAACTCCTTCTCCTAGCAGCATTTTTGACCAGCTTTGCTCATCCCCTTTCCATCATTCTATAGATACTATTTGTCAGCATTTTTTATTGGTCCCCGTATTCAGTAGAAAATAGTTTTCCAAAAGAAAATAATCACTTTAAAATACTAGATTTGATACTCTACAGCAGAATAAACCATTTTATCTGATAATCTGGCTTCTTCCTGATCATTAAATAAATTTCTGATCATTAAATAAATTTCTCTTCCAGAATTCATTAATAATATTTTTTCTTTCTTTTATAATTTTTACATTATCCACAATTAAAAAAAAAATTATTATGTTTATTTGACAGCCAAAAATTCAAAATGTGTTTTACTGGTTACAATTTACTCTTGTCAGAAAAAAAATTACCAGGCTACTGAATTTACTTTGTTTATATGCTGAGAAGACATAGAATATGCATGCAAACTTTAGAATTGATTTCTAGAAGAGCTTGATGCAAAAATACAAAATTTATTTCCTGTGAACATTTATCCTACTAAGATTCACAGATTCATGCAAGTCTGACATTGAAAACATAACTAAAACCAAGTTACCCTTAACAGTCTGGTGATTATTTTTTTTTCCAGCACCAGTTGATGTACCCCAATCTTTTATTTCCAAGTTAAAAAAAAAAAAACAAAAAAAAACAACCAAAACCAACCAACCAAACTATGTTTTGTACTAAAAATTTTAAATCATAAAATTATAAATCTGAAAGGATCCAAAATGATAATCTAATCCATCATTTGGACTACCAATGGATCAATTAATGTCATGCTACTCTTGACAGCTTTAACCTGTTCTAAAAGGTGTCCAACTTTTTAGGGCATCAGATCAAGTGGTGAGGGTTTTTTGTTGTTCATAGCTTGGAGTTTTGTAGGTGTCTGTTTGTCTGTTTGGGTTTTTTTTAAATATAAATTCTTAAAAGTTCTCTTAATGTCTATTTTAGCCATCTTTGCTGCAATAAAATCTATTATCTTCTGCTCCATCCAGCATACAGGCTATTCTTATTCCCTCTGCAGCAGATATTTACACAGATGAACACTGTTGTGTCCTTCTGCAGCTTTCTCAAAGCTAACTAGCCTTCTTCATGCCCACTCAATATTCTGATAGACCTCTACTCAGTTTCACTGCTTTCTCTTTAGGTGGTCCTTCTTGAAATAGAGCATCTAAACATGGATACAATGATCCAGCTAAAACTCCTACAGTACATCACTTGCTTTTCAGGTTCTACTCCTATTTATGTATCCCAGGATGATATTTTTCACAATATGATATTGCTCATTTAGATTCAGCGTGAGACTGGTTAAGACCCCCCAAACTCCCCCACAAGCTGTTCTTTGCTATGTGTGCATGTGTGTATTAAACTGATTTTATAAACACGTATTTACAGAAGTGGTTAAATTTAATTTAAAATCCTTAGTTCTTTATTTATGCCAGGAAAAAAAAAAAAAAAAAAAAAAAAAGATAAAGGCCATAGTGGCTTTTCATTTTTCTTTTTCTCTTTTTCAATTCCTTTCTCCTTGTTTTTTAAGGAAATCCTTTAAAGCCAGGTTCCTCTGAAGAGAGATACTGCTAGACTGGGCTCATAAATTTTCATTCCCAGTGATTGTTCCCTTTTCAAAAGAAGCATAGGAAAACTAAGGCAAAGCTGCACAGGCAACAAGCCTCAAAGAAAACATGCCTTAAGGAAAAAAAAGCACACTGAAAAATTTATCTCTGGATTCTTCACTGGGGTTAGGGGAGAAGGTAAACAGAAAGTTTAGATATGTGATATGAAGCAAAGACATACCTAATCCTTTCCCCACTCCTCCCTGTACAGAAAAGTACTTCTTTTGAGAAGTGTGTTTAACTTGGCATTTGCGGCCCTGTACAGAGCTAAGACTGTTCAACAGTCTGATGCACCCCAGAGATGGATTTTCTGTTTATGGAAATAGCAACTGAGAAAATGTGCCTCATTACATTTCATCAGGGTCTTGGTACATTAGGCACAAACATACCCTAAAGTTGCAAAAAGCATATTGTTTGCAAAAATTAAAAAAACAAACAAACAAAAAAAAACCCAAACAACAAACACTCAGAAATAAAAACCCATCAAGAGGAACAGTCAGAGAAACATTGTAAAATGTAAAAGGCTATTGAAAGATGCTCTCTCCTGAATGACAAACTTAAAAAGGAAAAGTGCAATAGCATTGTTCCAAGAAAAACAGGACCCATGTTTTCTAAAACAATTACTGTATGGATGTTTTCATACCTGTGCTGAAACAGTGTAAAACCATAGACACAAACCTAAAAGACAATTGTATGAAATGCACATTTCCTGAAAAACTAATACTTTTCCTCCAGTAGGTCCTTGACCTAAGATAACCTAATTATTATAGGTAGCATTTGCCCTGCAGATGAGTAGAATCTGGAACTTTGTATGGAAGACGACAAAACTTCAAGATTTAGAAAAAAAATATTTTAAAAATGCACTGGTTAGTGTCAACCCCATGTTGCTTCTGATGTAACGTTTCTTGGTTTCAAGAACACCAGGTACTTCAGCTAGTGGAAGTAGTACAGATATACATATAGATCACTTGTTTCCTTCACTGCCATCCATGACTTACTATTTCAGAAGCAAATTGACCAATCAAGACAAGAAGGTGAGCGAGGACAGATCAGAGATGGTGCTGAAGATACAGTTAAAACTGGTGAAGACAGCAGAGACGTGAAAGCTCCCTTTACCTCCAGGAACTGAAGGACAGCAAAACCACCTGGCACATGAAGGCATTTTATACTCCTTACTTCTCCTCATGTAATGTTCACCAGTCCAAATGACTCTGGCAGTTTAAGACATGAAGCAAAAAGTTGGGACATTATGCTACACTGCCAGAATGCTCCTGCTAGAAAGGGACAATCTTCCAGAATCAAGATTATATACCCTATACTGTTATAAATTATGCTCACTACAAAAATAGCTTTGTTACAAAGTACAATACACTCCCAGAAAAAAACAAACATCAGTTCAATTGAATTAATCTAAATTTTTAAAATATAAAGTTTACAAAAGTACACTCTTAATCCATGATTTGGCAAGCAAGGACATTTCACACATACATATGGGGACAGAATAACTAAACATTTTCATTACATTTTGTTGACTGTCAAGTAGTTGCTCTGGTCATTACCAAGCAAAACCATGGAAGTTATATATTCACAAAACTTCAAAGAAATAGAATATTAAGCAGGCAATTTCAGTTGGGCTTTCCTTTCTTTCTAGTTACCAACACTCAAGGAATAGATAGTTTTATAGTGAGACATAGGACTTAAGTAAGCATCAGATGTCTCTATAGGGACCTCAGGAGGGGTACTTTTTTTCCCCACGAGATAATGTCACTTCACTCAAGGTTTGCCTGCAGATGTTCAGAACTACCTCAGTACTGTTACCCTGAACATCTCATCACCTTCTTTCTAAGAACTGTAGGTGTATTTAAACTGGGCATTTTTTCTTCCCAACTCTCCTGAGGCACAAACCTGCTATACACACAGCACATTTACCAGACACACAGGGAATCAGATCTTGACAAGGAACAACATACCCTCCACTTTTGTTTAAATAAGACTGGGAAAATGGGGTGCACTACAGTGTGTGCACAACCGTCATGAAAGAACACATTGTGAATATGGAAAACTCCAAACAAGTTTATTTTTTGACCTACGAGAGGAAAATTGTCTATCAATTTTAATAAACACCAAGTTATTCCTGAGACACACGAAGACCAAGGACCTAGCCTTCAGCCTCTTTTTTCAAGCTGTGATGCTTTACATAGAAAAATTAAAAATCCACAGGGTCTGAAAAGGAAGAATCTCTCTATCGTACCCACTAGGGTACTTCTCTGGAAGGAGGATTTATTTTTTTTCTGTTGCAACAAGTGTTTTAGGTATCTAATGCAGCAATTGCTCAATATGCCCTTGCAAGTTCTTCCAGTGTTAGACTGGAAGATGGGGCATTCTTCTGAGAAGTAATAGATATGGGATTGCCTCCTCTGGAAGAGGAAAGGACTTAGAAAGGGCTGTGCAATCCAACATTATAAAGGAGGAATATGACCTCTCCATCTCCATCTGTTATCCACAAAAGAAAGAAAAAAAAACACCACCACCACCAACAACAAAGACAAAACCAAGTCTCTGCAAGTTTTGGAAGAACATGCATTTCTAACTTTCTTGCCTTTAGATAAGATTTAGGGTTTAGTGATATAGTGAAAGCAGGCAGATTACAGCAGCCCAGAGCTGACCATACAGGTTTCTGAAACGAGAACTGACCTGAAATCATCGCGGTTGGCATTTTCCCCTGGCTACCTGAAACAGCTTTCATGCTTAGCCTCCTGTTTGAGAATCCCATTATAAATTTCTTAATTCTTCCTTTAGTGACTGTGGAGAGTACAGGTACCACATGTACTTCAAACTAGAATTCCAATGTAATTCTGAAGTGACTAAAAATTACACAGGTCTTCAGTGTAATCTGCTCACATCCTTCTATGATACTAAACTTCAGTCAGGGGACAGATCACAACTTTTTTTTTCACAATATTAATGAACACTAAAAAATTAACTTGTGGCAGCCCATTTGAAATAAGTTGAAGAGTTCAGGTTGAAAGAAGCCTTCGTCCTTGTATTTTTAAAGGGACCAGAGTTAAGAATTAATAATTTGTCTATCAAGATAAGCAACCTCCCTAATCCCCAGGACAACCGTATAGAGCAATCTCCCAGCCATAAATAGTGGTTAATGCTTACTTTAGGAATTTGACAGTGTCTATGCATACTGAATCATGTCTAACAGCACACAGCAAGAAACACAAAGACTGTATTTACTGTAGCAAGCTCCTTCCTCTCTAACCTACAGCACAGGAAGACTGGCTGTTACCAAAAAATATAATGGCTGGTATTGTGCTGGAGATGTAAGCTATCACGTAGGTGAGTTCAAAGACTTGGAACATATGACTTGCATGGCACAGATAAGGAAGAGTAACCATCAAGAACCTGGTTACAACTGTCACAATAATAGTCAACAGTTCAGCAAACAGGGGCCTTTCCTGCCAACTTTCAAGAAGGAATATTTCCAGTGAAGCTTGAAGAATACATGTAATAGCAGAGATTATCTCAACTGGCTTCTGCTGGATGCTTAGCATGCTCATATTCAGCACAGAGTGCAAGCAGATTTTTTGTCACAGCTTCAAGAAACAAAGGGAGGAAGCTAGTCCCATTTGCTCTGTTTCCTTGTACCAATTCACACATTTTTGGTTAGCCTGTGTACAGCTCTACATTTTAAAAGAGTAATCACTAAGTTCAAATCTCCTTTGGAAAAAACAAACAAACAAACAAAAAAACCAAAACATCTGTAAACTGTAGCTTCTTTATAGCAACAATGATTCTCTTTCATGCAACAGAGAAAGAAGACTGAATCTAGCAAAATTATATCATTGTCAGTTTGCTTTACTGGAGAACAATATAAACTATGTGGTTTAAAATTGCTCTCATCAAAAAATAAAAATTATTGTTTCCAGTGTGAAGCTCTTCTCCTGTTGAAATGATAATGAATTTCAATTATATTTTTATAGATTTATGGATTTTAATTTTTTATGGGTGAACTATTTTTCCTGGAATTAAGCTAGAAAACTATGCTGTTGTTGAATTTTATTAATGTTCCAAGGAATAAGACTGCACGACTAAATATATATCTCTGTGGCTGGCAAAAACTCCTATCAGTGCAATTAGGAAGTCAGAAAGGTTCACTGCAGGGAAGAAGAAGAAAAAAATACTCCTTTGATATGCTTTTTCAGTGAAGCATTTGAGTGGTGCCCATCTTCTCTGAAGTCTTTGCTGTGTCATGACAAATCAAAATAATAATTCATTTACATGCTATAAGTCTTTTTCATTTACAGATTTCAAAGCAGCATTAACAAGGACCCATAAAGAGTACGGGTTGAATCGGCCTTCCAGTATCCCAGCTTCTTGCTTTCAGACCTGCAGTCACACCCCCTTTCTTTTGTTAACAGCAACAACAGGCACTTTAATTACGTACAGGCTGAAAAATCCTTCGATCCGACACTACACTGAAAACCAACCACTAGGTAAACACCAGCAAGGCTGAAACACCCAGACAGAAGAGGACTGTTCTTCAACGATGGTGCTTCTCCAGGCTAATTCCAGCAGGAGCTGCTCCCCCCATATCCTTCTGTACACAAAGCTGGGCACTATCCCATCCTGAGGGAACAGGCCCTTCTGAACTTCCCGGTATTTCTTGCCGTAAGCTCAACTCCCAGGGCCTCACATTACAAACAGTTACTCCTCTGCTTATTTAATGAAACTATTCACAATCACATCAGGGTTATCTGTTAAGCTCCTCTGTCTGCAATAAAACACAAAAGCAAAACAAACAAGAAAACCCCAAACATGCGTGCATACACACACACAAAAAAAAAATCAAGGCCAAGGACAGAAACCCTTTTTTGTGACATTTCAGAGCGTTAACTTTAAACAGATGTATTAATAAAAAAAATATTAAATATCAATCAACACTCCTTAAAGTTAATACAAACCTTCGAGGTGCTGGTTTAGTCAAGGCAGCAACCAGTTTGTTCTCGTTTCTGTTCTGCTACCTTTATTCACTAATCTGACTGAATCCTTATGACAAGCATGGTAAGCCATTCTATGGAAACATTTAAAATAAATAAGTAACTATTTTGGCAGTCTTAATTTTAGGTAATTCAAGTTAGGCATAGAAAATAGGACTCATCTGAGACAGTTTCAGACAACTACATGCTGGTCTGATCCAGTCACCTAGACTTCCTTCAGCTGAGTGAAACAGTTTAGGATGGGAATCCTGGCATGCAAACCTAAACATGCTCTTGTGTTGACCACACAGAGAATCCAATCTCTTCCTCCACTACAAGAAAAAACAAAGCAGAATCACTAGTTCAGGCAAGATGAATCTCCCAGCTATTCCTTACACAAGATTTTTTTTTTTTCCATTTACACACATTCCATTGAAATGTTCAAGAGTGCAGCATTTCTAAAAAGGCCTTAGAGCATTTCAGACTGGAAACTACCCCCAAACGAAGCACTTAAACATATGTCATCAATTGCTATTTGTAAAAAGTGTTGGCTTAGCTTTAAAGTCAACATAAACTGGACCCTTCCTAATTTAGGAACAGAACAGAAATTTCCTCTCTTGAAGTTTAAGCTGTTCATCAGGTAGATGGGTTATTTCACCCATTTTCAACTATGCTGCAGCTAGCTTGGTACTCACTTGTAGTTAGCTTGATCCAGCACTCCTTTACAATTGCAAGTGTTGAGAAGGAATTCACATCTCAAAGTTACTGTACATCCAATTAACATCATGGAAGACGCACACAAGACACAAGCTAGTAAATTATGAACCAACTTGCACCGTCTAAAATTTGAAAATAGATGGTTATGACTTTAACATTTCTCACAGGTCATGTTTATTTCCAAGAACACTTCTTTTACAACTTATTTTGAAGTTTGAATTTGTTCAACATTGAATGCAGTGAAGGTTAACTTGCCTGAATTTATTTCTTTTAGATGGTTGGTTTGATGTGTTCTCATTTTTTTTCCCATACAGATCTTGCAATCATTTTTATGAAATTTATAGGGATGAACTAAGAATGTATACTTTTGATACTTCCATAATTCCTAAGCTTCCCCTAAATTGTGCAAATACCTGAATTCAAACTCCAGATAAGAATTTCTTTGCATAACTGACTCCTGAACTTTTTTTTTCTGTCTTTAGAGGATTTGAGGAGAGTTGAATTTGTTGCTGACACAAACTTCCTTTTTAAAACCTATGATGCTCTCCGTATGTCAAAATTCCTTGTAAGTTTTCATTAAGAGAAATTAATAGACAAAATATGCTCTAACATAATAAACTTTGCTACCTTATTTAGAACAATATCAACAGAATATAAAAAATGAAAAGAAAGTATTAAGTTCTATAACAAATGTTCTTAACTGCATGATGTATGTATTCTACACATACACACATTTAAGGATTTAATAATGCAAGAGGCTATGGATATGTTCACTTCTGCTTTTCAGGAATTGGAATAAGAAACAGGGCAGCCTTGCTGCTGCTGGCTGCAAAGACAGGCATGAAGTATTATAAAGTGACAGAAAATAAATATTTTTTCCTTCATTTGATCTTGTTAGTCTTTTTTCCAGTGCAAGAGTGCAGTGAAATATACTTAAATAATTTTGAAGAAGTCTCACAAGTACCAACATTCTCTACCTTCCCCACACAATGCAAGAAACAACATATACTCCAAAAATTATCTATGGAGCAGAACATTTTCTTTCCATGACATTCACTTCAAACATCCTGTTTTCTGAAGTTATTAGTTTCGCAGTCTAAAAACTTGCATTAAAAACGTTCTCAAGCCAGACAAGTGTTGACTTCCCCACTCCTTAAAAAAAAAAAAAAAAAAAGTCATTGAGAAAGTCTGGTGAACACTGAGTCCAGGACCTGTGCCTGAGAAAGGTCAAGTCTGTTCTAAATGCAGAGCCAGTGATGTTCCAACAAGAGTTCAAAAATCCACATCCTCTGCTCCCCCACTCCCACTATAAATCCTGAATTATTTAGATAAGGTTTTGGGGACAAAGGTTAATGAGTCTTTAGGTCAAAAACCAATAGTCATCAGCATTACTAAATTAAACAGTTATTATTTTTGTTGTGTTCCCCATTTTTTCCCCTAGGAAAAAAATAAATGTTGTTAATCCAAATTAAAAAAAAAAAAAACAAAACCAAAACAAAACCAAAACCCAAACAAACAAAAAAACAAACAAAAACCCCACAAACCCAACAAACTTTTCAGACTGTTCTTCATAAGCTTGAATACTATACACACACCGTACAGTCCCCACACAAACATCTCCCAATTTATCAGATACTATGCCTCTATTTGATTTTTTAAAATTACAATCAAGATGTTAGTTTGTTCTATACTTAGGAAAGGCACAGTCTTTCCTGTCTCAGAAAAGAGCTTGGAGGTTATACCTCGTTATGTGAGGTATGTGATGAAAACATGCACTGGAAGTAAATTGAATATTTATGTCTATATGCCTGAAATTAAGTAGCAAAACAATAGTTGTAAGATTTCAGGATTTACAGCAGTAAGTCTATTAATGACCATCACAATTAACAGACACATCCTTCACTGAACTTCTGTAATTGCTCATATCTGCTGAGATAACTTGATAAATACCTACATCACAAACATTGCTGTATTTTTGGTTGCATCTCACCATTCTAAAGCATTTAAATTACATACTATAGCAAATGGACAGGCACAAGATTTATTAGAGGCCAGGGAGTCCTGGCAACTATACACTTCCCTGCTCTTACTGAGGTCACAGTGACAAGGAAATGTTGGTTGGCAGTTTGTTTGTTGTTGTTTGGGTTTCCCCCCACCCCACCCCCACCCAGGAAAAGCTTTCTATGGAACTACAAGGGCAAAAATCATATAATAAATCCTGTGAGATGTTACTGCGTTAACTAGAACACTATGAATTTATAACACAGACTGTATTAGGCAAGCTATCTACTAGCACAGGGCACTGGGTCATACTGGTAAGGAGTTCAACTGCCCATACTTTAAGCCATTTTTTGAGAGGAAAGTTTGAAACCTTCTGCCTAAGCTTCTCTAGAAGGCAGAAGAGGCAGCACTGCTCCTACAAGACTGGCCCCAAAATCTCCAGTTACAAAATCCTGACTTCAGTACTCCTAAATCTTTCCTGGACCATCCATTTTGGTTCACATTTTCCAGGTATTTGCTTTTTTTTTTTTTTTTGCTTTTAATGTGCTTCCACAGTTTCAAGTCATAAGACGGCAAGAGGGAAAACAAACAAACAAACCAAAACTACCAAGTTAAGACATCTTAATGGAGGCTGTAAACCTGCCACGCTATCAAAGAGGGATTTAAATGTTGGCAGGAAACAACACAGGCCTCTACTTCAGAAACACAGGGTTTCATAGCTCCCATGAAACTCCCTACAGATCTGAAAAAATTAGTTCTCCTCCTCCCCAAACCTTGCATCTCTTCAGTGTAGGACTTGTTCAGATCTCTAACAACTTGTAGCAGTGCACATGCTCAAGCCTCTCAACTCCTCATTTGTAGCACAGGCTAATACCACACAGCCATAAACACAGTTTAGCCAAAAACTGAGCTGGATTTTTACTGCTGTTGGCTCTCTCCCATATAGTAGAAGAAAGAAATAACAAGCATCCAGACTGCTTCCACTATATTCTCAGTATTTGTGTTACTGGTGCTTTGGTATCACGAAGGAACAAGAGGAATGTTAAGAGATGAGAGGAATGGGAGCAAGAGAAAGGCAGTTCAAAGGTTAAGTGAAGACACAAGGTAGCACACCCTCTGGTTTCAGGACCCATGTGGCTGGAGGCCAAGAGACTATATGAGAAAAACACTATGCTTGTATTGCTCCTCCACCAGTCTCCAGAGCATCACCTCCTGGCCTCTAAGCTAGTTGTTCAATCTGACCCTGCACAGCTGTTTTCATGATTGTATGTTTCAGATGGCTTTACAATTCATAGATGATATCTTTATACCTAGCCCTGTAGAAGAGACTTCTCTATTCTTCCCCTTGTCACTGCTCTATTAACAGATGCTTTCACTCTCCAATTAACAAAGATGCTCAGAAAGGCATTAACATCTTTGTATTTTTTCATAAACAACAGCAGACATTGTGACCGTGCACTAGACTCACTATATTTGCTGCTTCTATCAAAGGCAGAACTTATATTCTTTCCTTTGTATGCCAGGAAAAAGGTGCACAAATGCTGGTCATGAGATATATGTTTAAAAAAGTGCTGTGTTTTGGAAAAAAAAAAAAAGTATTTTGTAAAAAGCTAAAGAGACTAATTCTGATTTCACATTAACCACCGTAAGTTAGGAGAAACCTTAGCCATGTTACCTTAGTGCCAAAAGTAGCACAGAACCGGCATCTGACCCTATATATCTCCAATTTTTCTAGACAGAAAAGTTCAGGAAGTATCAAACTGCTGGAAAATGCACAACAGGTTTTGTTATGTATTTTAATAGCAAGCTTTGAGATTAGAAGCATTGAAGTCTCAAACATTAAAATGCCTGCTTTGCCTCCTTTGCATCTTCTGATCAACTCTCATCCATGAATTGTAAAGTCTCATGGAGGCATTGTAATTAGCATGCTTCCTTCCTTTCTGGAACCATGCTGATATTTTAAAGGGAAATGCAAGACAGTCTTCCACTTACAATCGAATGTAAATTGTATGATTTATTAATTATTTCTGTAGCACTTGATATTTATTTTAATTAATCTTTAAGTCAGATATAAACACTGGGGAGTAACAGCAGGACATCAGAAGCAGCAGCAAAAGTTTTTTTCATTAAAAATGTTCTCAAGAAAGAAAAAAGTAATGCACTTTTTTTAAATTATGATAAATAAAGTTTGGTGAAATGAAACCACCTATAATGTATGCTTCCAAACAAAAAGGAAAGCTTCTGAATGGGATACCTGTATGAGCAGGCCAAGAAAAAAAA
Organism: Microhierax caerulescens; assembly: GCA_035590215.1. Classification (NCBI taxonomy): domain Eukaryota; kingdom Metazoa; phylum Chordata; class Aves; order Falconiformes; family Falconidae; genus Microhierax; species Microhierax caerulescens. The sequence goes on from JAVJGJ010000057.1 coordinate 21,254,757, forward strand.
GCCATAAGCCCCACTTCATCGCAGCCTTCCCTGCAGAGCTGTGCAGGGCATGCCGGGATCAGCAGTCTTCTGATGGGACAGGATTAGGAAATTCAATTAGACTCTTGCTTCTTCAGGCTGTGTTTGGAGGTAAAAATACCTCTACACAGCCCCTGGCATAGTTCCAGGGCTATGTGTCCTGACACAGGCAAGGCACCCTTTTACTCTTGTCTTCTCCACAACCAAGGGATAAACCATACACATATGCCAGAGATTTTGGGTTTGGAGCTAATCTTGAATTGACAGAGCTCAGGCTGGTATGCAGAGCTGACTAAAACACCTCCTTGGCACAAGAGAATTCATGCTGAAGATCAGTCAGTAACCCTTTCTGTGCCCTGGAGCTGACTGGCATGAAGAGCAGATGATGGCAGTCTGGGCAAAGGGACCTACAGCCTCCTCTCATCACACACTGCTGCAAGAAGCCACAGCACCAAGATCACCTTTGGTTAGCCCAGAAACTTGTAGCTGAACTACACACTAACTTTTTCCATGACAGTAATAACTTGAAGTGGCAATACGACTGTACACTTTTTTTTTTTTCTTTAAAGTGGCAATCATTTTCCCTGGTCAAGCTGCTTCAGCAACTTGACATTCTGCTGAACCTTTTATTACAACTGCAAAATGAGAATTACTTTGGTCCTTGAAAACACTGAGTACAAGATTTTCAAGTTTCAACTCCATTTTCACATAGCCATATGGATTATTCCCTACTAAGATGTTACAAGTTTTACGTGAACTCAAGCCAGTATTAACTATTTTCTGCATTTGGCCTCTACAGATACCGGGAGTATATCAACATAAAGGTCACATTTCTGGGAAAGCACAGACTCTCTTTTCTAAAAGAATTCTGAATCAGATTAAAATAGCAGACAGACTTGCCTAAAAATAGTGTAGTGTTCAGTGTTTTGGTTTGTTTAAGATAACAACAAATCTGCTTAAATATTTTGGCTGTCCAAAAGCTTAAATCAATCCTTAGTATTGTGTTTAATTTCCCTCCATCCATCAAATTGCAGCTCAAATAGGAGGAAGAAGAAAAGAGGAAAAACAATTTTGACATTACTTTTGTGCCAGAATCATTCAGGAGCATGCTTGGCCCATAACATGGATAGGATCAGCTCTGCATTTGCTTGGGACACAAGCTTGGAGGAAGGGTGCACCATGCTCAGTGCATCAGTTCCCTACCCTCCATCCCCCTTCCCTTCCCCTTGCTCACGCACTGTTATGGCCAGATCTGGAAGCAAGAGAGGCATATATATATATATATATATATATATATAGTCTTTATCCAGCTTTACTTCGAGTTGCACAGAGGGCAACTACTCTTTGGAAGACATTTTTTCTACTGTATACTCCCATCAAAATGTAAAAACCACCTCAACATAACCAGAAAAAAATAAAAAGCCACAATTTTTACCCCCTGCAGTCTCAGACTGTGCTTTCACTTAAGGGAAAAAAAGCTAACATTCCAGCTATTTTAGCTGACTCAAAATAAACTCAGAGTTAACAAGATAATTGTAAATTTGTGCATGTGAAGTAAACCCCACATTCCTTCCTAATGTTCACAACATATCTGAAAAATAAGAAAGATTAGATAAGTATCTAATGGTATTCGCCCTACCAGCTAAAACAGAAGAAACCCACCTTTTCCCTCGATGGAGACAAGCTCAGATGGCTGACCTTCCAAATATCTTTCCAGAAGTGACTGATGACAACATGACACAGAGATCTGCAAGTCTCCTCACAGCTAAGCCCTGTATCTCTCTACATAGCAGTTCCTCCAGGCCTTTCGCATTTGTGTTTCACTGGGGAAAGGCTTAACAGCATGGAAGCCAGGTGTAGTCAAGCTATATTATAACTCACAGGTGGGAACTCCATGGCACGCAGGGATTAGGTAGCTCGTAGAGAGTCCCTTGTTGACTGACCATCATCTTAATAGTAGTGTTTCCTAGGCAGGAACCACTTCTCAATATTTTACACAGCTTCATATACTAGATATTCCCTCAACTCACACAGCTCCATCCCTCCAAAAGCCCCTCTCCACCAAAGGAACACATAACCTAAGATTAACATGGAGGTTTTCCCATCTTTGTTAAACTACATTAAAGTATTTAAAGTAATTAGGAACAGATGATTAAACTCACAGAGGTTGTTCTACAAATCCCACCACTTCTTTTTCTAATCAGTGTATGGAAAAACACAGTGGAGAAAAAAGCTACTTTCCACGGGCAGGCAGTAGAAATACCACTTCCAAGGTCACAGTCCAGATAAGAAGTTGCAGAGCAAACAACATAACTTTACTTTTCAAAATTGTTTTCTGAATCTGTCTGGTCACTCTTGAGTCCATGTCATCATTTCCCTTTTTTTATATGCCTTGCAGCTTTGCACATTTCAGTGAATCTTCACACAGACTATCAAATACAGACAATATAATGGGAATTAAAGCTCTTTGAAAGCCTATGCCCTGAATTCAATTAGCAGCATCAAGAAGACTGTAGTTAGCAGCAAGTCCAAAACACATAATGGGATTACTTAAAGAGTTTAGTGATGAATATAGTACTACCCAAAAACCTTCTTTTTTTGCTTTTTTCTCTTCTATGAGTATATTATATAACTTTTGAAGTCTAGCTTATTTTAGTATATAAACCAACATTTAGGTTGGTTCAGAAGAGACTAATCAATGGGATGCCCATTACCTCTATCTGCCTCATCACATTGCAGCTCTACTTGCACTGAAATTATACTCAGCTGCAACAGCAGACATTAGCGAATGTTGTGAAAAGCAGCTGCCCATGGGAGTGATCAACCTTCAGTTTAGGTAGATCCCATCAACACCACACAGAATTTGGCCTGGGTCTCCTACAAACCTTGCCTTGAAATAATGAGAGCATGGTCACAGCTTTCCACTGCCCTATAACAAGAACAAGCGCTTCGTGCTCTAATGAGCTGGAGATATTTGAGGATACTGGGTCTTCAGGGATAGTATTAGAGGATTTTATAAAACAGAGGAAGCCAGACCTATAACAGCTTTATCCATACTGCTGGCAGAGACTGCACCTTGCAGTAGCTCCAGAACCATACCTTTGGTTAGTATTTGAAAGATCTACTTGACTCCAAAATAAGTCCAAGAGCATGGTGACAAACAATTATCATGAACATTCAAGGAATTTTGTTTCAGTGTCTACAGTTTAAACTACACAGTTAATCTTTATTAACAGAATTTTTAATATTTGTATCTGCTTCCACTTCCATCTCAGAACACATTCTCTACCCAAAAACATGGTAGAGGGGATAAAGTTCAATATTCTGTCACTATACAAAATAGTTCCTTCTAAGCCTGAAGTCATGACTCACAAACTTAAAAGTAATCAGTTCCATACATATAACTTCAGGGCAGTGGAGTCACTCACCAAACTGGAGTCAATTGCAGGAGAAATGCAGAGCTACAGTGTAGAGCACAGCTCAAGAGAAGCAAGTTTTAAATAACTGCACCAGGATTCAGCTCAAACCAACCAAACCACATCTACTACAGCCCTGTTCTCAGCTATAAGGACACCCAGCTCATAAAAAGCCAGGTGTATTATCTACTGTACGTGCAAATCGCCACTACTTAGTTTAGAGAAGTCAACTTTTCCATGCCCTTTGTAGTGCTCTGGCTTTAGCAAAGCTGTTTCAGGGTTCTTTACAGCCTATGCAATGTTAAGATGTGGGTTATATAGGTACTATACTGCCAGAGAATGCCTTTAATAGGTCTAGGAACTTTACAGGAGTGTCAGCTGCAATATATATAATTGATTGGTATACAGGAAAGTCAGTCTCTTTCTGATAAAAATCTCAACTCTGATGCACTGAAGGAAAATTGAGTTCTTTGGCTGGAAAGAATTCATAAAGCTCTACAGTATTAGTACATTAGAAGGGGCAAAAAGCTTTGATGTAATTATTACCAGTAGGTGGTATGCATTAACTACTATTTTCAAACCAGCAGGTTATTCAGCAGCTTTAGAAACAATAAAACCCTCAAGACTTCAGGAAAAAAAAGTTTTAAAAAAATAATTAGCAAATCTTATGCATTCATGATAAATTGCAATTATAAGCAGGCATTCATGCTGGGAATAATTAGCAACATACCTCAACATTACTGAATGTCAATGAAGTCAAGAATACACTTCATAAGAGAACAATGAAGAGGAGGTGGCCAAGTTGCATTTAAAAGGAGGCACGAGTAATTTTGTTAACTGTAGAAAAAATACCAGCTATAAATAGGATGGGCTCCGTAGTCTGTAGCATTTCTTTAAAACCAGGAACCACACAGACTGAAGTGCAACTTTTCTCTAAAGATTTTAAAAGATAGGGTACTTGCTGCCCATTTTTTAAATTACTTCTCAATCACAAGACACTGTTATTCTAAATTACATCTTTAGTGAATGAGTATTTTGAGTTCTGTTATCCACAAGAATCTCCTGAGACTGTAAAGCATACATCTAAGAGAAATATTAACTAAGCATAAAGTGCACATCTAAGAAGTAGTAACATGAATACAAAATGTAGATCTCAGTGCTATGTGGGCAGATAAGGTAGTCTGCTCAGTTCCTGTCCAGTACAGCAACAAACAAACAAAAAACCCCAAAACCCAAAACAAACCCAAAGAAGACCCACAACAAATACTGGGAGCTTGGACTGTTGTTCCCCTACTTGTAGCAACATCAAACTCAAATTTTATTTCTTAAGTATACTCTAGTAAACACAATAATTTCTTAGCAAAGTTGTCCATGATGGTGTCTCAAGAGTGGTTTAGGTTGGGGTTTTATTCCCCAGTAACAACACATGTTGGTTTTACTTAATGAAAATGGCAGAAGATTTATCCTTTAAACAAGACTTTTAAGAAGTTAAAGCAAAGCAAATTCCATACAAATACATAAACCCCTGAGTCTGTAACAACTTAAATGCCTTTAAAATCTGACTCTAAATTAATTCTCAGGATGACCGAGAGCCTGAGGAGGAGCAAGAGATTTTAATTCAGACCTCTGAATATTTAAGTTTGTGCAGCTATAACTTGGCTGGTATATCTAAACTAAATGAGAAAAACTAGAAGAATTCCTAGCAATAAGCAAATTCCTGTGTGAAGACAGGAATATTTTTAATGAAGTAGAAAAGGCAAAAAGTTCAGCACATTTATTTTTTTTTTATATATGCTTGGAGAGAAACAGGATGACAGGCTCATATCACAACAGGATGATGAAGTCTTTGCCAGTCCATTAGTAACTAAGAAGAGTTTGAAATCTTTTTAGGCTATCCACAAAATAATCATCATCAGGCTACAACACACTGCATAAATACTTTCACAGACAGAAGTTGCTATGTACTAAGCTGATCTTTAACAAAAGCTTTGTTTACATCAACAGGCAGCACAGCACAGGCCCCACTTGAAAAGGATCTGCAGGGTGCCAAGGGCCTGTGGGGAGGAGGAAGTAAAGGGGACATTTCAGACCAGCCATAGCCTGTTTTCCTGGCCCCAAATGCATCTCTGCAGCAGGAGTGCAGTAGCTACACCCCTGCTCCCAGAATACATCTGCTGGTGGAGGCCCACTCCTAGGGAATCTGCTACCCGGCTCCAGGACCTTCTCCTGTGCAAATGGCAGCACAGGGAGTTGGTGGGGGATGGGCACGGAGGCGGGGAGGAGGAGCAGGAGGGAACATAAAAAAAGATCAGGAAATCTACTTCAAAATGCACTCCCAATCTGAACTGACACATGAATGTAGATGCACCCAAAATCCTGGTAAAAATCGACTGCTGGAAACTAAATTCAGTCAGTTTCAGGCTGAAGTGAATGAGTAATTATTATATTTATACTGCAAAGGAGATTAATTTACTTCAACCAGCTAACCATATAAGGAGTCAAGATCTCCATTTCTGGTTCTCTGAAACCAAGGCAGAAAGCCTTTCTGGAAGATATGAATAGCTCTGTTTGACTGAAGCTCAGGTTAACAGAAGTCATGAGACCTAGTGGGGCAGGTAAACAGTGTCAAACTGAGGGGGCTATAGCACAATTTATAAACTATATATGGGTTAGACTACAGAAACCAAAGGACGCTTTCTGGTTTTGAACATCCTGAAGTTATGAAAGCTCTCATAGAACTGATATTAAACAACTGTAAATCCAATTGATTTTAACAGAAATGGAGGCCACACAACACCACAGAGAACAAGATTAAAAATATCAATTGAATTTGGGCAAGTTGTGCTTTATACAGTTTTATAGTAAGAAAATGAAACCTTTCCTACTAATTTATAAAGTGTGTTATAGAAAACATGAACAGTGCAAGCCATTGTAAAAGCAAAAAATTTCTGAAATTGAAAATATTATAAATTAAACTAATAAATTTGGACATACTTTTAATCAATAAAAATTGGAAAGCTTAACTAATGTCCGTTAATGCATTCCTTTAAAAAAAAAATATATACACACACCCCAAAACGGGAAATTTAACTGTCAGCATTCTTGCAGCTTCTTGATATATCAAGCTTAGTTATTGAAAATGCTATATCAACAGGTACTCATAATAGCCATAATATATGACATCAAAATATTTATATTGATTCATATTGTATTAAATTTATTGACAGTAGTTACTGAAAAAGATCAAATGCAAAGGAGATACACATGGAGAGGGCACAGAACCCTTAAGACAGCAAAACTCAGCTTTTACCTGCTTATTTAGACAGCTGTATAAAACAGTGACAGTTTTGCAGAGGTAATCTCTCACAATAGCAGTCCAGCAGAATTACATATTCTTGATGTTTTAGGGAAATCAGGCGACATGCAAGGAGGCCTAATTTCAATAACACAGTACAAACCTGCTCACCTGGTTTTCCCCCCACATATCTCCGTACTTATTTCCATACACCAGGGGTTCTCAAACTATGGCCCATGGGCTGGATACAGCTCCCCAGGGTCCTCAATCTGGCCCCCCGGTATTTACAGATCCCCCCCACTCCCCCCCGCCGGGGGTTGGGGGAGGGGGGAAACCAAGCAGCCCCAGATAACTGCCTGCCACTTCATCCACGCACCGGCCCCCTGGTTAAAAAGTTTGAGGACCCCTGGCATACATGGTTTCTGAAATTCTAGTATATGAATGGTATGCATGTGACTTTGGAAGATAGCCAAGACTTAAATCAGGTGTAAACTGAAAATTGGGTAAACTCATTTGTTTAGTATAGGAAGAGCATATTAATGTTACAGTGCACAAATCAGAAATAGATGAACACCATTTATCTGCATTTTTGTGAAACATCAGCAACACCACAACCACAAATCCAAAGTCTGTATATATGTATTATGGGAAGAGGACATTCATGGAAAGCAAAACAGCACTGACTTCTTAGGTTTAATTTTCTCCCTTTAAGAAAATTGGAGGATGTTTGTCCTCGCTCACAAACTATGGTGATACTTCAGCTTTACTGATGTGGTGTCCCTGCTCATAAACAAATTATTCCAGCAGGAAGCTCATGAGATCGTATTGTCCTCATTGTACCCATTCCTAAGAACTTCATGGCAAACATAATTGGATTAATGACACATATAAGGGGATGAGTCATTACAAACTGTTAAAACAAGGCCTTTTGCACAACATAAAACATAACATTTTCTGATTGTGTAAAACAGCTTCTTATGGCTTGACTAATTCTATAGCATCATACAGAACAAACATAAGTTTTATGCAACATACCCCAAGGTTAATATCTTCACTTATATGCAACTATACCTTATCTTCCTTCGAAGAAGTGGAAAAGCCCAAGTCAGTTAGCTCAAGTACAAAACCATTCTGCTATCTGTTCACAAAAACATAACTGCCTCACTGTTATCTGAAGGTTTTGGGGGTTCTTTTGCCAAAAATAGTAAGTAATTCTTGGATGTTCTAGTACGGCAAGAGCATAAAAGCAGAGCTAAGGTTAATCTGTCATTAACTTGAGTACTTCCATACACACTGTAGTGGTTTTGTTTATTTTCCCAAAAGGGAAGAGGATTTTTTTGTTTCTGCTGGATTGCCTCTTGGGTGTTTGTTTGTTTTTTTTTTCTTAAAGATGTGGATATTTCCGTAAAAGAAACTTAATTGCTTGTACTACAAACCTAAGCTATGCACACACAACAAAGCAGTAATGTCAAACACAGTGGATTTATGCATTCAACTCATTGATCTGTATGCATACACAGTCCAGTTTTAATATATATTTGCACACAAGATTTTTAACATAACTGGAAACAGATAACAGTTCCTGAAGAGCTAGATCCTGCGCTCCACAAAGCATTACCAACACAATATGTTTGATATATAGTAGTAATTAGCACATCTTAAAAATGTGCCTGTCTTATGCAATTCCTGATAAACAAGCATGTACACACACATTCAGGCACTGGAATTACTACTATTCTTTGTGATAACCACAAATAAAGAACCAGAAGAACTTGTAGAACAGCCTGTGAGCACAGCAAAACACAGGAGTGGAAGCTCCTTCACTTTTTTAACTCTGAAACAATAGTCCTGGTTTATCCCTTTATTAGAAAGGTGATGTTCCATTCTGTACTGTCTTAATCACTGTGAAGCTTTAAACAAATCTTTTTACCCTTGATGCACTTGTGATGGAAGGGAAGAGCTTTGGTCTTAACTTTAGCACTGAGCATACATTTTAACTACAGTATATTAATCAAACAAGCAGTTTAAGGTCAGATGATGTATGTGTTGCCTGAGGAGCCACATCAAGATTCTGAGGTCAGGGTCAATTTAAGGCACAGATATGACAGACCAGCATCTGCTGAAGCCCCTCCTGTGATTATATAATTTATAGGATTAAGAGCTTTTAAATAATACACTGAATTAGTTCTCCAATCCGTATCCCTGCACAACTAGGTGAACCCTTGAGAGTAAACAAGAAATTGTATGACCTGGGAAGAGTCACTCTTTCAGATGTGGTTTTTGAAATCTTAGAAGTAACAATTTCAAGATCATTTTATCATAAAATTTAAGCACTTCTGGAAAATATATCTTACAATGGAGATAGTTTGGACTCTGTAGTCCCAGACTAAAACAATGTGAAAACATTAAATTATTGTCATGGCAGAAGTTAAGGATTACAATCTAGGCACAACAAGAATAAAAATATAAAAATATCACTGCATCTCTGCAAGTCATATCTGTTTAATCTCCTAACAAATAAATTTTTACTGTGGCAGCTTTCCCCCTCCAAAGCTAGGACAGACATAAAAAGGCAGGCTGGATTCAGCCATGCATCAGCGACATGTCAACCAAGTTCTAAATGCAGAATCTTCTGCAGACTGAAGCAGAAGTAACAGTTTTGATTTTTCAGACTGCGGCTGACTTTGCAGTTCTGGAAGTCAATAAAAAATGTTTGACTTGTAAACTGAGCAGATTTGGTTTAGAAGACACTGGGAAAAAATAAGTGTAGTGCTCCCAGCATGTCAGCTTGACAGGGTCACTGTGCTTTTCTGACCACAATTCTACTTTAAAACTAACCTTTCAGCAGCTGCTCAGTTTCAGTCATCAATCCTACAACTGTTGAAAAGCAATAGCAAAAACATCCATTGACTTCAACAGGAACAGGATGAGGCTCTTGATAGCACTTATCTTATAAATGATAGTCTTATGACACACAAAATGATCATAAAAAAACCCTCAGTATTACTGATCTAGACAGGCAGAAAATATCCCTGTTGACCCAACTCAGATCACTAGAGAGCTACATCCATTTGTTTTCTGTTCAACAAACAGAAGGGATTATGATTTTTTTTTAATATATATATATATATATATATTTATTTTTTTTTTGTATAAACCAAGCCAAGGATATCATAGAAAACAAAACCTACTCTATCTCAGGTGAAATCTGAACATCAGTTTTGCAAGAATGCAGAAAATCTCTGGCTCCTAATCACATTTAGCTGGCAAGCACAGCCTCCACACAAAGGCTGCATTTTAGAAGCTGCAATGGGTCTACACCGACCTGCAGATTCTGGGCAATCAGAATCCAAGGCTGTGGGAGAAGCAATGCAGAAGACATTGCTGAGGCCAATCTGAAACACAGTCACATGCCCAGTACAGCCATACCTAAGCCTGTTCAGTGCAAGAGCAGCGAGCCCCCCTTCTGATGTCATTCCTGTGAAGTGCTCATAAAATGTTAACCCTGTCTGCCATCCAAAATGTGAGGATTGGGTTTATGAGTCTTGACACATCATGGTCCTGACATGTGGGCTGCAGGGAGCTTGGCTCCATGTGAACAAAAATGTGATTTATCATTATTTCCTTTAAGAAAGAATTCAGATGTGAAATTGGGAAGATCACTTATTTAGGTGACTTTGTGAAAATAAACATACAGAAGTAAGTCCATGGAAAAATCAGCAGTTGTACTTGTTCTACCTAATAAGTAATGTTCCTTCAACCATTTCTAAACCTAAGTAATTTCCTAGATGCTCCATGGTCCTTTCAGATGAAAATCTGCTTCTGCTAGTTGTGATGCACAATAACCAGTAACTTGCAAGGGAGAAGACTTGGTTTTCCTCCTGACTTGGTAATTTCTGGCAACACCATTCTGGTTTATCAGGACGCTCAAAGAAAAATGAACGTTCAATTACAAATGTGTCAGCATGTGCCATCTGTGCTCTGGGGCTGCTCCTCACCACCCTGTAAGCTAGCTCACACAGCACAACACTCTGCACTCTTCGCTTACCAAACTCAAGACTATTCCCCTCCAACGCCCAGTTACATTGAAAGAACTTGAGCCCTTTAAATGGAGCAGCAACATTGTAATGGAAATCATCAAGTTGCAGGACCGCTAAAACTCCTATTTAATTGGCCTCTGGACAACCATTGATTCTCAGACACCCAGAGGCCTCAAAAGGGAAACAGAACAAAAAAGACTAACAAAGACATAATCAATTCTTAGGCAAGTTTCAAATTCAAAATCCTTTACCTTCACTGCAACATTATACCACAAAAAGTTGTCCCCAGCATAGCACACTAAAATGGATGTCTTTTCAGCTGTTTTGATTTGTCTGCTCTTGCAAATGTGTTGTTACAGTCTGTTTGGTTCATGTCTTTCAGTACATCTTTTTCAAATTGTCTAGCTCTATCAGAAACAAGGAGATTCTTCCTACCCCACACACTGAGCTGTCATTACTATATCTATGGTCCTGAACAGTTAGAGTTTTCTATGCACTAATTAAAGCTTTATATAGAACCTGAACTAATTAAAAACCTAACAAATTAAGTATGAAACAAACTGGCTATAACATGATGCAGATACGTGCTGATGAATGTGTTTCTACTTTTTACTTCTCCGTCTTTCAGCAGCAGAGTCAACAGCTGTGGGCACATGAAGCTTCTAAAACAATTCAAGATTCAGATGTGAAATTCTGAGGTATTTTTTCCTCAGTCATAAGCCCCATTAGTGTCTCCACAATATGCTCTGTTCTGTAGTCTTATATACCTGGGGCTTGTTTCTATTTCTGAATTCCACAATCCTACAGCTACCTTTGATTTTTATTTTTTTTTACTACCATTATCCTCAATATATGCATGAAAATAAAATAATTTATAAATTTGTCATGAGAGTCTATGTGCGAGAACTTCTCACAGTCAAATAAAGTCCAAAGAATGGCTCAGTGATAAAAATACACTTTGCCCTCAAGGAAAAAAATAATAAAATCAAAAAACAAAACCAAACAAAACCCAAAACCACCCAAACCAAAAGCTTTCTGTGAACATGCTGTTTCCTTTCCACTTTTCATTTTGAAGCCAGAAAGATGCAAGATCTTCTATGCTGTAAAAAAAAAAAAAAAAAAAAGGCATTTTTTCAGTACATTACAGCTCAGTAAGTTATAATGAAAATAGGTCCTTTCCAGATCTTACAAGAAGACACATTTTTAATGTAGCACTATCAAGTCTGAGTCAGATCAGCTCCTACCAGATTTCAGACCAAGAAAAATATTCCATGGCTTTTGTTTAAATTCCAATGGCAATGCTTCTAAATTAGTAACTCTAGCCCTCAAATGCTTCCATTCTTTACTGCACCAAGCAAAACAAAACCACTAGTGAGAACTTTAATGCTGGCCACACTAAGCTGTAATAATTTCCATTGCCCAAACAGAGAAAAATTCTAATGGTAGGTAAACAATGTAATTATTAATAGTAATTTAGAGCACAAAAATCACTTCAGAATCTGTTTTTATGTATATAGGAAACATAACCAAAATAACTACTTGTCACCATTTTTATCTGCAGTAGAACACTACATCTGAACCTTTATCTTTAAGTGTCGTATTCTAATGAAACTAAATTTAGTAAAATATTAAGTAGTATTAAATGAAAATGTGATGCATTTAACTAGAAAAACTGACTATAAAAATATAAACCAAATTGTAGGCTTTAGTGTAATAAGACTTATTAAAACCCCCATGGTTTTAACTGCTTGTTTTCCAAGGGCAATTCTGCTCAGAGCCGCTAGAGTGTTCTTGCTAGAATGACACAGTACAATACACTAATAAATAACTCTAATTACTTGCAAATTCTCTGGGACAACTTTAAATTAGAGAGTGTAAGCTAAATCACATAGCTATATTATGACTTGACTATTTAGGCTGATAGATTTTGGAGTGCTCAGCACCTTTTCATATCAATTACATCTTGCAATAACAGTACCTTAAAGAATTGCCAAGGTCTTTTAAAGTTTGTTTTTGGGTTTTTTTTGTGGTTTAATCATAATTGTAGTTGGAGTGAACTTAAAAGGACATTCAGCTAATTTAACATCAAATAAAATATGTTTCTAAAAACTGGATATTTGTACTAATGTGAATATTACCATTTCTCTTTGGACAGTCTTGCAGTTTTAGAATTTCAGGTGCCAAGATACCACCTAAAAAAGAAAGTTAAACTAGCCATCCTGTGGTACCATTCATTAACATTTCTTCTACAGCTTAAAGGGCAGGAAGCTCTCTTATTACATGTACAGTTCTATATACAGACACAGCATTACTTTACAAAAATAAATTTCTAAAAGCAGCCTCAAATTTAAATGCAATCAGGTCAGCTGAGTTCTTGTACCATAAGTAACGGAGCACTTCATTTGCATTTGTCACCCTTGTCTATCAAAATACTTTTTTTAAAAACCAAACCTTTTAAAATTATAGAAAAACTGAAGAAACTGGTAGTTTCCAGTTTTATAGTTCCAACTATTCCTAGGAACAGTTGGAAGGAACCTTTGGAGATTGTCTAGTCTAACTCCCCTGAGCTAGAGCAGGTTTCTCTGGACTCTGTCCAGTACAGTTTTTAATACCTCCAAGGATGAAGGCTCTACAACCTCTCTGGCCAACATGCTCCAGTATTCAATCACTCTCATAGTAAAAGAAAAATAAAAATTATAATTAAAAAAAGATATCTTATGCTTAAATTGAACTTCCTGTATCTCTGTTTGTGTCTATTGCCCCTTCCTTGCCTGTGTATAACACTGAGAATAGTCTGGCTCCGTTTCTTTATACTCTCCCATCAGGTGACAATCTCTTCCCCACGAGCCCAGGATGCTGTTGGCTTGCTTTGCTGCAAGGACGCATTGCTGCTTCATGTTCATGTTCATAAGGACCCCAGAACCTTTCCAGTAGAGCAACTTTGCAGCTGGTCAGCTGCCAGTCTGTACTGGTGCATGGGGATATTTCTCTCCAGGCGCAGGACATGGCTTGTCCCTTTGTTGAACTTCATGAGATTCCTGATGGCCCATTTCTCCAGGCTGTCCAGGCCCCTCTCAATAGCAGCACAACTGTTTGGTGTATCGACCACTTCTCCCAGTTTTGTACCATCTGCAAACTTGCTGAGGGCACAGCAAGACACTCTGTCCCATCAGCTAGGTTGTTAATGAAGATATTAAACAATATTGGCCTTACTATTGACCACTGTGGTACACCACTAGTAACTGGACTTCTGCTGGACTTCATGACACTGATCACAACCCTTTGAACCCAAGAGTTCAGCCAGTTTTCAGTTCACCTCACTGGCCGTTTATCTAGCCCATACTTCATCAGCTTGTCTATGAGGATGGGCAACCTGTTACACTGCCTGACTGTCCTCACGGCAGAAAAGATTTTCCTTATATCCAGTCTGAAACTTCTTTTTCAACTCTAGTCTGCTGCTTCTCGTCCTCCCACCTCACAACGCTGTGAAGAGTCTGGCTTCAACTTCTTGATAAGCTACTGGGGGGGTTGTTAGGTCCCATCCCCTCACGGAGCACATGCTCCAGGTCCCACGCCGTCTTGGTGGTCTTCTGCTGAACTTGTTCCAGTTAGTCAGCATTCCTGCATGGGGAGAGGGGGCACAAAAACAAATACATTTTTTCAGGCATGGAATAATGAATGTTGAGCAGAAATGATCCCTCCCCACGAGCTCCGGGCCGTGTCCCCGCTGGCCGTCCCTGCTGCCGGGGCAGGGCTGGCTGGTGCCCAGCTCG
>JAVJGJ010000057.1:21287214-21297787 GCA_035590215.1 Microhierax caerulescens
GATTCTACTGAAGTATAAAGGTAATAGCCCCTGGCTCCCAAATGCTGTCTCTCAGAAAGCATTCAGGTGGTTTTGAATCTTTCTCACTATACTTTTGAAATAAACAATCAATACAAACACAACCTCAGCTCCTTTTCCTGCTGTCATGTCTGTATGCATTAAACTCTTTCTTTCTGTAAATCCCACTATAGTCACATTCACAACAGGGCAGAGGGGGAAACGTCACAGAAAAACTTAAAAGCATGATACTTTTGCAAGAAGGAATAATTAAGTGCAGTACTGAGAAGATCAACCAAACATGCTGTTTCTTTCTAATATATTTAAATCAGGATAGCAATAAAAAAAAAAGGTGGATCAGAGGTTTTGAAGATGTGCTATACTCTGAAGACAAAAGTGACTACCATAGTTCTTTTTAGCCCGTTGCTAGAAGCGATTTCTGAAGCAATGGAAGGGTGAACGCTGAAGTGCAAAGACCTTATGAGTTATGCGGGGACAGTCTTGTTGCTTTCCTTTCTGTCTATCTGACTACACTGCTTTGAAGATGGTATGCCAGCAGGTATTTGAAGGTGTCTGATACTGGCATTCTGCCTGTCTAGGAAGCAGAGAGAGGGATGGATGCTGTGGCTATTGGCCTGGAGAGGTATGATGTTCTCGCTGACAGCTAGATCCAGATCACTCAGTGGTATTGTCGTAGGGTACACTGTAAAGAAGAGAGGATTATGAATACCACTCAAAGCAAAACTAAACTGCAGTAAGTATCCACAAATATGCTAATTTTTCATCCTGTCTGTTGGAGCAGGTGCTTTAGGTTAATGAAGTTTTCATACAGGTCTGCTTTGCTTATGGGTAAGAGGAACAAACTCCAGCTCTGATTAATGTGCTTGAAAGGAATCCTTGCCTGTTTGCCATGAAAAAATAAATATTAAAAACAAAAACTAAACAACAATTAAAAAAAAAAAAAAAAAAAAAAAAGACTACCAGAACAACAGAATAATCCAGAGCAATCTTAAAATGTACTCTATATTAAAAAAAATGCACCCTCTACCTCCTTAAACCTGGTCACAGGAATACAGGCCTCTTCAAAGCCTTAACTTGCCTGTGGGGAATTAAAAAAAAAGGGAAAATTAAACTCTGAGGTGCCAGTTTGAAAAGTAGAAACCTTAGACAAAAAATGCTTAAATGTGGATCTGGACACCTAACTGACAACTTCTATGGTTTAAAAACTTGAATTTTATTTTTCCATAAATAAGCAGTGCTGTAAATGCCTAAGCTGGTTTTGGTTTGGGGTTTTGTGATTTTTTTTCAAATCCCCCCTGCCCCCGCACACACACACTTGATATCATGTGAGACAGGCAGGCTGCTCTGGGTAGGAAGTTTTTAAATAGACATTACCCATTTTTCAAGAAACACATTGTAAGTTTCCGTCTTCTTTTAATTGCTTTACAAAGTAAATTGTATCCCTCTGGTTATAAAATTAATATCCAGATTTAGTCCTATATATTTGACATGATGAGCTATTTACTGCTACATTCATTTTTTAAGACTGGCTAGGAGTTCAGATATGTGTTTAATTCCCGCTTAACTCTGTAAAACATCCAGAGTTTTTCCAGTGGAGGCTTCTAACAGTACGGAGAAATGTACTACAAGTATGACAAGTGGAGAATGATGCTGTTACCATGGGGCTTGAGCTAAATGATCTGAGCAGGTCTGTCCCCTTGTACACTCCCATGTTCATATTCACCAGCAAAATGGCATCATATCTATGCTATGTATGTATACATATATATTATGTAAATATATAATGTATTTTGCTACTTGAAATAAATATAAAATAATCAGAAATTTAAACATTTAACCTTAAAATTATAGGCATTGTGGCATCTAGTGAAGATTTCATTTTTAATAGGCACATCTTTTCAAAGTGGCTTCATATGGGTTTTAGCTGTCAGGGGTTTTTTGTTTGTTTGTTTTGGTTGGTTGGTTGGGTTTTTTCTGCGAGCTGATTTCTAACTTTTCAGGAGTGTTCCGTCCCAGAAAAAAACCTTTATTTTTACCGATGCCGTGAGCCTCTGAAAGTTAACGCCTTTGCCGAGTGCCTTTTAAAGGTAACCTGCTGCTTAATGAGGAGAAACCCGACGGCTTTACTGCTTCCAAGAGCTCCCTCTGGTGGCCTTTTGCTCGCACTTCATCCTCCTCCGTGAGCGATAAAGCCTTTTAGCTGCTCCTCAGGTTGAAACATCAATGCTAATAAACCCAAGAAAGCCGATCACAAGCTACAAGTAAAAACCCTCCTGCCTTCCAATAGTATAAAATTCTGATATCGATTATGCTGAGCTTAACAATATGACATTTCTTAGGCTTCATTTGACAGTACCCTTACTAATAAAACTGCAAATGTTGATAAGGTTTTTCTCATGACTGACACTTCTGAGCTCAGCTGTTTATCCGAAATAAAGTTCAGCTATGTCATCTAAGATGCTGAAAGGTTTCCTGTTAACATGCTGTCCATGCATATTAATATCCTCAAGAAGGGCTTGAAAGCTTCTATCATTTTCCCAGCTACAGTTACTCGTCTGATAAGAGGTCTGACCTCCCCCTTGTCTTTCTACAGCTTCCTGAAGGTATTATCCCCAGAGCATGACAGAGACACCTGGCAGGGAGCTAAGCCAGAGTAAAGCAAACATGTTTATTCTCATACCTACAAGCTGTAGTACAGATATACTACTCCAATCTTTAAATAATCAAGGTCACTTACTGCAAAGGCTCCAAGGTTGGATTCACCTGGCCCAACACAAAGGGCCACTTCTAGATTCCCATCTCAGCTAGGTGCCTTTCTACCAAACAATTTATCTCATCAAGGTGATGCTTCAAATAAGGTAAATGAATCACTCTCCAAAAAGCATTAAACACTCCACCAACTATAAAGGTAATTAGGGTTGGGGATCTCTAAAGTTAGGTGAGATGAATCATGCTCCAAATATGGCCTCTTGGGGATCTTTGCTAGCTATTTTGCCCTTCATCTTCAGCACTACAGAGCCCATCTGTCCTATTTTATGAAGTCAATTGAGTCCCTACGGTTAGACAATTAACATCTAACTTGAGATGACCACTGGGTCATTTAATGCTAAATTTATTTCATATGATTGATCAGGGTGCTGGATTATATTTGATCCCTGCTGAACTTCATGAAACACCCTGAAATCCAACTGCCACATGTTAAATTAATGCACGAACTGGAAATGAAGCTGAGGATAAGTTAACTGAGTACTGCCACAGATTGCTTCCAACCTAGCTCATTAAAAACTAACTAGCAGACCTTGATGCTTCACCACAGGCTGCAGCAAAGCTGTATTTTAAATGCTTGCATATGGTAACTCCAAAAGCCTAAGGTGGAGCAGAAAGTTACATCAGGTCTCTCGACTCCCAAGCTAGTGATTCAACTGATGAGTTGTTTTCTGACTTGGAAAATATGTTTCAACAATTTGTGTGTGAGCAAAGTTATTAGCTCACTTTGTGACTTATTCTGATAGCAATTACCAGCCATATGGAACGAACCAAGCTCGTTACTTGCAAATGGACAGCATAAAATCTCTGCCTCACTTATGCCTTGATTCGCCATTGAATGTCCTTCTCTTTGCAACTGGGGGATTTTGCATCAAGTAGCTCTAATCTTAAAATATTTCATTAAACACAAAGTATAAACAACAAAGTTGTTCAGTGAAGTATTTCCTTTAGACTACTGATGTGAGGCCACAATCGCACCAGTTCCTCATCACTCATCAGTGATTCTCACCAATCTCCAGCTATTACAGCACTACAAGCCCAGAACTTTGCATGGTGCTGATGGACCAGATGGCTGCTGCTATAGAGTATATGCAGCAGCTGAATTGTAAATGCCTTTTCCTCACTGACAGCACTAATCTGGGTATCCGCATTATATCCTGAGACTTTTTTTTCATGAATCTTAGGGGAAGTTAATAAATTTTGAAACTTTACTTCCTCTATCAAATTTGGATGATACTTACTAACAGGTTCAGAAGTTGTTAATGGGAGAATATACTGACAGGGCAGTTCAGGAAAGCTTCAACAGGTGTCTAGGCTGGAATCTAGGCTGAAATACCATTTATGCTTTTTTTTTTACCCCTTATACAGTTAAATTGGTAAAATATAGCAGAAATTGCTTCATAGTTTCTTCCATGTGAGATATCATCAGGGTAGCATCTTTACTTTGCAACAAGATGGCTGCATGCAAAAACCCTAATTCAAACACAATCCTTATCTTCAATAATGAATTATTTGAAATGTGTTTTGCTGGCATATAGCTAGGCCTCATTCTTCAAATACTCTGCATGAGAATACCCTCTGAGTGAGCTTTCCTACTTACTAACGACAAGTCACATAGGTAAAGGTACTTGTGTATAAGGGTTCTTATGATTGCTGGGCTGATCTAAATGGATGCACAATTATATGATTAAATACAACAACACTTTTTACTAACTATGTATAATTTTGACTGTCACTCAGAATTCAATTGCATTAGACGATTCAATAAATGAGTGGGGTAGTCTGGGATCTGTCCTACGAAGACCTCAGGGAATACTGCAAATACCAATCTAAATCACATAACTTTTATTAGACGCAGATGGAAAAACTGTACAAAGGAACTAATCTATACTCATCTTTTACAATGTTTGAAATTTCCTGTGTTCTTGCATTTTTTATATGAAAACAGATTTACAAACAAATACTATTGTGCCTGTAAGTGTTCCTGTCTCTCAGTACACAGGCTGCATGCAGTTTAACCTGTGTTTAAGAGGCCAGTATATACAAGTTTCTCTGACCTGAATGGTCCAGTCTGGCTTCACAGAACTGATTTAACTAGTTTTTTCCATCCAGCCATCAAACAGTGCCTCGGAAGAGATTTTGTCTGTACTGCTGCTATAAGTCTCCTAGGAGCCAACCAGCTGTGCTCAGCTTAGCAAGTTACTCTTTTTCCTTTCTCTTGTTTCCTTCTCAGTCCAGCTTCAACCTCTGGATCTTACCGTGATGAATTTAGTAGCAGAGGGTATGTACACTCTGATTACTAATACATAGGACATATATAGTACAGCTTATTTTCACGCCCTAATCTATTTTTAACATAATGCACTGACAACATGTCTGGGGAAGTAGGGGGTGTGGGAGAAACATTTCCCTCACTTCTCTTTCCATATGCACACACAAATGCACAAGATAAATCTGCTCTGTTTCTGGAAATCCATGCTAACATGTTCAAATACAGATGTAGAACAAAGGCCAAAATAGGGAAATATATACAACACTTTAAATGTGTAAACTAGCATTTGTCAGACACAAGTCACAGGACAAAGAGAAAATATAGACCATGTATTGGAACTCCTGCATTTCCACTTTGGCCACAGAGTATGTGTGCCCACATGAAGAATGGGAGATGCTGGCCTAAAAGAAGTTACAAAGATTGTTCGTAAGAGGACACCATAGCCAACAACACCCTCCCCTGCTATTAACCAGTATTTTTTCTTCCTGTTACCCCAAATGAAAGGATTGTTTTTGCACAAAACCTATTTGGTCACTGATTGCTTACAGGGCAATGCTTTGGGCCAGCATTACCACCCAAGTAACGCAGACATATTCCACATGGGCCTTGCTGAGAATCACGTGAAAGCTAAATGTGAAGGAATTAGAAGCAGTCAAGTCCAACATCAGCTGTACTCTTCACAGCAGGTGTGCATTCAAAGGCACACTGGTAACTAAAGCACTTGTCTCATTGGTTCCACCTCATTTTTGTGAAATTGCCTTCTCCAGATCCACAGAGCTACCTCATACCTTTGGAAGGAACACACACAGAGTCCTTAGTCTAAACCTTAATTTTCCCCAGCTATCTTCCTTCCTTTGCTCAGCTGAGCAGAAGAGATTTTGCAAGCCTTTGTTTTTAATTTGACTAAACTCAGTGTCAAATCCTGCTTGCTGTTACTCTGGAACAAACACAGAATGACTCCAGATTTACAGTGGTACAAGTGAGAACTAAATTATGCCCTGAAAATTCATTTAAAAATCTTTCAGACACCTAAACAGATGGATAAATCGAGCACAGATTCTCAGGTCAACCTCTACCAGAAGGCATCTCTCATCTGACTTACGGTAGAAGTAAGATGTTATGATAGTAGCTAACAATAGAAAGGGAGAAACACTAAGGGAGGGGAATATTTTTCCTTACCAAACTCATTTGATTTAATACTAGGCATGCAAAATTAATGATGGCTTTGAGTGATACCTGTATGTTTTATAGGTTTATAAATTGGTTGTAGTAAAATCTTATATATCCTATATCACTAGGTATTGTTTCAGCCTATTACAGGAGATATCTATCTAGAGTTGACTGAATTGTATTAATCTGATCCTAGTTTAATGATGCCTTAACATTTTTATGGGAGAATTTAATGTTTGCAATATCCATGTTCCTTATTTGAAAGTGTGACTTATAGGTTCTCATCTTCCT
The DNA here is from genome assembly GCA_035590215.1 of Microhierax caerulescens. Taxonomy (NCBI): domain Eukaryota; kingdom Metazoa; phylum Chordata; class Aves; order Falconiformes; family Falconidae; genus Microhierax; species Microhierax caerulescens. The sequence continues at coordinate 21,293,732 of JAVJGJ010000057.1, forward strand.
TAAATTATGAAATCCTTCAGCTAATAAAGGAAAATGATTATGGTTTGCGAAAAAGGCAAAGTCATTTAACAATCCATATAACTGTCTATTGTAGGCCTTTGCATAATAATTGTAATTTAGCTATTAGGAGTTCTAAAGGCAGTTATCAGTCATATGCTGCAATTCTGAGGAATAAGGGAAAACTCAAATTATTTAAGGGCTTTGTACTTCCCAAAGTGGTGGTGGGGGCTGTGGGAACAAGCAGAAATTAATAATAGTTTTAGCAATGAAAAAGAAAAATTTCTACTGAAATAACCAGTTGTTTGATGGCAATTTTTCCAGCTATCCAGTATCAAAATTTTCAGCTTTCCCCCATTTCACTGTCACAAAATGATCTTCTTTTTATACAGGTACTTCTCTAAGGAAGGAAAGCCAAGTTATGAATTGAACCTGCAATTCTTGATGCCCAAGATTTTCCATTTTCACCCTAGGTACATGAAAAGAGGTGATCAAAGGAATCAGATGGACTGTAAACCTGGAGAATATTTCTTTTTCAATTTGAAATGACTATCTGAAGTTGATTTCATATGTAGGGCGTATCTCAACTATTTCCTTCATTGAGGAGGAAACTGCACACTTGAATCCAGCTTAGATAACTGCATGTGCTTTTTATTTCTTATATTATCGTAAAGCCTTTACAGTTGCAAGATTCTCTTTTAAGATCCCAACCCTCCTTCCTCCAAATCCCAGCTGGTACTCAGTAAAAGCTGTACAAGGGAGGTGAACACCTGGCTGAGGTGGTCACCCTCACCTCAGTCTCTATGAAGACTATGTAGCAAGTCCCCCTAGAAGCCATTTCCAGATCCATAAAGGATAAGAACATGGCTAGGAACAGCCAGTACATATTTACTAGGGAAAAAATTGTTCATGACCAACATGACCACTTTCTATGATAAAACTGGTATCTATGTGGATGCAGGCAGAGCAGTGGATGTAATTTACCTTGAATTATGCAAGGATTTTGGCAGTCAAAAGCACATTCGAGAGATGGTCTAAACAGGAGGACTATGGAAAACTGGATGGATGGCCAGGCTCAAAGGGTAGTGCTCAGTGATTCAATGTCTAACGGTGTCTGTTTTCTACAGGCATTTGTCAGGGGCTGATACTGGGACTGACACTGTCTCGCATCTTCATTGACAGACCCTGCAAAAGGAGAGAACCCCCCATCAGCAAATTTATGAATGACACCAAGTGAGGGGCAAAGGTTGAAGCACTGTGAGGCTGCCATTCAGAGAGACCCCTGAAAGAGACAGAGACAACCTGGGGGACTGGGCTAACATGGAGACTCATGAAGTACAGCAAAATAAATCTGGAGTCCTGTAACTAGGACGCAATAGCTCCATATAACAGTGTGGGCTGGTGACTGAGCAGGTGAGAGGGCAATTCTGCACAAAAGGAGTTGGTGGCCCTAGTGGACAAGTTGGACATGAGTCAGCAGCGTGCTTTTGTCACTATGAAGGCCAACTGCATCCTGGACTGCGTTAGTAACAATGCAGCCAACAGATCAATGAGAAAGCAGATTTACTTGGCACGTGTCTGCTTCTGGAAGACTGTGCAGTTTCTGTTCCTCCACTAGAAGAGAAACAGGCTGGAGTTAGTTCAACACAGGGCTATGAAGACGGTTAAGGGGCTAGAGCACATGATGTGTGAGCAGAGGCTGAGGGAAATGAGTTTGTTTAGCCTGGAGAAGAGAAGGTGAAGGTGGGATTTAATTGCCTATATCAGCTACCTACAAGGGGGCTCTAGAGAATGCAGAATCAGCCTCTTCTTAGATGTGCACAGAAAAAGGACATGGGTCAACAGATATAAGTGGCAGTAAGGGAAATTTCGACTGGTTGTAAGGAACTAAATTAACAATGAGAGTGGTTAAGTATTGAAACAAGTTTCCCAAAAGGTTGTGGAACCTCTGTCCTTGGAGATGTTCAAATCTTGACTGTAAAATATTCTAAGCAACTTGACGTAAGTCTAAAGTTAGCCTTGATTGGAGCAGGGATTGGAGTAGATGACTTCCAGCTATCCTGTCCAACTACATGATTCTGTTACATACATTATTCCTTTGCTCACTTCCCAGAGCTGCAGTGGAGATAGCATAGCTTCGGAGCTCTGAGTTACTGGGAAATTTCTGCCTGTCTAAAAGAAAGCCAGTGAGCTAGAAGGATACCTTCTGTGGACCACCTGGTTGGACAATACAGTCAATTACTGACAAGTCCTTAAGAATAGTCATTTAGATAATGTCTGGTCATATGACAGCTACAAACTTCTTCTTTGCAATATCCTGTTGTAAGTATTTATAAAGAATTTCAGTGTACTCTTAGTGAAAACTAAGACAACCAGACAAAAATTATCTAAATGAGTATGTCTTAACAAGTATAAAAATAAGAATAGCTAAAATATAAAAATATTAACGTGATAGGGTAACTCTGCCAACTCTGCCTTCGCACAGCTCTGACATTTGTCTTACATAGTCTTGTCCCATTCCACTTACATTTGGTATACTGCATATTTTTATAGCATACCCAGAAGTCAAGACACAAAACTGACAGACATGCCAGGTACACAGCTACTAACAGGCATTGTAGCATGCAATATCTAGAACAAATGCAAATCTTGACATTCACCTTATATTCAGCTTATAACACAAAGCACCGTTTAACAGACCCAAATATAGACCAACAAAAACATATTTTGAGTGTCTCTTTTACACTTTATATTTTCTATAGTGCTAGCTATCTGTGTCAGTAAATGCTGACCACCTTGAACACCAATTGATTTTTGCAATGACAGGATCCATTCTTTAGATGGATCTGCATAACATGCTGAGAAAACAAGTGGGAATCGCCCGACAGAATATCTGTTACTTCTCTGAATTGCTTATCTTTAATTCACTTAAAATAGGTATCAAACACACAGGTATGTTAAACAGAAAGAGATGCCATGTTAGTAAAGATAAAGAAAAAAAATAAGCTGTTTTCATGCATCTTGTGGATGTTAACTTCTTTGAGAAAAGTGGCTTTGAAGAGTTAATTAGTTTCTCACCTCTTAAGAATTATTTAACTTATTGTCACAAAGGGTTCTGATCCATCTCTTTAAAAGGATATTCTCTGCTTACATCAAACCCAGAAACAGATTTAGGAAAAGCATTCTGGATGTTGTATGTCCTTAAAAAAACCCAAACACCACCACCACCACCAACTACAAAAAAAAACCTCAAACCCCAAAGAACAGAAAACTTTTAACTCTGAATTTAGCATTTATTTTAAAAGAGACCAGATAATGCTGTCTGTATTAAGAAATAAAACAGTTTATAAGGAAAGCCTTTGATAAAAGTATGACTACAGTTTAAAAAGAAAAAAAGAAGACTCTTAAAGCGTCACCTTTCAATTCAGAAAAACTGTTCCCAGTGGCTCCTAATGTATATGAGCCCTTGAAGCATCAAAAGAGCTTTTGCAGGATCCTCAGACAATTTAGAACTACACAGAGTTCCGAAGACCCCAGCAGCTGTGACTAGGGTGCAGGCAGGCACTTCCACCCACCACACATTTCTGAGAGGAGTCTTCCAAATTCTCCTTTGTTGTACTCATTTTTCATAAGCCTCTCTTCACCTGCATTATTGTTGTTGCTTTGAATCTCATTTATTTTCTCTCAGATGACTAGCAGCAGTCTTCCTAGCAAAGATGTCAGCAGTAAAGAAATTAGGGGTGGCACAATATCCAGAGAATGTGTTATGCAAGATTTAGGTAGTGAGAGAATTGATCCCAAGGTTCTGGAATCACTTGACTGGGATCAAGGTGCTGTGCATCAGCTCGCATAATCTCAGGTTCAATGAAGGTCATAAACAGCAACAGTCCTTCCTTCTACTTTATGGAAAACTGTATCTGGGTTTCAGTGGGGCTTTCCATTAGTGACCTCTGAGCAATTTAGGGTAAAGAGTGTTGAGAGTTATTTTTACCTTATTTACAGCATAATAAGTAGTTAGAGAGAGCTACTGAATGCAGATTTTAAAACACAACTGTTCTA
>JAVJGJ010000057.1:21297887-21341383 GCA_035590215.1 Microhierax caerulescens
GTAGTTAGAGAGAGCTACTGAATGCACATTTTAAAACACAACTGTTCTATGATTTAGGCTAATATAATACACCATTGGAAGCTGATTACTTTAGTTAGTTAAGCCATAAAGGTCCACTTAAATATGACTAGTAAGAATCTGGGCTATTAATAATAATTATTGCAAATGTCACTGATTTTAAGTTATAAAACTTAATAGGCTATCACCATTAAAACATGTGCTCTCCATAATTACACTGTGTACCAACTTGTGCTTGGCTCTGTCTTTGTGAATCACTTCAACACCCTTTCCAAAGCTCTTATTTAAAGAGGAAAACAGGTGTTTTCCAGGAAGGTGGGGAGAGGTTTAAGGGAAGAACCCTTTTCCTGTTCAGGGCTTTGGGACAGAAACAGAAAAGAAGTCTAAATATTTTCCTCATTGTAAATGCCTGTGCTAAACATTGACTTGTCTGGTTTTATCAGCGAATCTTTATGAATCAAATCATAAAACATTTTATGAATGGCATCTTGACCACTTCTTGTGTTTCTATAGTCTGAGCTTAAGTGACACACTTTTAAAGCTGGATAGCCTGAGAATGCAGGATAGATGCGGCATTTGTGCTACGCTTCATTCCTAATCACAGCAAGGGAATGTGTAATTGGCCTGATCAGGTTCTGTCAGGTGACCCTTTCTCTTCTTCCTAATTCTTTCTTCCAGATTCCTCTGAGTGTCACGGATGGGTAGGTAATGGTGACCCAAAATACAACATGATGGACCCAGTACTTATCCTAATTTCAAACACAGAATGGCTCTCTCAGAACCAGGAGTTACAACAGGAAGATTTTTTTTTCTACTTTATGACTATTCTACAGAAGAAATACTTAGGAGCTCTAGCAATGGGCAAAGAGATGTGGAAAAGGTACATTAGCTGTTAGACTGTAGATCCAGGTTCTGGAAACCAGGGAACAGATTCTATACAGAAAACAAATGTTTCAGAACCCCTGACTACACCGAAGCCCAACACCCCAGTTTTCAGGTAACTAAGGTCTTAAGCCTTTTACGAAATAGGGAATTACCTGCTAAGAAAACCTAGTACAGTGAATCCCTTACAGCTGTATGCCTCAGTTTCCCAGCTTGTAAAATTTGTGTGCTACTTCAAATACTTCTTTAAATAAGGCTTGGAAATGTTCAGCTTATAACATATTTCATGTATACGAACACTCGCCATATTATTACTCACAAAATTGGCAAGTTGTTAATATAAAATAAATGAGGCTCAGAATTATGCTATAAAGCCAGAAATACCTAAAACCAAAGTGACATTTTAACATGGAACAGATGCCTTTACAATGAGTAAAGTATCCAGATATCAATCCAAGAGGCCTTTAAGTAAATAGCTGAGTTTGTCAATTTAGAACATTAGTGCACCTAGCAAATCATAGCTGCTAATGTCAACATATCATTCTAGTGCAGGGGACATACAACAATAAATGAGATGGTAAATATTTTCTGAGTAGAGGTCAATATTTGCTATGCTTGATGCTGTTTAATTCCTCAAATCCATTAATGCTTAAATGGCCAGGATGCAGAGGTGCTCTAAAGCCCTTGCAGCTTCCTACTGACTTTGGATGGATATAGGGTACAGAGCACCTTGCAAAAGCCAGTCACCCAACCTGTCTCATACAACATGCATACATTTATAAATCCCAATTTATTAATAAATTTAGGAATTAACCCTATGTAGAAAGGCTCAAGACATGGCCCAGGGACCATTCTAGATCTCTTTTGGAAATTTAATTATAGTGACAGTGTCCCTAGATTTTGTGGTGGACAATCTCCCTCCACAGGGAAGAATCTTACTGCATCATAATTATGAATTCTATATGCTGATAAGGTCACTAGATGAGAACATTTACAGTAGTATTTTGTTTGGTTGCTTGCTTGCTTTTTTCTTTAGCAAGAGCTTATCTTTAAAGTTCCTGCCTGTAGAAAGTTATATATAATTGAAACAGAAACTGTGACTAGATTATATGGCTAAGATCATGTGGCATCTTGCTTTTTAGGGTTGGGGGTTTTTTTTTGTGGGGTTAGGGACAGTATTATCACCAGCATTGACTGCATGCAGCTTCCAGGAAACTGACAATGCTTAGTTAATGAGAAAGATACAAATTTTCCCAAGCTGTATTTTCCAATCCATACCAAACATCGATCACCTCAAATTATCAACATGCCATACTTAAAAGTGTGAGCCCATGTCCATTTTATGATCTGCAGCAATCTGTTATATCTGTAAAACAAATTTAGATTTACAGCTTTTTTTCAGGTAGTTTTTCTTCTCCCATCCCAAATACAGCTATCAATCATAAAAAGACATAAAAAGTAGCCACCACCAATTATACCTGGTTAGTAACTCAGATCTTCAGAAAGCTGGTGATACAACTTCCATGTGTTTGGTTTTTTTTTTTTTGGGAGGGGGAGTGGAAGCAGGGGGAGAAGGCTGATACACGGCTTGCTGCAGCTTTCAAGAGACTTGATTTGTCAAAATACCAAACACCTGTCCTCTGAAAAATCTGTCTCAAACTGCATACTCATTATCCCCAGTAACTTTAGAAAAATACAGCTCTGTGTCATATATGAAATTCTAATCTAAAACTTGTCATGCTTTCATAAGTTCACTTGCCAACTATCCACACAGTCCCACTATTTTCTTCTGAGTTATTTTATTTGCCAGCAAAGAACACCAGTTGTGTCATGTAATGTGGCAGGATATTTTTCTGACTGATTAAATGCAGATATGACCCTTATAGGAAGAAAGATGGGCAGACTCCTGTGGGCTGGTACGATGTGCCAGCTCTGTCACTTCTGGTTGCCAGTGTGTAACAACTTAGACTTCCCATGAGAACTTGGAAACTGTTAATACTCAGCCCAACAGCTCAACCCATAATCTCCTCAGAGAAGTAAACAAATTAAATGGAAACAGAAAGCAAGTGACCTTGGATAAGTTGCTTCAGCAACCTGTGCCACTTTTTACTCCCAGCCTCAGTTGCCTTGCCTGTCATTTTGCAGGCAGCCCAGGACAAGGCTCTCAGCTGTTTACATGGCTGTAGCTTGGAGCCTCAGGCTCCAAGGACAATGCAAGAAGGAACAACTGGCATAAGGTCCTGCAGATAAAGAGTTTCACAAACACCCTTTATCTACCTTTTCAATACAGCTTTATCAAAGCAGTACCAACTCTTTCAGAGAGCTTAAACACACTAATATAAAGGCACTGAATTTACAAATGTATCTAGAAATGGTAAGAGGATTTGTGAGCAAGGAAATAAAGGTGCCTGAACTGAATGAAAAGAGCCAAGACATAACAGTTTAGATGGCTGCCTTTGTAAAATTCTTCACTGGGCCTTAATGTCCACAGAAGTAGCTGCAGAATTACTCACTTCAGTGTACAAGTAGGATTGTTTATGCTTTCCTGCAATACCTTAAATTCTGTGCTAAAAAAACTGTCTCTCTGTTAAGGCATTCAAACACTTAAGACAAACTTTTAAAAAATACAGATCTGACTGACCATCTTGAGTAGTTTTCAGATAAATTTATCATCTTCTGTCAGCACCAATCCCATACACAGCACTTCTGATCAATATTTTCCTTCTACCTCCAGTTATATATAACTTCATATCCACAAACTCTTTTTTTTTTTTTTTTTCCTCCTAACAAACTGTTTCTGGGAAACAGGTCCTACAGTTAGGATATTTTTCTCCCTCTTTTTGACAGGCCTATACATGAAGATAAGAACCCTGTTGGGATGCTGAATAACCTACCTGTGTACGGTGTTGCTCTAAACATATGACTCTCAAAATCAGAACAGATATATCATTGGCGAAGTCCAGATAATTGATTCATAAGTCAGCTGCATCAGGCAGGTTTTTTGATGGTATCTTTATAAATAGGTTGGTGCTTTCAAAGTGCCTGATGGTATCTCATACTGACATGAAAGGCATTTGGAGGTTGGAATATGCTAGTTATACAACTTGTATTCTTGGTGCAGTTCATGGGGCTGTCAGCTTCTCAGAACACTAAATCAAAAATCGGGGTAAATAGCTTTTGTATATTTACACTTTTTACTATTTAGTCTTTCAATCTTTTTAGTAACTTATTGATGTTTTTAAAAATATTTCTGAGTTCTGCATTACCACATTGTAAAGAAAAAGCATGGTTATTCTTCAAAACCATCATGATTACAAACAGGTCATGACTTAAAATCAACAAAACACAATTCAATTCAACAAAAGACTGCCTTTTGTCTCTTATTTTCAAACCACACAAAAAACAGTTCATATAACTCAGTAGAAAACAGATCAGAAAGTCCTTTAGAAACAATGGTTTAATGGACCTACACATTCCCTACTCCGTGAAATACAGGACCAAACTGTAGAGACAAGAAAGCCAGCAACACAGAGACATTTAATATGCTCACACCAAGCAGATAAAAGTTCTGGGCAACCCACATGACTTGGTTTACAAACTTTAAAAGCGAAAGCAAGATCAGCAGCTGACAGAATCCCCTTAATTTACAGGAGGAATTGCCTTCCAGAAGCTGTGTGCACAATGCCAGCAGGCAACTTTGAAAACCTCTTATCTGTATTTTTCTTTTTGAAAGAGGGGATGCCATTGGTAAAACCAATAAGGATATTTTTCTTCCTTGTTAAATATAAGCGCTTAAATATTGATCACTTTTATACATGCTCTGTCTCTGCTGTATATACATTTGCCTACATATAAGGCATAAGCCTATCAAAGCTTTCCTGCCAGAAACAAAAATATCGTTAACTAAAAGAAAGAACCAAAGAGAAGAGGATCTAATAAAAAGGTATAGCCACATCTCTTAGATTGATTAACTGAAAAGAATACCTATCTTAAAAAAAACAGAAGTTATTCCCCAGATGTTCTGGCTACCCACATTACGTACATCATGTCACTGACATTTTCAGTTATTTCCTGACATAAATAAAATGAAACAGTGTCTGCTACACTCTGAGACATCCTACCCAATGCTTTTCACACATGCAAATTGCGCACTACTACTTCAAATTGTGTAACTATAGTGAATTCTGAACCTACAGCTAAAAAAATTTACAAGTCTAGAGGGCTGATTCAGTTCTCACACGTAACTGCGTGCTGGAACACCCTCACGGATACCCACAAGCACCGGCAGAATAACACCCTAAATATTTACAGAAGCAACGTGTAATGAAAATCACTGGTTCAGAGGCCTTACGGCATCTGAAACATCACCCAGGCTGAGATTCATGGTGCTGTTGGGGAACCTTAGCAAGTGCTTCAGGTGGAAGCGGGCTGTACGTGTCTCCTTTGTTATCATACACGAGCTGTATAGGCAGCATGTGTTCATCACTGCTTTGACATAAGCTACTGAGATATTTCACTAATTAAATTCAGCGGTACAGTTTGCGCAATAAACAGCCGGTAACTTCACTGAGGCTGACTTGTGACAAAGCCCAGCCGTTAGGCCTGTACCCACAGGCCAGGTGAGGCAGAGGCCTGGGCCAGGCGGGCAGCGCTTGGCCGCAGCACCTGCGCTCTCAGGGGCCTGCAGTGTGCAGCGGTGGCACTGGACTGCACACAGGGGACACCGCACCTCAGGAGTCATTCCCTGTCAGTGACACGAATGTGGCTCTGGGTGGTCTGGGATTTTCGGGGGCGGGTTGGGGGCCAAGTGGAAGTAGAGGCAAATCTGATTAACGGTTGTATCATTCTGCAGTTTTAACCTAACGGGCTGGGCTGTTGGGGGAGATGAATTTTGTTTGACTCTAGGGAATGGGGTGCCTGATTTAAATGAAAGCTCAAAGGCAACAACACCGGAAATACAATTTATGCAGGCCCATTGCAAAGACCCCAGTGAGGACACCTTTGTGGGCAACACAACTGCGAAAGCTGTCGTTATTTTAGGGGTACATTTTGGACTGCACCGCGCAAACCGGGGAAAAGAGCCCCAGCGCCGGCGCCACAGGCCTCCACAGCTGAGGGGATGCCGGGGGCGGCGGCGGGAAGCTGGCCGGCGGGGAGGGGCGCCATCGGGGCCCCGCCAACCCTCGGCACCGGCGGCAGCTCCTCCTGGCACCAACAGGGCCGCGGCGGGCTGCTCCCGCCCGCACGTCTCGGGTGTCATTTTTCCCCCAAACGACGGCTGCCGTTTTCCCGCAGCTGCCACAGGAAGCCGCGCAGCCCTTTCCCGGGCGGGATGAACCCCGCCTGTCCGCTCTGAGGGGGAGACAAAGCGCTGCCGCCGCCCCCACCCCTGCGGCTGCACTGCGGCCGGTCAAGCCGCGCTGCCCCGCGGTGGCGGCGCCCACAGCGCCCCCTGGCGGCTGCGTGCACGGACCTTCCGCCGGCGGAGGCGGCTGGTTAAACATCCCCTGGCAGAGGGTCCCAGCATACGTCTCCTCCCGAGAGCTTCTAAATAAATCACGACGAAAAAACACGGAAATTTTACCGGGGAGACAACGTCTGATACTGATACTCTTTTTTTTTTTTTTTTCCCTCCCCTTAAGTTCAAACAGCAGCTGGAAAACTCAGAAGGTCGCATCAAAGCTGCCTTTGCCCCCACTTGACAGCCTCTTTAAAAAACTAGCAGTCCTTAATTTCAATAAACTCTCCCATCCTCGTCATTACAACAAGGGCAAAGAGTTTTTTTGACGCTGATGGAATGAAAATATTGGTTTTAAATGAGCACACATGTCCACGGGTAGCGATTCTTACACTCCAGAGCTGGTATTTCACCTCATTAATCTGTCTCTTTCGCTAATTTAGGGTTGCAGAGAGTATGTTTTAGCAGGGTAAAAGTTAATTTTTCAGCATACACACAAATGGAGCCTATAAAGCAAGCTAAACACTATTGCATCAAATCTACAGAAGCTAAAACATCTTCTGTTTTAACATATTTCTATTTTCAGTACACATAGCAGTGTCCAATCACAGAAACATATATAAACACAGACACGTGACCATCTTTCTGAGCAGCCCCTGACTTGCTATCCTAGCTAGCATTTACAGTAAGTGTAGAAAAATACGTAACTTTTATCTCGAGAGCATCAATGTAATTACTGAAATCTTTCCACAATAAGCTGAATAGAAACCACTTCTGACTTGCAGAGCAAACTGCTCAAAGCATCAGTTCTCATTTCCACAGCAGCTTAGGAGCTGTGGAAATAAGAGAGGGCACACGCTCTGGCCGCTTGTGCTGCAAAGGGTCCCGTCCCGGTGGACTCTCACCACGTGCTCCCAAAAGCTTCCAAAACTGCCAGCATGGGAGCTGTTTTCCCCTGCACTTATCCAAACTGAACCATACTGGTTGAACTTCCCAGCTTGGAAAAACTTTAGGGCCTAAACCCCTGTATAAAACAGAACGGCTGTTGCCATGCCGTGCACGGCTGCTGGGGAGGGATGGAAACCAACGGCAAGCTCCCCTACTGTTCCCAGCAATGAGCAGGTCCCTTTGTTTGTGACCTGAAATGCTTTGCCTCTCCCTCGCAAACACTTTAGAAGTAAGTCCATCTCTTCAAACCTCCATTTAAAAGGATTATCCGCAGAGCTCAAGGCAGGCAGGAACGCTGAGCCCTAGCATTCAGCTTTCCCAGCGGGGGGTGAGATCCAGCAGGGCAGCGAATTTAAATGGACTTTCCATTTTCATAGAAACAATAAAAGAAGTAAGGCAGAGACAGAAATTTTATTTACACAGATCGGAAATAGATGACAGGGTACTTAAATAGGAATAGGCAGCTGAAGAAAAGACTTGAAGGACAGACCAGAAGATTGTAAAGGTGTAGGCCTCCTCTGCAGTATAAGTTTACATCTTTTGCATCTGTTGCTCCACTAATGGAGCAAAGGACAGTTTATTTATATTCTCCTGTTTTGTCAGTGCCTCATAGATTTTTCTTTTCTTTAATGTCTCTCTCTCTCTCATATTTTTAAAATATTTTAAACCAAATTCAACCAGCACATACTTAGCCACCCCAAAACCTTAAAACAAGGGGAAGTTCTCAAATCTAGATGAAGTCTCATGGAGTGACACCAGTGAAGAAGAGGAGGTTACATTACAATTGTAGGTGCTACTAGTTTCTCATCTGCCTCTAATTATCCCAGTGTTAGGCTTGTACTTCAGATTATAGCTGTGCACTGATCTTGCACAGGGCCCACACCCTCCCAGTGGTACAAATTTGCACGTTTTGAAGAAGCATGTTTGCACCCATTGCTGTAAGTGGGCTCCCGAGATCATACCCTGAAGTGGCAGCACAACACCCAGTCACCCGCTGCTTCATTCTGCAGCATCAAGGTGGGGTTAGGACACCCACTTCCCAAAAATCAGTAGCCATCAGCCAACATTTTGACAGCTCATCTGACCTGCCTCCAAACTCCAAACTGAGTTACCAAACTCAGGTTTTTGAGGGGGGAGGAAATTAGGGATAAATGAGTTGCATGTCGTAGTGGGGGCTTTGCATATAGTAAACACTTATTTTCTTTTGGAGAACTCTGTATATAGGGTTAATCTTCTGACACCCTCTGTCTATTCTGCAGTCAAATTCCTTACTCCTTCCAACCTTCTCTCCTTTCTTTTTCTGGTCCCTCAGATCCTGAGGTCCTGAGCTGTTGCTTCACCTCATCAAAAGAAGACAAAATCTTATCCCTTTCTTTCAATGTTGATGCTATCAGAATGGTGGTATTCAGTATCTTTTGGATCTGTTTGTTAGTGGCCTGCTCAGCCAGGGCCCCCAGGGATACACACCGTTATCTCTGTGGTCTATGGTATCTCCTCTGAACTTATGCATCTTGAATTACTGGAGTTCCTGTGTAAAACTTTTCACTATGGCCTCCCAAGGACTGGAAACCCTTTCAGTCACTAACTTAAATTTGTCCTTAGAGCATCCCTGTTTGGTCAGTTTTTTGCAGTTCCTTGTAGTTCATCTGACATCCCATTTAACAGGGAATTCTTCCACTCTCTCCATCACCCTCTTTAAGAATTAAAATCAAAACATCAGATACAAGTGGAAGCCAATTCTAACTTTTTTTCTGCCACACTCCCCCACTCTCCAAACTCTGGAGAAGGATTCAAAGCTGGAAAAAGTCTCATGAAAAGATCTGTCACAAACTGGACCACTAAAGACCAAGACTTGATCTAAGCTCAATTGATTGCATCCCATGAGTTTGACATGCCACTTCTAGAGCTATGATTTAAGAAGGCACACATTTTTTCTCCTCTGTACCTTATCATACTTCTAGGACTACATTATAATACCTGAGTGCCTCACAGTCTATAATGCATTTAATCCTAATGTCATGTCTGTGAGGAATGGAGGTGCCATAATTTTCATTTCATAGATGGGTAACTGGGGCACATTACAGACTATGGTTTTGTCTAGGAGTTATATCAGCAGGTAAGGTTCCATCCAGGTGGAGACTGCTACAGCAGTATAAGGATATCCACAGAAAGGATTGTATCAGAGTAAGTGTATTAGGAAATTCCCAAGTGCAGCCACTACCCTCAATAATATCCACAGTTTTCTGAGGGAAGCAACAGAGAAGAACCTCCCATGCCCTGGCCTGGCATTTTGTCAGTGCCTGACTCCTAAACCATCCTTCCTCTCGTGTATCATAACATCCATGAAGCCAGTGTCACAGGATCTCTTCTAAGCATACCTGTGACAGCACAGTAGAAAACTGGCTTGTGTCAGTACTTTTGAGGCAGCAGGGATCCTTTCACTGCTGCTTCCTTCCCTGTCTCTGCATGTGTGTCTGGTGCAGCAGCACTCACAGCTCTCCTCTGTGAAGAAGAGGGATTAAGTTACTGCAGTCTGAGGTTTATTGTTATTCTGCCTGATTGAGAGTCTGGATACCCATGGTTCTTCTTCTGGGGAGTTTTAATACCTATATACAGTGGCAAAGGGGTCCTCCAAAACCTAAGAGGGTTGGGATTTGGTTGTTGGTTTGGTTTTTTCTCTTGCAAAAAAAATAATGTAATAGTGATGAATGTATTTTGAAATAAAAAAGCAGTTTTCAAAAATACCTTATTTACAAAACCTTATTGTATCCTGATGACTGATGGCCCTAGCTTTCCCAGATTCCTACCCCCTGAAGAGGACCTAGGTCTCAGACATCTCCTCTTTTGAAGGATGGTCCCTTTAGTCCCATTAGGGTCTACTGCTCTTCTCTGCTGGCAGGCTTTCTCCTGCTCTGGTCCAAACCAGATTTATAGTTTGGCTGGAGATGAGGAAAATCTTCAAAGCTAATAATGCTGGCATTATCCCTTCATAATCTTTCCCAGTATGAATATTACATTTGCTGTTTTCCAGTCAGATGGTACCACTGTTGGCTCAAATGGTTTATTAAAACTATTTTCTACTGGACCTGCTTTGTCATGCACCATTTCCTGTACAATTTTAGGATGGAGATTATCTAGTCCCGCTAACCTGATATTTTATTTGCTCCCAACCCAGACAAATGCATTTCTGTTTCAGGCCCTCATTCCCAGCACTTATTTTGCATTTGCATCCATATTTTGTAGCAGCATCCTCCCTGAAAAATGGTACAAATTATTCATGAAGTTTCTGAGATGTACCCAGAGAAGCTGCTGAGTTTTCTGGAAGATATATGATTTGAAACAATTTTAAACATTTCCTACCATTTTTTCTAGACAGAGTCCTGCAGAATGTTTTGATAGTAAGCATCCCAATAAGCATACCATAATATAGTTTACATAAACAATTACAGCTCCTAATTAATCAGAAACACTGGACTATCAGAATGATTTCCTTGAAGCAGTGTTTGAGAAAAAAAAGGCACAAATACTAAGCTTTTTTCCATTCAAAAGACTGTAAATTAGGAATATATCATCACTCACATGGTCATTCAGGAATTAGTTCTGCGCTGGTTCTGTTTACAGATTTTTAAAAATCATGAAATAAAATCAAGAAGTATTGAACAGCAGATTATAATTGCCTGAAACAGAAATCTGACAGACAGGGAACAAAAATTCAGCTTAGGATTGCTATAAGAAGCCTTACTAAAGCTGTTGGCTCAATACTTTCAAATATTTTGCAGAAAATAGGAGTATTTCAGATTCTCATTTTCTGAAGGCTAGATATATTTCCACTGAACAAATATATGAACACAGACCTTGTTGATGTTACCTGGAAGATGTAATTCAGCTACTTATTCTAAATATCTGATTCATGTAGGGACAAATATTTCTAAACTCAGAAATATGCTGTAGCCTAAGTAAAATAACTGAAATAAGAATATATTCATAAATATAAATGGTATGGTATCATTCAAAGAAAATACCTGTAATAATATAGCCAATCCTTCATTGTTAAAAAAACCCAAACAACAGAACACCAAAGGCTAAAAGCCCAAAGCAATATTTGTCTCCCTTATTGTGCATGAGATAATAATTTTTACACTTATATAGATGCCTTTCTTATTGAAGGTGTTTGGTTGTTTTTTTTTCCTTTAAAAAATATCAGTAATAAAAAAAAGCTAAGCCATTTGCCACCAGATTTCCTTACAAGATTCATGAACCTTTTGTCAAACCTGGTATGAATTTCACTTTATAGACAAAAAAGAAAACCTGGATGTGTTTCATGTAGCTTCTTGTTTCTTCACAAACATTTCTGATAAGTAGATATGCAGGAACCCCTTTACCATTAGTTTCTTAATCAGGCTGCTACATATTGCAATTGCTTTTTCTGCAGGTATCTCATAGATTCTCTCATCTATTCCTCTATCAGAAAACTAAGTTTTGACACTTACACCAATTCCTTACATGAATACCTTGGGTAAATAAAAATTACTAGCTGTTCCAGAAGGAAAAAAAGTAAAAAATAAAATTAATTAATCATAAAGCACATGGAAATTTTAGATAAAATACATGGGGTTTCATTAATATGGCTTTGCTCCATGTTGCAGACTGTCTATTTCTAGGTGCTGCAATGTGACTCTTACGCTATTAAGCAGGGAGCCCTGGAGGGATACAATAGAAGTCCAGTATTTGCTGGTTTCACATAAGCGTACCCAGGGTATTTCTAAACCTTGAAGAGAGGCAGGGCAGTAGGCTACAAAATTTAGTAGATTTGTAAGAAGAACCTAAGCACAACCCAAAGCTATGCAGTTAAACTGATAAAGTTATAGAGGTAAAAATGTTGCATAAATAGTTCCAGTTAGAATGCAAAAGAGGTTGTACCCCTTCACAACTCTGCAGGAACAAAGCAGAAGCATCCTTTGTTGCTGCTGTGAAATGCAGTCAGAAGTTCCAAATGAGGCCTTTGAAGTCTAAAACTATGCAGCTATAATAGCGACTGGATGTTTGGTGGGCACGCTATCTATCTATCAAGTACAGTATCCAAATCAGCAGTGTTTATGGTATCATACATTCACCCTCTGTCCAAACCCACTGTTGTTTCTTAGAGGGACTAGACTTCCAAGCCTTGGATGTCAGGCGTTTCAAGTGTAGCTCCAGTTTCCATCAAGTTCTCACAGATTATTCTGGAACAAACTAAAATTTTAGGCAGGCTTGGATCCAGCTCCTAACTAACCTAAGATGTGTGACTGTGGGAGAAAGCACAGTAATAATTCTAAATGATGCGAGCAATGCTACAGCGGGTCAGCTTCCTTGTCACCCATTTAGATATTTTCAACACAACAAGGCTACTACCCATCCAGTTTTGTTAGCTTGAGGAACCTGAAGAACCAAACCAAAAGCAACAGTTCTGTGTTTCATCATCATTTTATGTAAATGCAATGTAAAACCTGAAAAACATAAAAGAACTCAAAGCAGTTTGGAAAAGGAACTTAGATGTGATTAAAACAATATGTACGATTATAGAAATCTAGTACATCTGACCAACGTTTTGTGTTTCTAGCAAAACCAGTCACATCTTTTTAAAGAGAAGACTTAAAGACAGAGATGATCTTTTCTAGACCAAATAGCACAGCTGGAAAAAACTAGACCAACTTGTGGGTGCTCAGCCCTTCTTTGGAACTAAAGCATAACAACAGCCTATTCTTGCTTCACCAAAAAAAGGAGGAAGAACCCCTCAGAGATTTGTTCAAACACCTTTACATACACTGGCTCTGCAACAGTCTTCATTTTCTTTATTTGAATTATCTTCTGGGAGGTTGGAGAGCTTGGCTGCCCCTTGAACACCTCCTGTGGCAGTAGACCCTACCTCCTTGGGTAGGAAGAGTATGTCTGTTGTACTAGAGCTCTGTGCGTGTACCCTTGCAAAGCAGAGAGGGTGCAACCCATGTGTCTTGGGGAATGGTTGCACAGGAAAGCAAAGATGTTTTGTTCTGTTAAGACAAAAACATGGAAGATTTGTTCTTCACCTGGTTTTGCATCCCGACCATCAAAATAGAGAAGGGATTTAGAGTAAAAATAGTGATGGTTCAGCCAGTACATTAAAAACCACAAGACCCATTAAATGGAGTTTCTAATAAAAATTCTTCCTAACTGGTTAATTGCAGTTGCTAAATGATTTCTTTTTATAGTAAAAGCTTTATAATTAACAAGCCAGACATTGATTTCTAGTCATTATCAATTTCTCTATGATTATTATTGCTTCTATAATAATCTTCACTGTATTAACATAGATTAAGAAGCTCTTTAAAATAGAGCAGCTTCATTAGCTCCTGCTATCACAGGAGGACCTGCAGAACTTGGCACTTCAGCTAACCACCATGCAGAAGCTGAAAATAAATGCTGTAAGACTATTCCTAGGGGCTGATGTGCACGGAGAAGTGTGAGAAAGCTCAGCGCTCAACCCTGAGCACTTAACTCCCAGTCAGTAAAGCTTCTAAAATCATTAACTTGGACAGCCATGTTAACAATATTTCTGTGTTAATCTTTATTGCTACATTAATGAAGCATATTTTATCCTATGGACCTACTACCTTTGAAAAACTTTATAAATCCAATTGCAAAACTGGACTCATTTCAGCTGGGTAAATGAAAGCATGGTAAAAGAGCCTGTGAAACCACAGCAATTTAGTGAACATGGGAGATGGGATAAAGAGCTCTCCCTGTGTAAACCTCCTGGCTTTCAGGTGTTACGAGTACACTGCCTGAAGCAGGAACCGGGATGGGACCCGAGACACACAGTTTTGCTCCTGTGAAATGTGCCAGGGAATCTTTGCAGACTAAGAGGCTATTTCTCACTATTTCTCATCCGAAAGGATAGCAGCCCACCCACTGAGCTTTGCCTTATCTTTTCCATGGAGATGTGCTAAGACTGATGGCTGTCCTTTGGACACACACAGACCACTCCTTTCCGCCTGCAAATAACTGAATTCCATGAATGTTTTAGTACACTCTGAATTTGGTTGCTTTTAAAGTTATACAGACTAATTTACACTGATATTTTGATGTATGACTCATATGGCTGCAAAGAAGTTACACAGAAGTCTGACAACAGGACAACATTTTTCTGAGCTATGCAGGAGTTTTATTTCAGATATAATTCCCAGATTAATTAATTCATGAGATATAAAATATAATCTAATATATATAAAAGATACACCTTTGCCACTGGCCTGCTTTTAAAAATTTTAAACCCAGCCTTACTTCTATGTCATGAGACATAGAGATTTATATTTTATGGTCTTTATTCATGATGATCAACTGAAATTTGATTTAGGAAAGGTGAAGCTTTGCTATGCAACAGTACAAAATTATTAAAATTAATTGATCTGACCACAGCCATCAGTGAACAATGGAAGACATAACCAAGGGATCATCATGCCTTTTGAAAACTGTCTAGATAAACTTAATGGATACATACAGCAATATGATCTAAGGGAATACATGCATTCATTTCCCTTCTCCATTCAACTAAGAGGGTGTTGAAACTTTTATCTGATGCCACATTAAGGTATAATTTGTACTGATATGCAACAGATAAGGAATTCCCAAAACTTTCTTTGATGTCTTTCAGTCATGTTTCCATCAAATAATTCACTATAGAAAGAATATACACTGAAATTACTAACTACTTTGTAACAAAGCAATTGTTTTGGACCAAAACCATGCTATTTCTTTGCATCTTCAATACAAATCTTCTTTTTTATCCTTGTTTTATGTATCTGATCTAAGGGGAAAATTGCACATATTCATCTGAAAAACTTATGGAGTGAGAAATCAAACCTGAGAACAAAGTCCAAGTCTTTCATCCTGTAATACAGAGAACATCAATGGGCCACACCTATGAAAATATTATTTCTCCCCTAAACTTTTTGTCCCAAGGCCATCACAAATCTCTCTGCTTTTCTCTGACTTATGTTTCAACAATGTTTTCAATAACCTGTACGGCTCAATGTCTATTGAACAAATACTCTGAAAGAGTTGCAGAGAATTGTTATGTCCTAATACAGTATATATATAATAATAAATTTATTTAAGCCAATCTATTTTCTCAGATATGAAGAATACTTGAATGTAATCGGTATTCTAATTCATGACAAATATGCTGTGGTTAGAGTAACTAGGGCCCTGAACTGTAACATAAAGAAGAGCTTTGCATCTTCAACATCTCATTTGATAGGGCTGTGCACTGCCTTTTCTAAATTCAGTGCATGGCTGGTTTAGATTCACACTATAGTACTCACTACACAAGCATTTCTTATAAGTGTGTCAGAACAAATCCATCTTGGTCCAACTCTATTAACTTCCTGAGAGACATTTATGTTTTATCAGAAAGTGGATTAAAGCAATTAAAAGTTCAAGGTATGTAATGATGTAGGTGTCTCCTGTTATGCTATGATCCTACTGCATCCCCACTGGAAAGCGAATGTCCAGGCTGTGATCCTCCTGCCACCACAGTTGTGAAAGCACAACTGCTTGCATTTCTTTGTCATAAATTTAGCACTCTATTATAATGATTTTCACGTTGGTGTGAGAAGGCTCAGGCTGACAAAGCAATATTCGTCATCCCAGGATACACTCAGAAGAATTTATTCACAACTACCAAAAGTAGTAAGATGAATTGAGATTAATTACTACCTGTGTAGAGATCAATGATAGTTGATGGCTTCAGGTAGGTAATGATTTTAAAACCCCACAAACCCAAGATATACTTAGGTTCTGATCAGAACCCCATATAACTTCTGATTTGAAGAGACAGAGACACACAATATCTATACTTTAACCATGTTTTAATTCTATATATTCACTGGCATTTGTTCATCTTTCTTTATTCCTTATTCATTCTAGACATAGTTTGTAATGCAAACCCAGATAGCTGAGTGAAAGCGACCATTTCCAAATCTGTTTCTGCATGTCACAACTAGACTTGCTTTGCTAATATAGAATTCAAATCTAAAGCCCATGAGCTTTGGAGAAGTTATCACTAGGTTCAGCAGTGGCTAACAATTTACTCATGGTTCATGAAAGTCACTCATCCATACTCTCCCCTTCGCCCTTCAAATCCCAATTAGATCTGCACTTTATAAGGTGAAAATGTGAAATAATTTGCAAGACTAGAAAATTAGGCCCCATGCATTAGACAGTCTATGTCTCTAGGTATTTATTTATCTAAGTATAGCATGGTGTGGCAGTCCTTAAGAGATATGATAACAATAAATTATTTTATAGTCTTATAAGTCATGAAAGTTGTATTAAATGAAGTTAATAAAAATATTCTGACAGTATATAAAAGACTATTTTGAACATGGATCTTGAAGTAGGATAAAAAGATGGGTTTGATCATAAAAAATTATAAAGGAATCAGTAATATGAGGAACTAATCCAAAGGCCAGGGATTCCTAAAACTTTATCCATGATTGGCAAGTTAGTGGATCAGACTTCAGAGCAGGAGATCCATAAAAATGTAATTCTCCCAAGAAATACTTTTATGTCCTGTGCTTTTAACATGAGTTGCCTTGAGATGACCTATCAGATCAGTGCCTTTCAAAGTGGTGCTGCAGTAGCTTCTGGTGTGAACTAACAGCAAGGAATAAAACAGCAGGCATGTTATTGTGCTTTAGACCAGAGGAACTCTACAAGCTTTTACAGTTCCTTGGTGGCAGGGCCCTTTGGGCCCTTATTTGTTGGCAGATTTATCCCAGTATTTCCTTTTTCACTCTCTTCTTCTTCCCACTCACCCATATTGGTTATTCACTCCAGTTCTGGTTCAGCTGAAGGAGATCCTGTAGGATCCTTGTGCCTCCAAGGATAATTTGGGATAACCGTACCAAAAAGTTCCTTTACAGAATGCATTCCAGTGCTCTGAGAACTGCTACCCTACAATATCCCCAGGCTGCAAAGACACAGATGTATGATGTAATATCTCCCTAACATTATTTATAATGATGGAGCAAATTAATTTAAACTGCACGAAGCTAAAGTAACTGAATTTTGCATGAGAAAGAGAACGAACTGGGAAAGTGAGATCCATGCTCCAGTGTGACACAAGAACTTTCTCTTTGCATTCCTAAGAGTACCTTGCATACTCCAAGTACTGGGTTGGAGGAGTGCCTGGCTATTTGCAGGGTGTGATGATGAAGAAACCAACATGTATGAAGTCTTGTGGTCACTCCTCCAACCCACTACATCTACACACAGATCCACTCACCCAGTGTGGTGCCCCCCAAGGCCTCCCTCCATCTCACACCAGTGGTTTTGTCTGTGGCTTGTTTAGACCAGGGGTCCTCAAACTATGGCCCACGGGCTGGATACAGCTCCCCAGGGTCCTCAATCTGCGCCGGCGGTATTTACAGACACACACCCCCGCTCCCCCCCCGCCAGGGGTTGGTGGGGGGAAACCAAGCAGCTGCAGATGACTGCCTGCCACTTCACCCATGTGCTGGCCCCCTGGTTAAAAAGTTTGAGGACCCCTGGATTAAACCCTGGTTCCAGAATCGGAGAGGCTTCCAGTCTAGATACTAATATTGGCCTACCTTTTCCCCATCTACACCTCATTCAAAGATCATCTCCTATCTGGTCTTTTGTTCTTTTAATGCAAAGATGTATTTAAGGTAAGGATTATGTGAATCTAACCCAGAATCCATATTATTTGGCAGTTAGATACCAACACCTCTTCTAATATTGCAAATGCTACAAAATTATATTCAATCACTAAAATTTTGTTGTGTGTATTTAATGGAAGACACAAGTACAAGCACGAATTATCAATGATACAGCCATTTTCATAAAAGAAGTACAAAAAATGTTTCAGACAGAAGATGGCTGTAATCTCCTAAATTGCTCAGAACTACATTATAAAGTCTTAAAAGCACTGAAAGCACATGGTGCTATTGATAGGACCAGCTCAGGAAAAGAAAAAACAAACAAAAAACCCAACCATAGTTGATTCAGCTGTATTTCATTTACCATAGTACCATAATTATTATCTCTGCATCTTTTATTTTTGACAGCTTCACAAGGACATAGCCAAGTATTTCCTATAATGTTCTATGATTTGGGAATTAAATATTTTTATTTCTAGTACATAAAGTTGTTTTAGGTGAGAATTTAGGTACGACAAATAGCCAATTGTTAACTTTACCATCAGCCAAACTAGATGAAACCAGAGAGTACTACAAAGTAGAATCCTTGGAAAGTGTATTAAGATTGGTTACCAGTATTCTGTACAATTCTGTACAAGAAATTCATGCCCCTCAAATCTTTCAGAATGAACATATAAGCAGGATGGCGGTGAAGGTATGCACTGAAATAATCAATTTGGCTTTCACAGAGCCTTTGACATGTCTCTCACAAGAAATAACGTAGTTATATATAAAATATACTAATTGAAAGTTGACTTTCAAAAGAAAAAAATCAACCCCCCAAAACAATAAGAAACCACCAACCCACCAACAATTAACAGGTTTTAGGTTTTAATATGGAGCAATTCTAGCTGATGGGAAGTGTAAGAAAACAGTCCTTGTCTTCTTGCTGCTGGAAAAGTCCCTTAAGCTCACTAGCTGCTAGGGCAAGCCTGAATAGTCTGTAACCTGCTTCCATGTGTGGTGGAGAGGTGACTACAGTGGGGGGTGACTGCAGGATCAGAGAAGGAGATAGAAACCTGCCAGAGACTCTTACCAGATCTGTGCCTCTGCACCAGGAGTGTTAAGTGTTTTTTGGCTGTCCTTGAAGACCAATACTTTGTAACTGGAATTCATTGTGATAAGTATCAGATAGAACATATATATTCTAAGGTGAAAGACACTGAAAATGAGAGGACACTTAAATGAAAAGATAAGAATACATATTTATTCTCAAGTATTTAAAAATATTTTGCCTGAAACATGCAGATTGTTTGGAATTTTTCTGCTCTTGTCCTGTGATAATAAATCTGAAGTAGATTTTACTAGCACAACAGAACTAATGTCATTATTTCACTAATTAGTCCCATTTCTGCTGTTAGTGCTGAAAACACTGGCCTTTTTTCCCAGTTTGCCTCCTTCAAAGACATGCCAGATGAGTTCAGGCTCTGTTTTGAGACTGTAAATTAATAGAAGTATTTTGATCAAGCTGCATTTAAAATGACTACGATCACTTAAAAAGCATGTTAATTCCAAGGTACTGAAATGAATAGCTGATGCTCTTCAGCTTTCTGTTTCCAGTGGGCAGCCACAGATGCACAGAACTATGAGCAAAAACCAGAGTGACTTTATCTGTTTATGGTAATGTCTAGCAACAAATCATTTGATTCCTGTAATTTTTTTTTTTTTTCCCCAGAATAAACATAGAAAGTGACAGTCTGCTTTACATTTCTTCTCTCCATCAGCTGCAAAAACCACCCATTGTGCTTGGATATCATACAATGCATATGGCATGCTGGATCACACACTGTTCCAAAAATTCTGCCCATACCTCAGTTTAACAAGATGAGTTACGGATAGAGTGAAAATTTTATGGCAGCTGAATTTTGTTTGCTTTTGTGGTCTTCAGGTAGACTTTTAAAAGAACACTGTTAATGCAGTTTACAAGAGGCACGCATAAGGTAGTCATTGAAAAGGTACAGTATAGCTAATCCTTAGCCATATTATTTTAACTATTAAAAGCTGGGGAAAGATGAGCAGAAATCTGTACCATAGCAGAATATATCTATGGCAGCAGTGCTCCCTATTCAGTCTTAAACACTTGGCTGAACTTTTTTTTTGAAGAAAACAATGGAGTGAAATGGCAATTTTTGAAGAAACATTTGAGATTATCTTTTATATATTCTATTTAAGCAACAAGCATTTCTCCCCAGATGAAGTGTTTTATTCTTCTCGTTTCTATTTATTTATTTATTTATTAAATTAACAGAAATGATGAAGGTATTGCCTCCTGCTTTTGCTAGAAATGCAGAATTGCTTCTGACACCTTTGGACTATTTGATGTTGGCAACAGCTATATAATTGTATGTGAACACATGCTATAAAAAACATGATGGGGTGGTGGGACTTTCAGAATGTAAATACTGAAAGCATAAATAAAGTACAGAGAAGAGATTGTTTCTTTAATGTAGACTGTAATCACCTGGTAGCATACTTGAGTTCCACTTAAACCCCACTTCACAGTTCCAGTAAGATTATTCGTGAAGCAATGTCTAAGCCCTCTTTTTGCTGTTTCTCCCCTTAGACTTCTCTATAAAATTGGCTGAATCCCTCCTTGGGGTCATAAACTGAAGGAAATGCTTGCCTTTAAGAGACAAACTAATGGTCAGGGCCTGGGGGAATAACTGTACCTGTCAGCTTGCTAAGAGCTAGAAATGGTTTAACCTGTTTATTGTTCTGCTACATTATGGTTTTTTCTAAATGTCTGAAAATAACGTTTCTTCATGAGTGCTGAGGTGTGTCGGTGCACATGTGATGCCGATGCGCTCTGCCTTTTGCCTTTCTGAGTGGTGGTACCCACCCTCGTGGCTGGACGCCCTCCCTCTGCAGGGGGAATTGGGAGTGCACAGCCTGGATGACCACATTGAGTATTCTGGATCAGATGCTACCAGATACCATACAGTGAAATTCCTTCTGTTTGCAGTCCCAGCACAACAGTAACGCTAATCAGAGGAACAGCTTTGCCTCAGGAACTGATTCCAGTCAGAGACCATTGGTAAAGAAAAAACCTCCATTGTTCAGCTTACCTCTTTTTCAAAGCTGTCACTGCACAGAACCACACATAACTAAAACAAAGGGTATCTCGCACAACAAAAATAAGAAATATCCTAATCTCTCTAAGAGTAAAAGCCAAGCTCTCATAAACGTTAGCAGGTCCAGGATTTCATCTACATTTTCCTGATACTCAGTATTTGTTCCCATAAAAAGAAAATATAACTTGGAGAAAGAGGTGCAATGGTATCACACAGAACAACTCAACCACCATTTCACCGTAAACGTATCCAGCTGCTAACAAAGATGGCATAAATAATGTCAGCTCAAATGTACTTCAGCAGGAGTTTCCCTCTGGACAGAGTTTAGTGTGCTTCCAGCTCGCATTCGAGCCTGCAGACATTGCTAAACCCAGCACCGCGCAGATGAAAATGGCATGCCCAAAATCATTCCTCTCACCTGCCCCATAGCCTTAAGCACAAAACCAGGCAAAAACTTAACTTTTCACTTCATATCCCTGAGTTGGTGAAAAACTTCATGGTGTGTTCTAAATACCTGGATGCTTTCAAGTTACTTTGCTAGTATCTCAAACACACTCAAACCCACCAGCCTCACAAACTGCCAGAACTCCTCCTCGAACAGTCAAACCTAACACAAAATGTAACTGCAACAAGGTTTATTTCAACCTATCGAACACACTACTGAAAGTCTTCAGATCTGTAGCTCAGCAATACTGCCAGAAGGAGATAGGATTCAGACAATATTTAAACAAAAACAACCAGTACCTCAAAAGACAAGATTGGGAGTGATTCCCTAGCTCGCTGAACCTGTTTTCTGTTATTTAAAAAAAGATGAAAACATCCTGTATGGTAATTGATCACACTATCATAAACTACTTAATTCAGAGGGGTTTTGCTTTCCATCCAGTTGAAGTCTGTTCTGCAGCTCTATTCCCCTTGTTTTCAAGCTAATTTTATTCAAGGTTATTTGATATACATTTCTTAGCACACAGTCAACCCTGCCCATCAGCTCAAGTGATTCTCTTTCTCCTGGACATTTATCTGTGGGTGCTGATGATCTCAGCAAAAATCCATGAGAATTTTGGATCTAAATCCACATTAGATTTTAAGTCATCTAATTATGCTACTTCTGGGGCTGCCATTCAGGACGAGAACATGGTCACAAGATAACTCTGTTCACAGTGTGACAAATGTGTTCCCTAACAGGGCAATTCCTTCTGAATTGGAGAGCGAGCCCACCCATGTTCACAAATTGCACATAGGCCATAAGATACACACAAATATGAAATAAAGTAAAATACAACACACACACACACACAGTGCACTAGTTATGCAGCTTAATAACCTGGGTGAAACATTCAATACAAATAAAGGAAAGGAAAGAACTTAACCCCCCCATGAAACCTAGCATAAATCAACACCACTAAAAGCCAAAAGTCCACAGGACAACCTAGTGAGCATGACCAAGGCACTAAGAAATAATTGCAGTGTTGGGGCCACAGCCAATTCAGCGATGTGAGGCAATGTGGTAGAGGCATGGTGGAGGGCAGAGAACACAACCAGGCGGTTGGACTTTGGCAGCCAGTGGGATGGGAGCTGGTCAAAATGGAGGAGCAGGGGAGAGGTGCTCATTTCTGTTCCCTTCTGGAACCTTTTCTCGCCAAGGTCTGAAGTCTGGCCCTTGTTCCCCCTTGTCCACCCTTCATAACATCCCGAGAACCTCAGCTGTCATGAGAGGCCTTTATAGCAGGCCGATAAGAGACGAATTTCAGCTGCTGAAAATGCTTGTACTTCTGAAGTAAATTGAGCTACACCGGTCTGCAGTCACCTCAAGTTAGAATATAATAGACATTAAAATACTAGCCATAAACTATATGCTTAGCTTGTGTATGGCTTCCTAAAGAAATTGTCACCTTTCTCCTTTAGGAATTGCTAGAGCTCTTTAAGAACTCCAAAATGTATTGTTCTTTCTTTTTCCTTCCTCAAATTGTTCTTAAGCTTAACAGCAGTACCACATTTCTAATTAAATGGACAGATAGGATGCTGATAACATCTTCTTTCTGTAATAAAAACTATTGATATTGTTGACCTGACAGATAATCTGCAATAGACAGAGCACAATGGCCAAATCTAAAAAGCAAGTGAGAAAGAGCAGCTTAGCACAAGAATATGTATTATTATTATCTGTTCTTCTGCCTTTTGGAATTATTAAGAATGATTCTAGAAATTATCAGTCATCTCTGCTTCTTTTCTGGCATATGAAACAGAAATAGTGATTGAATGTCATGAAGAACTTTGATCATTTTTTTTCCTTGATGCAATGACTTTGTAAGGTGAGCTGCTTATCTTTTTATGGTAGCATCTCTTACAGGAATCCCCAAGATTTATGACAGCAGATGCTGTTTTTCAAAATTTTTGTCCCATGTTGTATGGAGGAAAACTTCAAACAGTAAAGGAATATCCTAATAATAATTGACATCTCTTACAAAGCTTTTTATTCAAAAACCTTAGCACTCCTGTCACAGCCTAATCCTGATTCCTACTTAAAGTTATTAATTTTTGGGGGGTTGCAGTCAAAAAAAATGGTCCTCCGTGTATTAAGGTCATACAATTTCCTAGTGAATACCTGCCAGCAGTTTTAGTACTATGCTTAAAAAAACAACATTCAAAAGTGTCATATACTTTTCGTAATTTAAGCATCTATGTTATGGTAGAAATATTTGTTACGTTTTGGTGTCTCAGAAAAAAAAAAATAAGCTAGAGTTTCAACTTGACTCTTCATACAAGCACTTAAGAAAAATTAGGAACTAAATTCTTCCACATGGCATTAGATATGTAGCTGGAGTAAACTGACTGGTGTCCACTGATTTTAGGGCAACTCAGTTCATTTACACCATGGAGGTAGTCTCAGGTCAACCTCAGCTTTCCTCTCCAGGGCTGGAATATTGGCCATTTACCCATTCCAAGAGGTAGCACTGAAAGCTGCCTGAGCCACTCAGTTTTGTGCATCTCTGGATGTTTCGTGGTAAAGACAACAACCATCTATTTATCTCTAGCTACTGAATTTCCAGAGGTAAACAAACAAGCAAACAAAATACTACTGTAGTAAACTTAATCTCTTCCTTTTGTTCCCAGTCCCAAATAGTAGCATCTTATTTTCAGAAGCTGGTCACATTGTTTGCCAAGTATTCAGTATTCAGGAGTTAGCTAACTACTTTAACCTGAAAGGCATCCAGGTTTTCTTTTAAAAAGGCTTAACGGAGCGTTTATCTGCACTTGCAAGTAATCACAAGAGTCAAGGAACATGGGCTTTAACAAAGAAATAAAATCAATCAAAAGTCTTGATGGCTGGATAGGTAGGATCCCTATCTTTGGATAAGAGTTTGATTTTCTGTGGGCAGTTTTTCTACGTACAAAAATACTACTGCAGATGGAGAAATCAAAATACAAAGTTAAGAAAGCCTAGAAATGCACCACGTATACTTCAAATTACTGGGTCTTAAAAAAAAAAGAGGGTCTTAAAAAAAAAAGAGTGCAGGAATTTAATGGAAATATATTTAACTTCTAAAGGTTTTTTGTTAACTCTTCCAGAAAAAAATGGTATCTTTTCACAATATGGACAAAGAAAGTTCATTGTAATCTGTCTTCTACTTCACAATAGGTTCTCCTACCACCTCACATATATTAATTTTCAAATGAAGCACAACACATGTAAGATAACTCACTTTGTCATGGTAGTCAGTAAACAAGGCTTATTTTTATCACAGCTATCTTCAGTTTATAGGATGCCATTTCTTCCAAATTTCATCATAAAGAGAACTTTCAGGACATTTCTAGGCTAAAAAATGTCTACCTATGCTCTTCTGTCAAAACACCAACAACCTGCCTCACAATTTCCCCAGCTTCCAAAAGTTTTGCATAGCTGCTCTTCTGCCTCAGTTGTGACCGGCTGTTCTAAAGTGAAAGTTTGCTGCCCGTCTGAAATAGTCTCCTGATCAAATCCCATTTTTAGTCTCTGCTGATTCAAACCCAACTAGCGTGCTTATAAAAAAATATTATGATGTTTACTCATATTACTCAAAAGCTCCCTGTTATTTAGGTGAAAGTATCTTTCAATTGTGCAACTGCATGATCCTTACCTGTATTAGACACTATTCTTATACTATGCTCATTTCTTCAAACATGAGGTCTCATAGCCAACATAATCTCTAATTAATGCCTAAATTCATAGGCTGATGATCTTTTGATGATCTGTGGCTGAAATATCATATTTTGTTTTCCTTCTTGTTATCAGCCATGAACCTTGGGGTATCAATCGAAAAAAGGCACTTCTTTCAGAATAGAAGCTCAACAGACACTTTGTCAAATTGTGAAAACAAAGAACTCTGGGTGGCTTCTGATGGAAATTAGGTAACTTTTCTCATACTCCGCAGCATCTAAGAATACATCATATTTTACACTTCTAACACTGTGAACATGGCAACTTACTACCATTTTTGAAAATATTGTTGTCTCATTAATACTGATCTTACAATTCTTCCACATCATTAATGCATTGAGTTGAGGTAATTTTGCATACTCACATAAATGGATTTTTTTGACAGACCTATGTAAAAATTCTTCTGCAAGATGAACAAAAATTGTATGTAATTTTGCATTAACTCAAAGGGTGGAGTCTTTTCACTAGATATCCATGTATTAATTTTATAGAGAAGACTAATATGAATTCTCTACTGTCAGCACATAAAAATATTATTAAACTATGACCTTCACAAATATGAAACATTGTGAAGCCAAAGTCACAGTTTTGATATTGGGGGATGCTTACAAAAATAGTTACCACATGATTTTTTAATTTGTATTTCTATGTAACTAGATATTAAGTGTATATAGATATAACTATATATACGGATTTCACATGGTATTTAAGATATGGATCACAGTCAACCACATCAAAACTTCAGTAAGTCTTGCATTATTTACTACATGGAAAATAAGGACTAGTAGAAGGTGCAACTGCAGATATTTGAACCACTGGAATATTTAATGAACTGCTGAACTCTAAAAAGCTGATCTTAATTCACTTTTTGTCAGTGAAAGACATAGAGCAGAGCAAAACGGTCTGATTTTGAGGCATGGTGTCTCTTTCCAAATGGAGACATGGCAGAAAAAATGGTTGATGTATAGGGTGAAAGAGAAAGAAATAGAAGGATCATGTGTACACACTGGGTAATATGTATACATACCTACCAGTTTGCACATATGCTATAGGAAAATAACTCCACCCTCCTTTAAGTGGTACTTTTAATCCTTCATTCATTTAAATTTCATTATAAATAGTCTTGTAATTCTGAGCATTACCCAGCGTCCAGTAATGATTACAAAGTTATTCTCAAAAATAACTGCAATTCTCTTCTGACTGTTGTATAATTGACAAAGTGTTTCCTTCAGGAAGATCTCATGGGCAAAAATCAGCTTTGGGACCCGTAACTTCACTACTATTAATAATCATAGTAAAAGAGAAACATTATACACCTTAGAGTCAACAGGGAGTCAGAAACTGGACTGATCGCTCCTTGAATGAAGCAGTTCTTTGTTTCTTAACAGGTAACAAAGAACAAGGTGTCAGACCTGAAAGTTATAGTAGATCATGAAGAATAAAAAAAAAAAAAAAAAGATAAATAAAACCCCCACAATGTAGTAATAAGAATATGGTATATATCGCATATATCACATTTTTATGTGTCCTTGCAGAATTATACTCTCAGTAACTAAGGCTTTACAGGTAGACATACTGGTTTTGGTGGAAAATATATATTCTGTAAAATACCCTTGAAACAGTGCTTTCCTGACTTCTAAATACATATAAAAGCTGACTCTCAAAGGACATGCATCAAAATAAAATTTAATTTAAAAAAAAAATCCAAAGCAGACCTTTCTCACTTGGCCACATCCTTACAGTTCATTATTTAGGGGTGCTACTGTGTAACAATGATAAAAATTACCATCTCTACCAAGGTTATACAAAACTTGAGTTACTTAAGATATTCAAGTATTCCTCTTATGACACTTTTTAGCAAAAAAGCCCCAGCAGTCTGCTTCTTCAGTGTCAACATACTGATCTTTGAAGTGCACGGGAGCCACCCTGCTGACATTCTAGATGAGGCACCAGCTCTCATATGGCCTCTGAAAATCTTTTCCATCACTGAACCAGTAGAAGAGCAGCTGACAGTCCTGCCACCAGGGAGGAGCTCACTGAACCTCCACTTTCTGCCAACTGCAGCACTGTAACTGAGGATGATTCATAGCTCATCTGGGAAATAAACTACCACTTGCTTTGTAATATCTGCTCAGCTCTTCAGAAATATTATCACATTTTGCATACGTGTACCCATTTGGTTTAAAATATTAAAACTACTTGGTTTAGCTGAAAATTCTACAACTGCATTGTTTTTGTCTCTTCTTGCCAAAATGTAGGTTTGCAAGTATAGCCTTTCTATAAAGAGAGGGAGGGTCACTACAATTCAATACAGAGACTATGCACAGCCTAACTCTGCATGAACTTGAACTTCTTAATTCCAGTATAAAACAAAAGTCCTTCAAGCTTCTCTGTATCACCAGGCATTTTTTTCTGAGGGCTATTCACAGCTCCTTAAGCCTTAATATAGGGAACGTTCTGTTAGCAGCACCTTCCAGCACCTTCATCTCTGAAAACTTTCCTATTACAGCTTTTGCTTTCTACTCCAAAGGCCTTGGAATGTGCCTAATAGCTAAACTCATGTTATACCTTTCCATCTAAATAGCAACGACTTCCATTAAGGAGCTCTGGCAAGTTTAAAAATCCTTCAAACTTAATTTTTAGCCATCTACGTTTTTAAAACTTGTTTGTGAAACCAGACAGCTTTTACTGTAAATCCATTTTTCATTTATTTTTTTTTAAGTTACAAACCAAATTTCCACCATGTATACAGCCCACTGTCCAAATGAATGTAAAGCTAGTATGACAATAGCAAATACTACGGAGGTTTAGAAACTTTTCAGGTAAACCTAGATTAGTTTCTTACTGTTGAATGCATAGGCCATCAAGCTTCATTCTGGCTTTGAACATAAAAAAAAAAAAAAAAAGCAAGCTAATTCAATATTCTTGGTCATCTGGAAGTGGAAAGGACAGGGACAGACCTTTCTGAAGTGAAACAGAAAGACAAAAAAACCCTAGTTTCTGCTCCCCCTCCAAGCCCTGTATGCCCTGTCATAGGTCAAGAGGCCTATTTAAAGAGCATGATTTAAAAGATGAAACAGTAGATTTAGTTGAAGTACATAAGTTCTGTGCAAAGATGATCCAATTCTTGAGGTACTAGTGAAAAATAAGCAGGTGGAACTTTGTTCTATATTGCATTGCACAGAAAGACAATCTTGAAATCTTTTATGGTGACAAGGTGCTCTTTATTAAAGACACACTAGCTGGAAAACTGCCTTTTGAGTCCCCAAATCTTCTTTTTTTTTTTTTTTTTTTTTAATTTAATGTTATATTGTTAAATATTTCAGGCTTGACAAGCATTTCCCTGTCACAAAGAAAGGTCCCCAGGAGCTCTACATGGATTTTTAAAATGGATTTTACTTTGACGTCCCGGACACCAGCAGTTTTGCCATCCCTTGGGCCACATATGACTCACAGTCAGGGAGGCAGAAGCTTTTCTGCCACCCACATCATCTGCTCATGTTCCTGTCATTATGAAAAACCCACACACACGTAATTTCACCAAAAGGCACTGGAAGTTTCAAAGAGTTGAAAACCTAAAATTTTCAGTTTCTTTCTTTAGATAATAAAATTTAAGCTTTTTTATTGTGAAGTATAAAGGAAGAAAGGCTTATGGGTGTTAGTATGGACTTAAATTATAATTTTGATCTGAGTCCTAGCATTTGGAGATGCTGTTGTGACACTGTAGTAGTTACTAACTAGAAGCATCTCTCATCTCCCTGGCAGGAGAACCCTCTCTGTTCTGCCTTCCCACAGTTAAGATTTCAGTGTATGGGTAATCTCTAACGGCTTGGTAAAGTCATGTGTAGGCTGTTCTTCTTTGTGTCACAGTCAGACCAGATGTAAAATGGGAAAATCTCTTTCTCTCTCTTACACACCTATGCATGCACTCACACACATACCTTTTTTTTTTTTTTTTTTTTTTTTTTAAACTCCTTGTCATATGTGACAGAAACTGATACTAAAAAAGAATCTAGCTGTGATATCACCTCGGATATTGCTTGTTGATGTGCTAAACACAGTGGGTCACCCACCATCCACAGTTTCAGCAGAAACCGTTGTCAGTGCTGTTCCACTAAGAAAGTTAATGTGTCAACTCTATTGCTTCTAGCGGCGTTTGAAAGAAACCCGAATGCTGCCCGATTAGAGGCACTTCAGCAGCATGAGTAACCGAGAAGCCCAAATGGGCAGTAGCCACAGTTTTGTGTGCTGCCTCTCACACCTTGCTCCAGGCTCCCTTCTTACTATCACTGCAGACTTTGTAGAATTGATAGGACTCATGTGACTTACTATTTTCCTCAGTTTTTCCTCTGGCAGGAACATGTACTGGTACTGTACCAGGGAGAAAGTTTGGTTTGCCCCCCGTGGCTTTCAAACTCGGCTCTCCACAGCCTGAGCCTGTGGCGCACTCAGTCATGCAGGATTGCATTAGCAGAGAAACCAAAGCGGACTATGGATCATTGAAACGGTAGGCTTGTTGTAATCCCTGAGAAAACAGAAGATGTCAATACCATCCATCTTAATGGCTTATGTGTTTCTCGCAGCACAGCTGCCAAGCAGCTGGCTTAGGGGGAGGAAGATGAACTTAATGGGACAAAAAGATCTCATAGAACAGACAGACTGTGCTCCCCGAGACATCAGCAGAAGACAAAACAGCACTGGACAAAAAGGGCAGTCCTTGGTGTGGCATAAGACTGGAGGAAACATCCACTGAGGGTGAAAAGGAAAACACTTTATTTGCATGAAAAGTGAAAAATCATTTTTCCACAGAAAAGAAACAGGCAAAAGAAAGGGATGAGTAGAAGAGTAGAAAAGAAAACCCTGAGGACAATTAAAAATTGCTTCTGCATTTGGAAATCTATTCTTCACAAAGTAATGGAATTGTTGGAAAACGTATTACCTTACTGTTGCCACACTGGCTGTTAAATAAAGGAAAGAGTAGAAGGATAACAGTTTTTTCATCTCACAAATTTAATTTTCATTAAGCACGAACCAATTCATTAAAATAACCAAAACCTCAGGAACAATTAAACAAACTAAACTCTGCAGGGCTCAGATGAAGGATCATACCAGAAATCTGTGTGTGGACATGGAAAAAGGATGGATAACTTTGTGAACATAATGATGTTTACAAGCTACAACTATTAAGTGGGATAACTGCTTCCCTGGAACATTATGTTTGATGAATTAAAATGAAAAAAGAAGCCAGGAAGCAATGTAGTCAACCCATATTCAACATGGTGAAACTTTTATAGTATAAGTAAACTGTCGTTAGTATCAGTGTATATACACCTAGGTCCCAATTAAGCCATAGCAACCTTGGGCATATGCTTCCTGAAAGGCTGTAAATCTCAGCATTACTACATACTATTGTTTTTATATATCTAAACATGTCCACTCTGAGCCTTTCTGACCTGTGAAGAGGACTTTTTAAACAGCAAATCACACAGGTCTTAAACCCTCCCACTTGAGTTAATGACCCCAAGGGTCAGTTGTTGGTTTTGTTTTTTTTTTTTTCTGATCTCCCCACCAACAGCGTGCAAACAGCAGAAGCCATTAAGATAAGATTGGAACAATTCAGATGGCACAGTTCATCCACAGGGTATATCAGCTATCAAGCAACAACCTTTAGTTGCCATCACCCCATGAATGCTTTGAAGAAAAGAACTGTTCTGCCATTCCTGCACAAGGGAAAAGCACCGCATTATAGGATTAAAGAGACTGTGATGATATTTAGATGATGCACTTCTAGGATGTGCTCCATGATGCTGTCTCAGCCTGGAGTACCTTATCCCCATCTGCATTGTGTCACGGTTGAGGTGCACTTGGAGGGGCTCTCATCCCACACTTGAGAGTGCTGCACTCCTAAGGCTCTCTCAGTTCTGCATAACTGGTCTACAGGCTTTAGAGCCTTACATCTTTCTATACACCAAAGGCTTCAGATACAATGGCCCTCCAGGGAGTCACACATCTCATAACTTGCACCAGCCAGCCACCAACTACTACTTGCAGACAGAGGGAATGAGGAAAGGAGACTGTGCAGGGACGGCAAGACCTCTCCCCTACTAAAATCAGTGACAGTACACCACCTATAATGATATAAAGTAGCTGCGTCAAAACCTCCCAGCCTCATTATGCTAAATTAAAGTTGGAAATGCTTTCTGCAGCTAACAGCCAAAATATATAGCTATGTAACAGGATCCTCCAGGAAGCCCTTTACTCTGGTGAGTACATCGACCTCCAAGCTCTCAGCAGTGCAGAAAATGGCAAAGGGAAATGTTGCTCCTGGAAAGCGCACCCATGCAACTCTGCAGAATCCAGTTTCTATTCCAGATCAAACCACTACCAAATACGTTCATTTTTAGTGTCATTCGTTCATTAATGGCCAGTTTTAGGCATTGAATTACTTTCAGTTCCCTCCTAGGAATGGCTTAGAGGCAGAAACCATGCAACAAGGATCCTTTCTGTACCACATATATCATACACTGTAGTATGGCCATAAGCGAGGTCCCATCCCACCCCCCCTGTGATCTCATGCTGAGGATGGAGCTGGACAGCTGGCCCATCAGGAGCTGGATCAGAAAAAACAATGTGCAAACCAAGGCATGGCAAACTCTGTAAATCCATGCCTTACACGGGAAAGAATTGTTTGGAAATGCTTTTTATAGATGGAACAAGTACCGAACTGGCAGCAGAGACATACAAGATGAATTAGGAATGAGTGCCAATTATTCACATGTGAGTAATACCAGGTAGGTCAGCTTGCTTTGCTCCATCATGGAAGCATTCACTGACCTTTGAAGATAACGGCATCAGGAAAGTGTTAGGGCTTTGTTAAAACAATGGAATTTTACATCCTAAATAAGCATATTACTGTTGCTAAAAGGAATATTACATGAAGCTTGGAACTGGGATTACTCTTTCACTCAGAGTTCTGATTTTGTTCCAAGCTGTAACAAAAATTAAAAGAAATGACAATGTTCATAAAAAATTTCAGAAATATTTAGCTCAGTTACAGTATTTCCTTTCAATTGAAGTCATCCTACCTCAGATTTTGACTTCTGCAGAAAATAAGATTTGGAAACAAAAAGTAGTCTCAAACCAGAAAGAATAGAGGGCACTTTGATTTAATTTAGCTCAATGTATCTTAATTTCCTAAACTTTGACCTATTCCCAGAAAACACTTCAGTCTCATCAGTGGATGAGACAGCATTTTTCAACAATATTTTTTTTTTGCTGAAAATGTTCTACCCTCTCTAATTATTAACTCCATAGTCTTTTTATCTTTGAGAAATTTTCTTCTCCTTAATTCCACTTAACCCCAAATCTGAAGAATAATTTTCAATTCATAATCCTATTGATGCATATAAGATTTTCAGCTCATGCTTCCCAACAAGCAAGGTAAAACAGACAGTGCTTAAATATTGTAATAAAGAGATTTTGTACCGAATGACAGTTATTCTCTTTATGATCCTGGCACTGGAGAAAAAGCACTGAACTGATTATATTTCTTGTTTTAAATATTCATGTGACAATGTTGAAGAGAGAAATGAATATCAGAATGAAAAAATGACAAGGAAAAAATGACTACAAGAAATCTCTAGACATTTATCACAGGCCTAGAGGATACAAACCAATCAACTTCTAAAATCTGCTCTTTGATCGAGATGCCCAGTTAAAGCCTACATTATTAATATATGATTCTGTTTAAAAAGTCTATTAATCAAGCAGGGATGAATGATTAAGTGGATAAAACACTAGCCTTTGACCTGACAGGCAACTTTCACAAATCTCCAGTGAATTCAATTCATAAAAAAAGAAAAAGAACGCTTCAATAGCTGTATAAATTATCTGGAAACAATGGTTGTCATTGTTTTTCTGTGTCATTAAATGATTTTCATCTGCATGCAAGACCATCTCCATTATACGATTGCTAGGCTGATAGCTTGCTACACAATGGTGTGTGATCAATAAAGCCTGTTCTGGTTGTGTTTTATTTAATAATAACACTAACAAAAAAACCAAACCAAACCAAACCAATCTTCTTTCGCTACTCCACCTTTGACTTCCAAGTCTTTTCCAGGGCTTTAGAAAGATTAATGAAAAAGGCCTCAACCCTGAAAACGGTTCTGTACACAGGAATTCTTGTTTTAGTGTGTTTTGGTGGGATCCTGGATGAGGAAACAGAGAACAGCTTGAATAAGTTCATTCTTTAAGGCCTGAGGATCCTGAAGAGTTCATCACAAAACTCTGGTGTGCGCTGCTACCCTCCAGGAGAACATGGGAATACCAAAGATTTCAATGAAGGGTGTATTGAAGTGAGTATTAAAATCAGTAATGAACTGAATATATGGTTTATTTTAATAACAAACAGATTCAAGATATTTCATGGTCTACTAATATTGGTTGTTGTTTTTTGTTGTTTTTTTTTTAAAGAATACATCGGATTTTCCAGTGGAAATCAATGTTTCCAATACCAATTTGTACTGGTGGTAGAAATTATTTACAAATTCTGGTGATCAAAGGCAAGAAGGGGTCTGTGTCACTTAGCTTCACATTGGAGATGCTGTTGACTTTGGCACCCAGGAGGCTGCAGTCTGCTCTTTTTCTCCTTGTTGAGGAGAGGAAAGTGTTACCTTTTTTTAGGGCTTTGAATACTTGTTTCACACTAATTACACACTAAATTACCCAGTAACACCAGCTCTATCCATTCTCACATTAAGCACACACTTTGTCATCATGCAATATTTATTAAATCATACTGTAAAATATTTTTCAAACTTTTTGTATCCCACTGGACAGTTCTCCCCAAATGTGGGAAATACTGACTATATGTAGATAAACAGAAATTATGGGCTTAATGTAGAAATTCCGGAGTGAGGCTCTGTATCTGTGCTACGCTGGTGGTTAGATTAGATCATACAATGATCCCCCTGTCTCGAAATGGGGGAATTTATAAATACTGTCTATAATAAGCACCCTTGGCAATTGTTGGGCTTACCAACCACAGCTACAAAGCAGTAGGATTTGCCAAATACATATCACAGGTCAGTGTAGTACAGCTTGGTGGTTAGCATGTATGCTTGTCCTTTAATGAAACAGTTTGTCTGGAGGACATGCAAAATCCTACTTAATTTATAAAGTAAATTCATAAATAATAGGGATTACTATTCCTGACCATTAAGAGTGACAACTAGCAACACAATTAATAGAAGTTCTGCTGACAGAATAATGTCCTGTATAATATTATGGTAAATGTATTATCATAACCAGTTTTCTAGATGACAATTGATTGGAAATTACTAACCAATTTGGTTGGTGATGAAGAGTTAAAAAGAAAAGATACTCTCTACCTCATGCTTACTCCCTAGGTGAATGGATCCGGAGGGGAAAATTACATGAAATATTAATTTATGTTATTAAAATAAGAGACATTGTCCCTGGACACACATAGGAAGATCTATATTATATGCTTCTGGTCTCTTTGCAAAGCAGAAATTTATATTAGTATACTGTATAGAGGTTTGGGGTTTTTTTTTTCTTTTTATTTAGGATGGTATGGGCAACTTACTGCCTTTTGAAAGACTAATAATAATAGGGTAATTTCAAAGTGATACAATTTTTCTAACTAGTGCTGACTATTACTACCCTTTACTCACTTTAGCATCAGAGCTCTTGTCTACTCCTTCTAACATCAGGATGTTATATTTGCCCAATCCTTATCAAACTTTTTTTGGTTTTCTCATCTGTGAGGTCCAAAAAGGAAACTGTATTGATTTCTGATCCTAGTGTTGTGGTTCTGATGTATTCCAAGACTTACTCATATATTCCAGAAGTTCTAGCATGGGTGACTAGAAAATTTCCATTGTTAATTTATAAAGTCAAGTATAATTGCTTTACTGACCCTTTAATTCACTTCACAGAAGCACCCCTTCTCCCTAGGAATGGTTTGAGAAGCATGACGAAGCAGAGATATTATTCACTCAACTCTTGGAAAAAAAAAAAAAAAAAAAAAAGGACAAGATTGTCCAGTTTGCAACAGAAACTGAGCTCAGACTTAGGAAGTATTTAAAAATAGTGGTGTCATTCCTGTTCTTCACTGCAACACAGACTGAGCAAAGATCTGATGCCTGGATTTGTTACATGCTCAAACCACACAGTTAACACAGAATGTTTCGCCAGTTACATCTGCAGACACTGTGCAGAGACATTGCACATTTGTTAGCAAATGCCCCATAGGATTGACTTGATGGGATTTAGGTGGGTGCAAGAAGTGCCAGAATGTTCAAGTGTTCATACAAAACACCTGCTGGAAGCTATCCCACCCATGTTGCATCCTCAAGCAGTCTTTAGCTTTTTGTGGGTTTGTTTCAGTGCAGTAAAAGAAAATGAGGCATTCGATACGAAATCACCGGTTTCCTTAGCGATACTCAGCTGGGGGTCAGCACTGATTCTACCAAATGCTGCTGTGACAAACAATTCACTGCTGACACTGAATATGTAGTGATAGAATTAGTTACTTATGCTAATGAACGAGTACTAGTTAAACCTATAATGTCATTATGATAAACTGCTATAGATAATATCTAGTAGTTGATGTTATCGTCAGGTGGGCTTAGAGTGAAAACTGCACCTACCATTCAGGTGGGGAATGTGAACAGGGCCAGAGGCAGTGTGAGGACAGTAGCCATCCACAAGGAAGCCATCCCTTCCTCCCAGAGATGTCAGCTATGGCGCTGGGATGGAGAAGATAAATCAGCAAGAAGGTTTACAGGCCTTGTGCACATTTGGGCTGATGGGGACATTTTTCATTCAGACATGCAGAAAAAGTGGAGTTCCCATATCCTCACCTAATGCGGTTGGTCACGGGGAACGATATCCGCATGAAGGGGAGGGAGAGCATGCACATTGGCCAGGAAGATTCCAGATTAGCTGAAGCCAAAGCAATTTTCTTTGCATTCTTTGTATTGTGAGCTAGAACTGGACTGCTAATTCAACAGATAACATTGTTAAGTTGTCACAGGCTAGGTATTGCAGGGATCTAACAACTGGGAAGCAGAGGAGGTAGAGGAAGTCCAGTGATGTCAGATGAGCAGATGCAGAGGGAAAAAATGAAACAATATCAAATGACTGGCCTACTTCTGCTGAGACCCTTTGCTGGAATTCAGTGCTGAATCCCAGTGTCCCTGAGTGCTCCCTCAAGCAAGAGCTCACTGGCTGTATTAGATACACAGTGATTTTTTTTTTTTTTCCCAAAAAAATAAAAAACTGCTATAAGAGATGGTGGGAGGCAGTTATGTTTGGAAGGAAAGTACTGAATCATCAGTGAATGCTCAAAGTGATCAGTTATTTTCCATTTTTCATAACATGATGCCTATTGAATCAAGGGATTTTTACTAATCCCTACCTAGCAAAATCAGTTCCCTCTAATTTATGGGGAAGAAGTGCCCAATACCTCACTGGAAACAGTCCATGCACCTATGTCAAATAAAATCTTTTCTTATTGTCCATCACAAAATCTGGAAATTGCATGTCCTCGCAAACAGCAGAACTTTCCGACTGGATATTGTCTCTGTAAAAAGCTGAACTAACTTCTTGCTTACATATCCTTCACATTCCAGACAGCTTTGTATCTGAACTAATTTTTTGATCTCTACAGATTAAGTTTACCTTTGTTCTATATCCAGATGTATTTCTGCATTGCATTGCTTGAAAATAACAACAGTTATTAGGAACATTTGTGGCACCCGTGAAATTCATTTGTTGTGGACAGACCTACCGTCAGTGAACGGGTGGAACAGTAAGGTCGATAGGGCTCTCCCACTAGTAGAGATAGCAGTCATTTCAGTTAAAGCCTGGATGTAAATTATGAACTTTACTCCAAAACTGTTGTTACAGCTAGAGAAGTCCTCCTCTCACTCCATTAGCTTCTAATCGCCCTCAGACTGATATTTGAACTAGTTTATCTACTGGAAGTTGTGATGCTTTTTGTTCTTCACCTATCAACTGAAATAAGCGATCATCACTATGTGATAAGGAGGGACCATACCAGCTTTTGGTACAGAAGGAACTGTGGAAGAAAAAAACAACATTTAGAAAGTAAAACCGAAGTGCTCTTGGTGTTTCAGAAAAAAGATGAACTAGGAGAACATTTTTTTGAAACACACTGATCTAAGAACATACTGCTTGGAATTCATTTATGTTATGGCTACCTAGAAGGTTATTTGCTTACCCTCTTGATTTATGAGAGACATTTCTTGTTAAATATGTAAGTAGGTAAACATTTTGTAAAAGAGTGCACACATTATTCAGATTCACAAATGCCAAGAGAGGCTAAAAGACAAAATCCTATATTCTTTAACCCTCAAAAGTTCTGAGTATATTTGTAAGCCTCTAGGTAATCTTGAAAGGTCAACAGACTTGGATTTTTTCTGCCTGAAGGGAATATAAGTTCCAGGGGGTAGGTTGGTCTGCTTCTTGCCCACTGCCATCTGTTTAAAAATGCTGGAACTACAAACATGAACATTGAATTAGGAATATTATTTCTGTTAAGTATAAGTTAAAGTTCTTTATATGTACAAAGTGAGCAATAGTTCTTACAAAGTATAACTGGTTGCAGGAAAGGCTCAAGTCAGAAAAGTTTGGCTCAGGATCCAAACTTTAAGCAAATCAAGAGAGCAAAGTAATACCAAGTCATTATTTTAGCTTCTCTTGCTATTAAATGTGTAAATCTTAAAGATTACTGTTCTCAGTAAGTATCATGTCTGAACACTGACAATCAGTGAGGACTATAATGCTGTAAATAAATGAAGCAAGCAAGCAAACTAAATTCAGTTTATGAACTCCTCTCCATGCTTTGCAGATAAATTTTAAAAATTGACACTTGATATTAGAGAAATTGATTATACTTTGAAAACACATAATATTTAATAAACTTAATAAACTGCTTTATAGTCTTTGTAAAAGAATTATAAAGGTCATTTCACTGGCAAGCATAATACTGAGGCTATTTTAACACATACAGAAACAATTCCCAACAATTTAGAACAGAATAGGAATGACAATGTCAGATCTAACTGAGAGCAGAGAGGTGATTAAACAGAATTGCACACGATTGCTTTAGAAAGGGTAAAATCCCTGCTCTGCAAATATTAAGAAAATTTTATGTAACAAAAGTAACAACAAGGATTTCAGGTTTTTGTTTAAGGTACTAAAAGGAAGAACTTTGAGCTATTTTGCACCATTGAAGGACTGGGCTTAATCATGGTTCCAAAAATTCTAATCCCCACAGGTCCAAATCCCTTTCTGTATTGGCATCTATTCCAGAGCTCCAGCATCTCTGGCATTCTGGAGGAAGTTCTCATCCTCTAGAATCTGCTTCCCTCTACAGAAAGCACCACCAGCCAGTGTCTGTCCTTGCCGTGAGAATATCCTTCCCACCAAACCAGTGGGGAGAATGGACTGATTATCAAGAGCTGCATGGAATATCTCATGGACTTTGAGCGTCAGAAATCACCATTCCTTTCTTCTTTTACTCAGCCTTTAACCTAGGCATCCCTGGTCATATTTGACCTACTGCTCTGGCAAACACTGTTTTGATGAATTCGATCTACTTTCACAGCTGAGAAGAATTGCCCTCTAAGGTAGTCTGGTAGCCAGCTTCACCTTAGCTTCCATTTTAAAGAATTATTTTGTTATTCATTAAGAAAACTTTATTACAAAAGCAAAATAATCTCCTGGAAAGATAGTTAAAATTTATGCATTCTGCCTCTCAATTCCACATTATTTCCAGTTTGGATGTTAAGCAAAAATCTGGCTTGATCAGCTTTTACACATTTGATATTTCTATACTTTCTGCTGACCATCTTTGCTTCTCTGTCATTCAGCAAAATTTGAACTGTGTTTTGTATTTTAAATCTACTTAAATGTGTATTTACACTTATATGTGTATTGTTCTTAAATTCTGTTTCCGCTTTGCTCTGTAAGCCTTTTATCTGTTCAGGATTTAATATCCCTATTGTCTATGCAGTATTTATGTACATCTGGTTGTTTCAGATACATTGCAACAACAAATTATTCATGTTACAAAGAAAGCTTAATATAGATAGTGCTATAAATATTATTTGGTATTGTTTATAGTTACATGCCTGGTTTCTATCTAGTTCTGTTGAAAAGAATGATTAGAAATCATACTTAACACTTGCCTGTGACATAAGCCTGAAGACTATATGGTAAAAAAAGATCTGTTGTTTGCAGCAGAGTGTTTGTCCTCACTCTGAGTGCAGGTCTGATAAGGCAGGCTTAAATAATCACTTCCCCTTGCCTGGTTTTAATTAAAGTGACAGTGAGTAAACACTGACTGGAAATCGATCAGAATCAATGGCCTTATGGCAAACTGGCAGAGAAAAATCTAGTGAGTCAGTCAAGATCAGCCCAAAGAGCC
This sequence comes from Microhierax caerulescens, assembly GCA_035590215.1. NCBI lineage: Eukaryota > Metazoa > Chordata > Aves > Falconiformes > Falconidae > Microhierax > Microhierax caerulescens. The sequence goes on from JAVJGJ010000057.1 coordinate 21,337,681, forward strand.
AGTTTTCAGGCTGTTGTGTGGCCTGAGCCTGGAAGGGAAGAATTTAGATCCTGTAACACTAACAAAAAGGGGAGAAAGACCCTGATTAGGCACACAAATTAGATGAACTGATAATAGAGAAAAAGGCAACTCCAACAGTCCACCTGCCTGTTTTAACACTAGTAGCTTTTTACAAGAAGAAGTAACAAAATATTTTGGTATCTTCTGTCTCATTTGCAGATGTTACTGGAGCAAGGTTGTAGGCTTTGGGGTTTTTTTAGTATATACTTAAGCTAAACAGAACAGATGTATACCTACATATGGCCAGTTCTTTTGCTGCCTAGTCACTTAAAAAAATAAAAATTTCCCTGTACCTGTCTTCACAGTTATGTCCTAACTTTGCACTTATATATTCTTTTTCTCTACTGAGTGTTTAACAAGCAATAATTTCTTAACAAAAATAACCTAGATCCTTGTCGTGCATGTCTTGCATTCCTACCTGTGTGGCTGATACAAGCCTGGCCTCAGAAATGTTTAGGTGATTTGGCCAGGGAGAGCCAAGGCTCTGCCATTTAGATCTCTTTCTTTGCTCCAGTCCCAGGGCTTCCCTCCCCCTATATCACTACTTAAACATTTCTTCCTGTCCCCTTCTCTGCCCAGACCTGAGGCAGCCTATCTGTTTCTGAGGTAGAATATCATGTTTGTCTTAAAGATAAATGAAGGTATATTTAAAGTCTAATGATTGGATTTTACTCCTTATCAAGGTACTTTTATTTTTCCTAAAAAAAAGTTGGATTTTAGTTTTATTTTTAATGCCTTAATGCTAAGGAAATTACACTTCCGAGTAACTAGTTTGTAATTTGTGATCATGCATGATTCTGATAGTGAAGGAATTTCATTACAGGTGCGGTAAAAAGAGGAGAATGCATGTACATTTGCATGTCCATGTGCAGGTAAATAAATAGTAAACCACATTGATAACAGAGGCCATTATAATTTGAATAAGATTATATTCTCTCTAGGAGAGATAAAGGGTAATGAAAGACAATTCAAAGCTAGTTTGTTATTACTTCATCAAATACCTCAGCCTCAAGCTGATAAAATTCCCTTGTATAGCTCCCATGAGACATTAACTGCAATGATGCTGCCAACCATTTGTAGTGATCTCTAAAAACATTAATATCACTATTTAAATGAGTTTGTGATGTAGTATAACAAAGGGTAAAGCTAGAGGTGAAACTGCTACACAAGCTTTCATAAAATGACTACAAGTGTGTTACTGGGCATGACAAAATGAATTATTTTCACAACAGACAGGTACTCCAAAGAGACTTTAATAGATTTCTGCAGAAGGTAAGTTGGAAAGTGTTCTCTGAAGTAATTTTCACTGTCCTCCACCCTCGCTGAAAGCCAGAACTTTTGTACTCCTCACTTTACAACCAAATAAGGAATATCAGACTCTAAACTGTTACAGAGTTTGACTTAGGTCTATTCGTTCCTGTCTTTCCCTGGCATTCTGTCATGTTTTCTCATCCTTATTTGTTTTTACAGTCTTCCCTTTTGTGGCCCAATGCCTGTGAAGGTTTGGACAAGTGTAGCCATGATTGCCATAACACTGTACATGGTGCAAAATTATGCATATGTGCTGGTCTCTGACATTCTGCTTAAAGATGAATTATCGCAAGGGGCTCATGTAATTCAGAGAATGCAAATCAAAAGTCATGGGTTTGCATCAAGGGCTTCAGAGGAAAATGTGTTCAGATCCATTATATTACAGATCCACACATTTTTACTGTGTTAATCCCTCCCTTAGAACCAGAAACAACCAGTTTTATATAGAATTAGGAAGTTGTTGGGACTGTTGACTTGCAAAATAACTTGTAAATCTGAAGAGTAATTAATTCACATTTTCTGAACCAAGGAAGTGATGGGGAAAATAAGGCAAGTAGGACAGCTGTTTGTCTTATTTTAGATCAAAATGTGTAATTAAAAAAAAATTCATGCTTGACTACAGACTTATGTTAAAATCCTTTCATTGTAAGCCTGTTAGCTGAGACTTTCTCATGGGGAGTATTTCATTAACACTTGGAAAGAAGAGGCACAGAAGCAAAAAGTACTGTTGTCACAGTGTGTCATTTGACAGGCTTTGAGGGAATTTAACATTTTTTAGTTGAAGTTCGGTCCCTTCCAGGAATACTCTGGAAAACCAAAGTAATTTTGTTAAGGGGTAAAATAGGTTGGGCGGAGGGATGGCCTAAGCCATGCACATCTTTGCTGTAATGTTTGGGTTTGGGTTTCTTTTAAGAAAAAAAAAAGAAAAAAAAAAAAGAACAAAAACTAGAACAGGGTTCAGAAGCTTGTTTTGGAAGCTAAGACCATCAGTTTCATGCTTGTGCAGCACAAGGACTACCCTGTCCCAACATAAATAATGAGTTAGTACAGTAAACACTCGTCCACAGAGGCTAATATTTTGGTTCCTGATCAGGACTGAGCCATTGGCCATGAACTTCAGTTATGAAAACCATGGGTATCCATTAGAATATTTTTACTTTAAATTTTATGTAGGACATCAGGTATGCTTAAAAATAATCATAAAATGGTTTGTGTTAGAAGGGATCTTAAAGATCATGTAATTCCAACCCCCCTGCAATGGGCAGGGACACCTTCCACTAGATCAGGCTGCTCAAAGCCACATCCAGCTTGGCCTTGATAATAATAATAATTATAAAACCATGAAGGAACAAAGAAGAAAAATTATTCAGACCACTGCTAATTTAAAAAGAAATTTAAAAAAGTATTTACAAAGCTTACTGTAGTATTTGAGGACAAAGTTTTATAGACTTTGTATCGTCTGGTTGACTAGCTCGTGCCTTTATTTCACTGTCAGAAATGAAGTTCACATAATGCACATGAATGCTAGGAAACACTATAGAGTTTCATTCATACCCAGGGGTAAGGCATATTTTCTTTCTTTTTCTGCCCATTTATGATACCTAAGACTTTATCAGTAAAATAATTCAGACTGTGTTTAAATTGGTTTCCAAATAAAAAAATCTTACTGGAATCTAGAGGCTTTTGCCAGAATAAGGTCAAGGAGAGCATGAATTACTTTGGATAGTAGTAACATGATTATTCATTGTTAGTATTAGCACAACAGGTTATTTAGTTATTTTCCCCACAAGAAGGGACACTACAAATGTTGAAGACTATTCTGTGGGTTTGTTTTTCAGTATCCATTTTATAGACTTCCTTTTGGAATAACAGGTAATGTTGTCTAATTTTTTTCTCTCCTTAGTGAATTTTGGTTTTTTAAAGGACAGAAAAAGATTCTTATTTTTAAGAACTATTAAAGTGTCTTTCCCATATCCAAAATCAACACAGTCACTATAGAAACTGCCTGTAGTGAAACAGGATTTTCCACATTCAATCTGTTCTGTTTGCCATTTTACAATTACAAAGTGATTGAGAATGTTTCAAACTATATAGTAAGTGCTGTATGACTTTGCATTCAAGGCTGCCCCTTGTTCAAAGTTTACAAAATAATGAAGATAATACTGAAGTTGCAGGGAATATCTTTCAGTAATAAACAATATTTTTTTTTAAGGTGAGGTTTCTTAAAGACTTCATACATATTCTTCATAGTGTTTTGTTGTTTTTGTTGGTTTTTTCTCCTTTTTTTGCCCCTTCTTCTCCCCCCCCCACCCCCCCCCACCCCCCGCCCCTG
>JAVJGJ010000057.1:21353794-21371777 GCA_035590215.1 Microhierax caerulescens
TTCACAAGGTCTTTAATGGGATAGAAACAAATCCCAAGACAAGCTGGGGTCCTGTGCAGATATGTTGTTTCAGACCATTATAGTATTACAAGAGTATTAAACACAAGCAAGTTGGTGGTATTGGGTCCCTACAGTCATGTTACTCTTTTCTCTTTCCAGTAAGTTCCTATTAAAAAATGGTGCCTTAAACTCACTTTATTTCCTTTGAGTTTCTCTGATTCAGTTCAACTGAATTGCATTTTTAAGTTGTTTTGGGGCTTTTGTTTGTTTGTTTGTTTGTTTTTTCCCTGTGCCACTTTGAAGTTCAGCTACCTACAGTAGAGGGAGGACAAGGCAGGAGCTCACCTCTGACATGGCAGGTTTGGCTTGCCAGGTGTGCCCTGTACATCAGAGATTTGGTGGTGGGGGTAAATAGTGATGACAAAAGAGTGTTCATCACAAAGACAAGATGCTGGCAGTACTGAGTTGAGAGGTAGAAAAACAAAAATTCAGTTCTAAAGATTTGTGAAGGATTTTTTTAATAGTAACACAGAAAAATAATAAAATAGCAAATTAAATTCAGTGTGAAAAATAAGCCATCCCCTAAACCCACAGTGACTGCATGCTAGCTATTACCATGAAGGAACAGGATCTTGGAGCTATTTTAGTTAGTTCTGTAAATATGTCACCTCAGAGCTAACTAGTGATCAAACAAGCAGACAATGCTAAGAATGAGTAGGAGAGGAACAGTGAACAAACCAGAAAACTGTCATGGTACCATATAAATCCACTGTGAATTCACATCTCAAATCATCTGTGCAGTTCTGGTGTCCTCTCTCAACAAAGATGTAACAGAATTAGCAAAAAAGTGATGTCAGGAAGGCAATTATGTGTAGCAAAGGTTGCACAGCTTCTGTTCAAGGAATGATTCAATAGGATTCTTCATAAAAGAGGTGGAAGAGAGAAGGCAATAAACGTTAAGAGGGGCACAGACAAAGTGACTAGGTAATGACTTCACAATTACTCAGTTTGAGTTGAAAGAGATTGAATGAAGTTGTCTTAAAGAAAAAAGGTGGTGGTGGGTTTTGTGTTTTTTGTTTGTGTTTTTTGTTTTTTTTTTTCCACCCCTCTTCACAAAACCAGCTGCTCACAGGTACAGGACACTGGATTTTGGTTGTTTAGTGGTTTGGGGTTTTTTCCTCCTTACATTAACTTGTCTAATCCTGCTAAATATTTTGCCATTATCGGTCAGGGGTTATTGACATGAAGATGCACAAAGTCAGGCTCACAAAGACTTGAATCAGCTGGGAGGGAAAAATTCAGGACACATCAGTAAGTGCTTTATCATTCATGGCCACTGCCAAGGGCTGAACACCAGGCCAGAGGGAGCTTCTATTTTCCACTAAGTATGAGATTCCCAAATACTCATGTACATTTTCTAAAAGTTGACAAATACATGGATTGTATTAAAACAGGCATGTGTTTGCAAGACTGTCCTACTGACAGACACTATGAAGTCTTCCTGGGGACTGGGAGAGGGAAGATAGGAAGAGTGAGAAAGTGTCTTCTAGAAGTTTGCTTTTTTTTTTTTTTAATAAAACAGAGATTATAAAAAGATGGACTCTCTCACTCCCAGACAGAAAAACATTAAGTTTTTTCAGACCTTCAACTGCACAAACTGGTGGGATGTGCTGCAACAACCACACAAATGTTCTGTTGTCCCATCTTGTGAAAGATTTTCTTATTTGGTAGCATGCTGCAGTGGTGTAACAGTAGAAAGTGAAAAACAATACAGAGAGTCAGGCACTTGAGTTCAGATATATTAATAAAAGGCTAGAATAATGCTATGAAAGGTGACTCTTCTTGGAGACAGAACAATCAAATATCAAGGAAAGTTGAAAAATGGTTTTGCTCTTTTGATCAGTGGGCTTTGTGCAACCATTACATTAATTTTCCTGTGTTCAAAATGCATTACACTTCTTAATATCAATTGTATTAATTACATAAATCAGCTAAAGAGAACTAGCCTCGTTACAATGGCTGTAGCAACACCCTGCCCTTCTGAGTAGAACAGCAGGGGTGCAGACCCACCCGTCCCACTACAGAGCTGGAGGACCGTGCACAAGCCACCTCCCTGGGACATTGCTTTCTGCTGTGGATTCTCTTTTGCAAAATAAAGCTAATTGTACACTTCTCCCCTCCATTTTTACAGAGCCCTTTGAACTTTTTGCACTGCTGAAAAGCCATTGAAGAACAAGATATTAGAGATCAAAACCCGACCAGAACTGCAAGCACGGATACGCCACCTGTGAAAGTTTTGATTTGGACCTCAGCTTCAAATTTTGCTCCTTTCTATCAGTTGCACTGGCTGAGGATATGAATAACCTACAAGCTTCAGGAAGGTTCAGACACAAACCAGAAGATGAACTTTCTGGCTCTTGCTCTTCTTTTGACTTTAAAGCTCATCTCAACAGTGGCCTCCTGCCCGTGGTACCTTCTCACTGAAGTGCATATTTTCCCCGTGTAAAACCAAGCACTTCAAAGCACGCTCCTCTGTTTCTCTCCTGCTCATTGGCTTCAGTGGTGAACAACAACTAAGTTGCTAGTATTATGTCTGGCTTCTACTGTGATACAACATCAAAGGGACATATGTATATTTTAAAGAATTACAACCAGCACCGTGCAAAACATGCCTGACAAGCCCCAAACCTTAGCAGTATGTTTGTATCTTCACCTTCCTTTATATTATCCTTTTCATGCTCTGTGTTAGTAACACAGGAAAACTGTCGATAGAACAACTCCAATTATCCCAATAAAACCAAAATACTTTAAAGGTTCAGATAATAAATGATATCCTTGGAGTTCACAGGCACTGGGGAGATAACTTGTTTCAGTTAAGAAGGAATGCCAAGTAATCACACAAATAATACATGCCCGAAGTTTGTCACATGCTTGGTCTCCTTCCTTCTTAGTCTGTCTGATGTGTATTCCCCCAAGTTCTCTCATTCTCCAAATCACTCGCTTGACTACTCCGCCTCCCTAAAATCACAACACAAAAGAACTCCCTGCCCCACAAAAAAACATCACCACATAAACCATTTGAGAAGTTTTTAAACATACCCTTGACATTTTTGAGTTTAGGGATGCAAGTGGATGTTTATGCTGAAGTTGTTTACCTAAAGGTACTTCAAAGTGCCCCCATTACTGGGTCGCCATGCAGGAGCTAGAGCTCTCTCTTTCATGTACTCATCTCAATACCCCATGGGAAGTCAAGAAGTGCCCTTATCTCTGGCTTATAATCAGGAAAATGAAGACAAAAGAAGCAAGAAACATTTCCAAAAGCACTTCTGATCCTAAATCACTTAACCCTCATTACAAGCAATGCTGTGCTGTGCTCCAGGAGCAGTATGGGTATGCCAGCAGCCTTCTCTATACTGCTCACTGGGACACAGCAGAGGGCTCTTCTGGGGAGCTGCCTGCATGCCGTGTCTGGGGTGAGGGGAAAGCCAGACGCTTTTATGTCATCACTCAACCTAAACAAGGAAGGCCTTTTTGAGAACATTGGACTGTTTACAGGCCTCAATTTGAAATGCCTGTAGAGTGTCACATTGTGGTACAGCGATCCTGCTAGCTCATGATCCTTGCACCATTCTGGCTTTCTGCTGCAGACAAGTTCTGTTAAGTGATGCTTTGACTTTGTAAATGCCATTTAGGCTCCTGAAATACAAGTGTTCCTGAAAATTATACTTTTGCATAAGTCAGTTTCAATGAAGATTACTTGAACCTCCAGAAATCTAGTCCTATCCTAGGTGAAGGACCATCCTGAGACAGACCATGTTCATGCGTAAGTGTACACCTGTGTGTATCTATTATGCACAAGTGTATAGTGTCACTGGTTACTTCTGCCTCTGTTTATTGCTCAAAAATTCAGAGGGAAGTCAGTGACATACAAACATGGCTTTTTTGGTGCATTTGAAAGTAGAAACAACTAACAAACACTAAAATTAACAAATAAAACTATGAGCTTCCAGTGAACTCATCCATTTGCACTCATGAAATCCATGAAGTTGATTAAATCAGTGTAACCTGAAGCTTTTTTTGTTTTGTTTTGGTTTTTTTTCCTAATAAACAGGAAGATACTCTGGGGAAAAAAATACCTCAAGAAAAGCAACAGAACATCAAACTTTTATCTCTTGCTGATATTTTGTAGATGACAAGGAATGAAATGATTGATCATGCACTTTAATGAAGGATAAAAACTATTGGCTGAAAGGTCAAAACTATTAAGTAAATAATAAAAAAAAAAAAAAAAAGAGAAGATGGTACATTTCTCTCTAAGGCATAGTAAGTTTAAATGGCAGGAAGCCTTCATGTCATAACCACACTGCTTCCATTCAAGTTTAAAGAGTACTGAACTGAAATATCAGCAATTAGTTAAGCATTTTTGGTTGTTCTTTGGCAAGCAAAATCTGGGCAGGGTTAAGGGTGTTTGGATTAGCTCCAATGCATATTCATGTTTTCACATTTATACTTTATGTAAGTGTATCATAGTATGATTTCCTTACTAATTCCTTCCCCTTCATATTGGCAAGTGTGAATGTACACAGTCAAGCACAAGCTAAAAAAGCCAACCAACCAAAAAAAAACCAAAACAAAACAAATAACAACCCCCAAAAATCACAAAACAAAAAACAACCCCCCAAAATCCTGACAATTAGAATACTTAATTTATCCTTATTTCAGGTGTTACAAGTCTCTCTATTTTAGATTTGTCACAAATCTGGATTTTAATATAATCATTCCAAGACTGCATTTAACCAAATCTGTAGATATGATAGTTTGTGTGCTGCCGAAGTTCAGAGAGGCTTTTAGTTGTAACTTCTCCTTACTTTGTAGGCTAAGCTCACTTACCTCTGGTAATGAAAGTTCAGGGAAGTCAATGCAGTACCAACCAACTCAACACACAGCAGAACCCTGGTGAGCTCGTGGCTGCACCCAGTGATCATGACCCAGTTCTCCTGGATGTGATGCTACAGACTGAGAGGCTTTGCAGAAATTCTCAGTATCCCTTAACATAGCAAGACCATTTTATAAAGGCAGTTTCTCACCTACCAACTATCAAACTGATTTATTTCAAATTTCTAAAATCCTAAGCATTTTTCATTAGCATTTTTGATCATCAAATGATCATTGATGGTACATTTTTTGTTTATAAATAGTAGTTTGGGTTGGTTTTTATCCCCTCTCTTTCTTCTCTTCCTAAAGAAACCTCTGCAATAATATCTCTATCACACCCACAAACCACTAAACCTACTTAGCATTTCTTGAAGAGGTGCATTTTTTTTATCTTTTTTTAAATGTGACTTTTTTTTTTTGTGGTAGTGCATTTGTCAGCATTAGGGTAATTAGCTCAAGTTCCATCAACTAGCTGGTGCAATCTGTTCAGAAAGCAACTTGGAATGTTAAAAATCCTAATAAGCTTCTCCAGCTTCACAGTTAAAGCCTGAGGGATTTGGTTTCAATTCTGTCTAAAATCAGAGGAAATCTTTTAGAAGATAAATCAATACTATTATAAAATATAAAACAAAAAAAAAGGGATTAAGTAAGAATGATGATATTATGTGAATCTATTTTTTCTGATATTTTAGGTTGCATACTTTTAAAAATTAAACGATATTTTACACAGGAAAATCTTTAAAGCAAATTATGAGTTTCAAACCTGCAAAAGGTTTATCCCTTAGTAACTTCACATTTGTGGCTAATCCAGCTGAACTAAAAAATAAATTTGAATCACAAGTATAAAGTTACCCAATGTTTACTCCTAGTGAAACAGATATGCAGGGAGTAGTTTCTGTACTGTTTTTGGTTTTTGCTTTTCTTAGGCTGTTTGCGTTGGCACATGCATGTATTTGTGAGTTTTAAGTGCAGATAGAATCACATAAGGCAGAAACAAGGAAAACCATGCTTTTCAATGCCTAAAACCCACTTATTGATAGGGGTTTGTCTCCACCAAAAGGCAGCACAAAAAAATGGAGCCTCTGGAAACATCTTAAACATCTGCCTGATCAAAAGCAGAACATAATTTTTAAATGCCAAAACTATCTTTCCTCCTTAGCAGCCATTTACTAACACAGTTCAGAGGCCTGGAAAACTCACAGAAACTGTGTTAGCAGCACTGGATTGTATGGCAAGGGTGGCATGTGGGTAAGGTACATCTTAGGTAGACGGTGACATCGTTGAGGCACTTGTAGGGGGAAACTGGTATGGGAATAAGACAAGAATGAACACCAGCTTGGTCACCTTGGTTCAGCAAAGTCCCAGAACCCATGAGATGAAAGTGCATAGTCAGGCACAGCTTCAACAGGGATGGAAGGGGAGAGAGGGCAGCTTCATCACTGGTGCTGCATGGGGAAACTGGGAATAAGCACTTACACTGTGGCTTAAAATTCCTGCTCTCCCTGGTATACCACCCGTTGCATACTCCAACAGAGCAGAATTAATAGGCTTCTACATGTACTCTTTGCACAGTAATAGGACCAACAGATGAGGAACAGAGAACAACTTCCTGAAAGGGAGAAGGAAGTGGAAGGAGCTAGGGAAAAGGCCAGTAGCAGATGCCACGGTCATAAGAGCACTGTGCTGCAACAGCAAAAAGAAGGAAGAAACCCCTGACAACAGCACCCTCTCTGTTCAATCGCTTCACAGAAAATATCTTTTTCTTAAGAGATGCCTTCTCTGATAGATCAAACTAGGCTATAATACATTTACTAATTAGCAGTAATGTACTAGAAATTACAACTTGCAGGGGTTTAGCTAGTACTGATTATTTCTCTTGCAAACAAAATTAAAAATGCTTTTATAATCTGTTCCCTGACAATTTTCCTGGCTTTCCTTCTGTTTTCCCTCACACTAACAAAAATAGAGGGCCGTGATTTGATCTTTAGGCAATACACCTGTGCACCCATCTTCGGAGCACCGCTGGGCTCCAGAGCTGGGAAAGCAGGGAGGAGAGACTCCTTTGTTCTAACACTGGGTAAACTCAGACATAAATTCTGAGTTACATTTTGGTCTGTGCCATGTTTGCATGGAGTTCAGATACCATAAATCCTGTCCTCAGTGGTTAGCTCATAAAGCTGAATCTGCAGCATCTGCTTCCCAAGCACAGCACGGGAACGCCAGAACCATGCTGTTCTGCAGGCTGCACGGCAGCAGCATCTCGCAGGCAATCAAGCTGCTCTAGAGCAGCTTTAAGGTTCCTCCGGGTTAGGCTGGGAAATTGGGACTCAGAAATTTGGAGGAGGGAGAAACAGCTTAAATCCCGTATGTCTACCTGAGCTGTAGGTAAGAACCTGGGCCAATTGTATTTGCCTAGGGCCTTAAAGCCGTACCCAAGTGGGACAGTTTTCTCACTCCTTTGCTGCCACCACACCAATCAGCAGCCCCTGCAAGTGGATACGTGCAGTAACTGGGGACAAAACTCAAGTCCTGTCTGCTAAAGTTCAGCCCAGCAGGAAGGATTGCAGGGGGCAGCAATGTCCCCAGGGGATCATGGTTCTCAGGTGCCTGGTTAGTAAAGTACTATTTGCATCTCACATTACACTGATGGAAGTTTGGGAAGTGGAGGGAAGTTTTCTTTCTTAGATCACAGCAGTAGGTACTATGGAAAAGTTGGGGGGAGGTGTATTTTGGGGTATGTGTGTGTTCCTATGATTTGATTAGTGTTTTTCTTTAAGATTGTTTTTGTTTGTCTGGTTGGGTTTTGTTTATCTTCTTTAGCATGGTACAGTACTTACTGTTATCCACTACCATATTGATAATGACCTCGATCTTTCCTGATATGTTTCCTGCTTCAGTAGCACAACTGTGGCCTTTGCCACCTATCTCTCCCCCCCCCCCCCCCATTTTTCTGGATAGTGCCCACTTCTTGCTCATGCCTTTTGAAAGCACGAACTATATTCTATGTGCCTTAGATGCAAGTGGGCCTTGACAACCAGTCCCAGGACTGACACTTTTTACCCAGCCTGTTACAACAAGAAAAGGAAATGTGAGTCAGCATATACAAGTTGAGAGCGAGCAACACTTGCAAGTTTGTTTGGGTTTTGTTGCTGTTTGTTTTTGCAGATCTAAAAGAATAAGTGGCTCTGAATAGTTAATCATACATTACTTATTACACACAGAACATCAATAAATAAATGTCAATTTCCTAAACTATGTTCATTGTTTGAGCTTGTTTAACATGCAATTTTCAGTCTATCACTGGGTTTTAATAAAAATTTCAGTACACATTATTACTTGTCCTGCTCTGGTTAGCTGGATTTCCTTATGTATATGGCAGTTACACAAGTAACCTCTTTTTCCCTGAGATGGTAAGCATAAATGTTATAACAAACATTCCAGTGTGGAGCTTTGCAAGACTGAATGCATTAAATACCCTCACAGCTCAATTTGATATACGTTTTTTATTTCAGCCCTTCGTGGTTGAATTCTGCCTGTTATGGAGTACCTTGAGTGAAGGTTTATTTGATCCGCTGCACACAGCAAAGTAAAGATGGCCACAGTCTGAGAAGTGAGCAATATCTAATGGAGAAATGAAACTAAGTATTAAAGCTGGTGTTCAACAGGGTGATTCGGTCTCACAGGAGTATGGCTATACCATCCCTTCTCGCCAGGATGTGGCAAACAAAAGTCAATATTCAGCTGGTCCCATCTCAGAGAGAGCAGGTTGTTGACCAGACTGCAAGGCTGCTTCCAAGCCTATTTTCTGTTAGCAAAGGCTGCCTCAAATAGCTATTTGAAGATTCTTCTCATGCAGGGCAAGTCTAACGGGGTATCAAGACACTTCTCTGTCATTTTTCTTTGTTGGTGGTACAGGACATGCAGCTAGGCAAAGTGGTCTATGGAAGGAAGACTTTTATAGTTAGCAACCCCTGGCTACAGGAACGGGGTGCTGACAGCAGTTGCAAAAAGACAGAATAGCCTATAGATTGCTCCAATTTATGCTTCTTCCAATAGCCAAACAACTCTCTTGAGAAGAGGGCAGATACTGAGGTGGCTTAAAATCATTGCACACAGTTTGACAGCGTCTGAGGATCTAAAGAACAGAGTTGCAGATACACTTGCACATACTGAAGAGCAAAGAGAAATGGTGGGTGTCAGTCTTAATGTTCCATCCTTTCTAATACAGTCTATTGCAACAGTAACAATTTATTTGTAGTCTTCTAAAGTGGTGCAGCATGGTACATTTCAAAACAGATTAAGTTGTTAACAAAACAAGTCTTCCAACAGTCTGCATATTTTATTAAAGTGCTACAGCTTTTAAGTTACCATAAAATGTCCAATGTCCCCCCGGCTTCATTTAAGCAAAAGTTTTTACTTTTTGAATACCACTTGATCTATCACAAGATAGATGAGAAGACTGCATATTCATCTGCAGTTAATTTAATAATTCTACTGTCGTTGGTTATTATAATAATAAAACTATAATTCAATAATTCAGCAATGGTCCTACAGTCAATGGCTTTTCTGCTGTCAATATATTCAGAGGGTAAATCTGTATCACAAGTACAGCAGCATGACCAGTGAACAGCATATATATTTCTGAGCTGCTGCTCAATTAGATAGAAAATGGAAAGCCTAAAATAGCCTCCTTCAAACTTGATTTTGCAAGCTAAGGCTACCTTTGATGTACAAATGGAGTCTCACTGAGGTGAAAAGAACTAATTCAACAAACTTAAAATTGTAAGAGGAATTTGGCATGTTATCAGACAGAAATCTAGTGATTTTTCTAGTTGAAGTGACTAATAAAACAGTACAGCTGGCTTTTACATATTTTTTTGCTTGCCTGCCTGGAAACAATATTGAACAGAGAATTTTTCTTGAAGTACTGCTTGACATCGTTACTCTAAAAGCAGAACTCTCCAAATTCCCAGAGTATTATCCCTTATTTATATTACTGCACTTGTGCTGTCTGTGGGCCTCCCAGGTTCTAAGTGCTGCTAGAGTCTACCTTGCTCCCAGTGTAAATCAGAGCAGCCTTAGAGAGTAACTACTTCCCAGGCTGCTGTAAGAGGGGAAAGAAATCAATTCTTAGCTTTGCCATGGGCTCTGTGCCAGTGGAGGACACCCTATAGATATTTTCAATCAAAAACTTGCATCCTTAGAGCAGCATAAAATGTCTAGGGTGAAAAATGTATTGGGTGCTTTGGTTCCTCCCCTTCAGAGATACAGAAATGAGTGCAAGCCTGTTTATCAGCCCTAAACATACCAAAACTTTGGAGAAAGTTTGGATCTATAGCTGTATTTTATAATATGAGTCCGTTCCTACTCCTGACATATCTTGCTGTGCCTGTGATTAGGAAAGGTTATGGCTGTGAATCATGGCTTGAGGAAATGTGTAGTACACCTGTGTACAAGAGTAAACTAAATTCAGTTTGCTATTTATCTACTGTATTTATCTCAGTTAAGTAAACTTCGAGTTTGTCAAGATTTCCTGCTGGAAATTCTCATGATAATACGACTATAATTGCCTTTTTATTGCCACAGACATCTGCTACAGTTTTCAAACAAAGAAAATACCTTCTTTTTTTTTTTTTTTTTTTTTTTTTTTGCCTCCCCGGCCTTTGTGTATAACAACGGAAAGATCCTGTCTTATTTTATGTGTAAGAGATTACAAAGCCAACTGAGGGGCACTAGAAACCAGCCAGCCAACCTTTCTTCCTCCAGACCCTCTACCCTCCAGGAGGACAAGAAATAAAAAGTTGTACAATAAAGATTATACCCTCTTAGATGACAAGTCCGCACACCAGAATGCAAAAGGGATCAGACAGGTCCCTCCTAATTCTGTTTTCCTACTAAAGATTTTGGGTACAGCCAAAAAGCCTGCGTAATACACAATGTGGCCAAGAAACCATCTCCTTTAATCCACTGGACCTTCTTCATTCTGCAAGGAAATCCTGCATTTGACTCGACCCTGTGGTGTCCTCTTGCCATTTGAGCAGACTCATGTGAAATTATATAGACACTTGAGGAAAGGCTGAAGGTATCCTATGCACCCCCAAGCCACCTGGTCCCACAAGCAGACTTGTGCCCTCATCCTCAGTGGGGAAGACTGTCAGGATCGCAGCTTTGCGAGTACTGGTCTTTATCCATTTTGGTATAAGAACTAATCTAAAGAAGTTGAATCAAAACTGGAGCAGTGCCAAGGAAGGCAAATACTGTCCTTCAGGTAAAAGACATTCCAGAAATGTTTTGGGAGAAAGTGCATGATGCCCATGCAGAATCTGTCTTTGCTGGATGGACTTCATCACCTACGGGAGGAAGAAGAAAGAGATTCTTGAACTTACATTCACAGAGATATTTCTAGAGGGATTCACAGCAAAGATATTTAAAGACCACTATCTGCCTTAGCTCATGATCACAGGGCCATGAGTTAACTTGTCAAGAAACCTGCTCCAGGACTGATTCAGAGCTATCAGAGCAATCACCAACCATATGGGGTTGAGCAGGAGCTAAGTGATGATGAGTCGCCTCCTGGAAATAGAAAACTGGACGAGTGTGAGAATGTAAACTATAGAGGAGACTGAGGCACAGACACAGATTGGAGACATTGATTACTGTGGGATGCATCATTCAAAATCAGTGTTTGATCCCAGCCTTACACTAGCAGCTGGACCTCTGCACGAGAAAGGCTGCCACAGAACACCAGCCTCCCACATGCAGGTACTAGTTCACACAGGTAGTAGCATGCCCAGCAGTCACTTGTTCAGGAGCATAATGTGGCCTGATAACAGCATGTCAGAGGGGAACAACCTCATCTCATAGTTTGTTCAGTCACTGCAGGGAGCAGCAATATCAAGGTACTGCTGCAGTTTGGAAGGAGTGCTATGCCATTCTTTCAGCAGGCTATGCTACAGAAAGCTGGCTCAGAAATGCTTAGGTCCTGCAGATGTAGCAGGGGATTTCCAGCCGTGCCCAGAGAGAGGAGGAACTTACAGCAGCAGCTCCACACTGACAGTATCTAGAGGGTCAGTATAACAGGGGGACTTTGACGTGGCAGCATAAGGCATAACTGGTGGTTCTGCTATTGCTATAACCATGGACTTGGCTGCTAGCTGGCTATGTTATGAGGAGTTTATTATCAAAAGAAAAAAACCCAAACAACAAAAAAACCCCACCAAAACCCAAACGAAAACCCACAGATCTTCAAAGTAGGAGACTATTAAATGTGTGCTTGGTTTCAGGGCTCAGGCTTTGTCAAAAATCACTATTTCTAAGGGAGACATTTTATCTTATGGAAAACACAACATGCCAAGACACACAGAAAAATGACAGGTTACATGGAAGACCAGCAGGACCTACACTGAGTGAGCTAGTGATGGGGTAGACTTGAAAGCATGTGACCTGCATCCTCCTGACATACCTTAGAATTTGGCAGAGTTTGTTGCCTGTTTTGCCTGATGGCAAATACTGAACAGAATTGCAGTGCCCTCCCCTTTTCCCCATGTACAAACACCGCAACAAGGCAACTGGACAGGAAGGGCATAGCAAGGGATGTAGGTGTGTGATGGTAGACACTGCAGAGAGAGCAGCCAGGTCTCTCCCCATATCCCCATACAAGCTTTCAAACTTTGGATTTCCACACATAGTATTCTCACCACCAGCAGAAAGGTATTTAGAAAGATGTTTCCTGACACAGGATGGGTAAAAGCGAAGCAGTCAGACTCTTTCTCTTATCTGAGGTCAAATAGCAAGGAGGCTGGTAGCAAGGAGAGTGCTGTGTTTGTATCCAAATGATTTCTGAAGATGACAAAGAATTAGAGACCAGGCTGCCCTGTCCTAGCCAGCTTGATGTCTGCTGTTAGAGCAATAGAAGGACCTATGCACAGAGCAAACGGGAAAGGAGACAAGGCAAATGGGGAGATGTTTGAGCCGTTTCAGACTTTATTCTCTCTGGAATTCCAGAGTCATGGTGGTTGCTGGGAAGTTGGGTCTTCCAGTGATGCACATGTAAGATTCCCACCTGTCAGTCAAGCTCCCTAAGTGATGCTCAATCTTTTTTTGCTGGGTGGTTTAGGGGCCCAAGAGATATATCACAGGACAGAAAGGCTTGGATTAGGAAATTTGTCCAGTGTCCTCACACAAAATGACAACTACATTGTCAGCCATGGTTGTCCTGATACCCATCCAGTTCTTTTGACTGGTATTGAACTCACCTTGCAAAGCACAATAGCAGACCTTGAGATACTCAGACATATGTCTGAAATATACCTAAAATCTTGTTAAACTTCTTCAAGGACTATGATTCTCGCTGTAGGAATGTAAAGACCGTGACCTAAAGGAACAGATGTGATACTTTCAATGCAATAGTGTGTGTGATGAGAACAAGATCTGTATTTACCTCCTGGAAAAGACTTAAGTTTCAAGACATGCCATTTAGATGCACATAAGTAGTATGATGACATTGGTGTAAATGAAGTAAACACAGCCCCTAGAATATGATGGATTACATGGTTACATGTGGTAGTCCAGTACAGCTCCTATTCCTGTGAAGAGTTTCAAACTACATATCAGGGATTTTTTCCCTAGGTATTTCAATGTGTAATTTGAATTGTGTTAATGAAAAATATAATTCCACCTCCCTCCCCAGCCCTGGCCTCTTCCACTTCGAATTCACAAGAAACTTCACTGGCAATAAGTTCCAACTGGAGCCTTATACGTAGGAAATCAAAGATCTGATCCTGTAGTCAGACAGATAAAATTCAGACATGTAGGTAAAAATAAACCCCCCAAAAGCGATGACTTGTATTCTTTTCCATTTTCATACCTCAGCCTTTGTTCTCTTCTTTATTATCCCTGTGGTGAAATGTTAGTGATTAAAGGTACTTTTTGTAGATTATTCAAGTCATTTCCCTTAACACGTTGGATATTTTAAATGAGATTGTCAGAAAGCAAAAGGGCAAGCTTTTCAGAGGCATTGTGGTGCCTAAATCCCATCAAACTCATCAATATGTTCTCAAGGCAAGCCTCAGAATACAGAATGCATTATCACAGAAGATGATCATCTTTTGCTATGCTGGAGATCACAAGTGAAGTCTATATAGGTGAATTATTTCACTCCTCAGTTCATATTAAATGTATTAATTGGATTAAAGTATATAAAAAGACCAAAGCTCAGCACTTAGCACTTAACCTTCATGAGAGGTTAAGCTTTCCCCCCAATTTTTCATTAAAAGTAATGGTTAAATAAACACATTGGAATATCTAGTGACTTAGTATGGACTAATGTTCAAATGAACCGGCATTAAAAATCTGGAAACAGCACCACTTCTGTTAATGCTGC
The DNA here is from genome assembly GCA_035590215.1 of Microhierax caerulescens. Lineage (NCBI taxonomy): Eukaryota > Metazoa > Chordata > Aves > Falconiformes > Falconidae > Microhierax > Microhierax caerulescens. Next base: position 21,368,112 of record JAVJGJ010000057.1, read on the forward strand.
ATAGAGCAATAACACTTCAGTGAAGTTTTAAAGTATTTTGAGTTTTAATCAAATATATTCCCAACAATAAAAATCATTCTTCTGGTCAACTACCAGGGACAGCAAGACAAGTTAGATAGCTAGCTGGTAGCCATAATTATGCTCTGATATAAAAATACAACCATCCTGTTTTCTTTGTTAAGAGCTCTGGTAATTTGAACCAACTTATTAACAAGCAAAAAAAAAAGGTATTTGGCTGTCTGAAAGTCACGATACAGCATTTGTATGTAAAATGCTTTCCTTAAATAAGGGGTTGTCACTGCAATATAACACAACACACCTGCTAAAATTTTTCAAGGGACAGAGTGGTTGTTGAATCAGATGTGAATATATACTTGAAGTCACTTTTCAAGACATTCATCACTCTTGTCCCTACAAGTAACATATGACTGTTCAAAAGTCACTGCAGCCTCATTAGAGATATGACCTTTGGGTTGTTTCATCAAGTTAAGAACTAAAATGGAGGGGATGGCCAAGGGTCTGTGAACAATACAATTGCAAAACAGGCCACGTAAAAACAAACAAACAAACACAAAATAAAAGAAGCCTTAAAAAAAATAATGAATCACAACAAGTATGAATAGACCCTGCTATGCTTTTCCACTTGGGTTTTATCATTTGGGTTGAAGAACAGGACATGTATCCCCACAACCTTAAACACATCAGGAACAGTGATCTTAGTCCTACAGTATCCGTGAGGATACAGTGATAGAAAGGAGGCAAAGGACATCAGCATGAAGAGTGTACTTCTTGCATGTTGTCCTGTACACTTTTGGATTTCTTCCTCTTGAAGCGAAGAATAACTTCTACCTTTCAGATTTGAGTGCTTTGTAGAATAGGGGAAAATAACCTGCAAAGTTAAGGGAAATTGAATGTACTCCTCCGGTCTTCCTTTTCTTTGAGATTAGAAGACACTGCCACTATGACATTCTCCTGTACACTTTCCCAGGAAAATGTTGTGGGGCTAGGCCGTCACTTGAATCAGTACCAGTTTGACTTAACATACTGGGGATATAGAACGTGCAAATTGACGAAGGGGCTCACGAGAGATAGTCGTTTCTGCACTGACATACAGCAAGTCCTACCTACTTATTCCTTCTGCCCTGTCCCCATATTTCCCATCCACTCAGCTCTGGAAATGCAACTCTACAATCTAAACTAGCCACATGGCAAAACCAAATAACCCACCCCAATCCACGTATCCCTTGAATTTTGTTTTTACTTCAATAGCAAATGGATCCAAGCTTATCTTCCTTTCCTTATCCATCAGTGCAGTCATATTTAGAGGGAAAAAAGCAAAACCAGAAGAATCCCCTGCCCCTTCCCATCAAAAAACATAATAACAATAACCACACTAAACTAGTTAAAGACCACAGATTTGAACACAAAACTGACTGCTTAGTTATCCCTTTTGTCAATCTTGGGCAATCCTTGATTACCAACATTAACAGTCAGTTCTTCCCTCTGCTGTCCCCTTTACTCCCTCCAGTAGCAAAGTTCAACATCCTTTTCCTTATATGGACATAAACTCTTTTTAGTAAAATTAATATTAGGGGACTGGAATGAGGGTGGTTGCATAATTTTTAGCATAGTCAAGTCCTTAACTAGGTCTGGAATTACTAATATCACTGAAATTCTCCTATTCCTAATAATAATAAATTGAAGATGACTGCTTGGATTATCTCTGTAAGTAATGGGATCACATTAAGGCAAGTGCACTGAAGATAAATATTGGATATAAACTCCTGACAGCAAGACATCTTAGAATGAGAAATGGGAAGAAGTTCTCTTCCTTGAATTATATTGATTTAGAAGAGGAAAAAAAGAACGTAAGTGGTAACACTAGAAAAAGCATTGGACTGGCCAAAAGCACAAGGGGAATGGCAAAGAGGGAGAGAATATCATGACCTAAATAACTTACACTATAAGCCTGCAGCAATTCAAAATAAGTGTTGGTCTGAAATCTTTTGTGTGGTCATGAATAGAACAGTGTTATTGAAATTCATGGGGAAAAAAAAAAAAAAAGAAAAAAAGAAAAAAGAAACATTAGGGCAATTACTCTTCAGCAATTAATCCACTTCAGACTGTGGACAGGATCTACCTCTGACATGAACTTTAAATATTCTTGTTGGGTACATCTATAGTTACTGATACAGTTCTCTGAATGAAAGGAAAAAGGGAAGGTCAGTTTGTTTATTTATTTCCACAAAGAGCCCAATGGTTGCCAGAGGAAGTCCCTTGCTTGTATGGAGATATAGATTAAAAAAAAATTCCTGGAAAAGCAAGTGCCATTTTGTCAGGTTATTGCATATTAGCTTTTCCTCAACCCACCTATTCTATTTCGTATTATTAAGCAGACCAGCATTTAGTGTCTGAATGTCAGTGAAGATCCAGCCTTCCTTATCAGTCCTCATGTACAAACACATACTGTGGGACAGTATCTACACCTTTTCCCAAGTAAAAAAAAAAAAAAAAAGTTGCCAATTACTTCATAATGCTTTAATGGGCAACCGCTAACTTACAAGGTTTATACTCAGGTTAGTGATAATTACTGAAAGAGTACCTAAACCAGGAATGTTATTTTTCTGTCTTTACCTAGCTGTTATCCTACATTGCAATTCTGAAAAAGCTTTATGTTGGTTAAGTGATGTTGACTGTAGAAATGATTCTTTGAGAACTGAGAAGTCAAGGTTTTGTTTACTAGCCAGACACTTGAAATCCTTGTCTTCTGTAGAGTCTTGCAGAGTCATAATAATTTAAAAGTTTTGAAAAAAACCTTACTTTTTCATTTGTAGGTTTCACTGTTAACCAATTAATTTTCTAAGCCTACAGTTTCACAATACTCCAGTTTGAGGTAAAATTGGGCTCAAATTCTTTTTCCCCTCTGATTATTTTCTGGATGTTTGTTTTCAATTTAGATTAATTTCTTTTAAAGAATTATTTTTTTATTTTTTTTTTAACCTGGATAGGTGAACTTGTCCAATTTTCAGCACAGACCCATGGTCATTTGTAGCAGCACAAGCAAAGGGGAGGCACCCTGAACTGGAAGGAATGGGGGGAAGAGATGGAGTGAGGAGAGCAGGACTCAGTGGCATGATGAGCCGGTCAGGACTCCTCCACATGAAGGCATTACCCCATAAGGTAATGAATGTAAAATGACATTGCTCACCAGTCAGCTTTCAACTGTCTCCCACTCCATAGTAAATAAGGGGAAAAAGAGAAGGGGAGAAGACTTGTGGCAGAAACTTCACTGAACGCTCCAAATCACCTCAGAAGTCCTTGTTGTGGTGACCTTGATCAGTCCCTGCCTCTACAGACACTCTCCAACCCAAAGAAACACATCAAATCTCTGTGTTCCATTAGATGTCAGGTAGCAAAGACAGTGTGGATGGATATCTATGGATTAGTTTGTGTGTGGAATCTCCTCACCCCTGCCTCTGCTATAGGCATGGCTTCCCGCACCAGGAGAACAGCAAGCCAAATGTATTGAAGTTGCATGGCTACAGCAGGCTGGGGGGAATTTCACTGTTGTGCTGCATTTCTCCTAATGACTAATGACAGCTCCCAGTGACTGTTGCCAGCCCCTCCTCCCCAGCTTTTTTTTTTTTTTTTTAAACCAATTAATAG
>JAVJGJ010000057.1:21371877-21402264 GCA_035590215.1 Microhierax caerulescens
TTAAAACTTTACTGCTGGGTGAAGCTTTACTGATGGGTGAAGCAGAAGACTTAAGTGTTTGAAATGTTGATGTTCATAGTGGTAGGCAGGCTAATTTTAAGCTACCTGCTAACAATAAATAACACTCTACAGGGACTTTGTGACTTTTCTAGTGCTTGAACAGTCATCGGACAACTCATGAAGCAGGAGCTGGCCACTGCTGAGGCTGGGATTCCCATGACAGCAGTGGGAGGGACTGGAAAATTCAAAAGCAGCAATGACCTAAGATCCAAGTTGTCCCAGGCTGATCAAGGCTAAACCTAGCCTTTCAAGTATATTTACATTACATATAGGCATCTCACTGTGCTGACCCTTGAGATCTCAGCAGTTTTCAGGAAACCTCAGAGCAAAGGAACACTCAAATCTGATTTTAACAAAGTCAAAGTCAACAAGAAGCAGTTCAGGCCTCAAAGCTGGGGAACGTCTGGGCTTCACTCACATACAAACGTGCCCTCCCTTGGCCAGTGAGGAGTCTGGAGAAATGAGCAGGCTAGCCTCTTGGTGGGTGAAGTGAGCATGCCCTCCAACTGTGCCTGCAATTTATTATGGCCTTGAACTTCTGAAGTACCGAGCTTATTTTGGCTTCTAATCGAGTCAGCAAGGCTACAGAGGATGCCCTGGATTCCTGGGGTAGGCAATCACAGTTGAGGTGCCAAAGTAAAAATATAGGAACCTACAAACAACCCAACGTCTCATACGCTCTGACTCAACTAGTCCCAGACCCAATGACCTACACTGCTGGTCCTGAGCCAGTGAAACCTTTCAACTCTTGATACATTTTACCAGAGACTGCCAGAAGGAGAGTTGATAACAGACTGCTGTGACAGTCTTTTTATTCCTCTTCCATTAAGAAGGAATTCAGGATCACTTAAAATTAGTTTACTCCACACTCACAAATAAATGACTGCCACTGTTCAGCTACTGTAATATTTCTATCACCAATCAGTTGGGTCACAGATTAATAGGTAGAAATAGAATATATACACACACATACACTGTCTTCTTTCATCATAAATAAGATCATTGCCAATATTATCTGTGAAATGATAACAGCAAACCCGCAGCAAGAGTTATTCATACAGTAATCACAGGAAAACAATGCAGCAAACTTATTTCTAACTTGAACATGGTCAGCGTAGAATGATGCCACTGAAAGGAGACTCAGACAATGTGGTTCTGTCCATTACCTATAGACAAAAATACCCTCTTTGGCAGAGGGGATGTTTACAACTGCCCTAATCAAATGCTTCTCACACATTTTTATTCCACCCTGCACCTTCTGTTGTAAATCAGGCTTTAAAAAGCAGGTAGTGGCACTGTGATCTTATTTCAAGAATGAGAGATGTTTATTTAATGGACCTTTAAATTGTTGGGGGTTTTTTGGAAAATACATATACCACTGCCAACACGTAACTTCCCACTGCATTTTTTAACTTGTTCTGTCTTTATGCAAATAAAAAGTGATGGCATAAGAATCAGTACAGAAAACAATAACGCTCTGCTTGTTTGCATTTTGCTGAACCACTGCCTCCTAGTTTCCCTGTAGTCAGTTTGTGGTTGCAATCAGTTTTTAGAATACACCCTCTTCAACAATTCAAGAATGAGAAAAAAAACACTGATTGTATCACTCTGAGCTGCATGGATGCTCTGTTTCACTTACTGTGAAACACTGTTTCAGTGTTAGTGCAGCTTTGATGTTAGAATGAAAATCAGATGTCATAGAATACATGTGAATGTTAAAACTGTGAATCTAGAACATGCCTAGGAGACTTAGGTGCTTGTGGTTTGCATTTCACTGTCTTAGAGTCTCTCAGGGCTCCTTTAAAAAACTCATCTTTTTTGTTTTTAATAGTTACCTGACACGTACTGTTTTAAACACAACAAATTATTATGCTCAATTACATCAAGTTTATGTCTCAAACATTTCTTATAGATCTGATGAACTACGGATTATTATGTACATGTATCATTTTTCAGAGATTTTTTTTTTCCTTGTTTCCATGTAGACTGCTGCAAATATCAAAGAGTCCAATTAGCTTTTGTTGTTTTCCCATATCAGGTCACAACTGAAATTGAAATAGTTTTCAGCTTTTCAACAGGTTTGCACATTTTCTTCCTATTAGGTCTATTTTATAGGCCTGTAAAACACATGAAAGTTTTAAATATAGTTTGTTCTTAATGGCAGAACAACATGGGTTTTGTTTTGTTTTTTTATTGCCTGTGGACACATCTATGCAAAATTTCTCCAAGCCATTTTGGGTCACAAAAACACTCAGGATATAGATAGGAAAAATAAAAATGTTGCTTTGGAGGGCCTGCTGCATCTTTTTGTTTTCCTTAAAAGATTGCTGTGCTGATTAACTTAATAAATTAGACTAATTCTAGAAAGTTCCAGAAGACCTTGGACAGCCAGAAATTCCCTAAAACTAGCAGCAGATGATGCTATTTATACTTTGATTTTATAAATTACTAAACGTTTTAGAAAATAAGCGTGGCTTAGCTGATAAACTGATCAAACCTAAGTTGAGTGGAAGAAGTAAACACCTCTCCCTCCCTGATCTGTAAGTAAGGCTTCTGGTTTCAAAAGACTGAGAAGGTTGAAGAACTAGTTTGAAAAATCAGTTGGACTGAAAAGGTAAGAAATTAGTGGAGAAATCTTAGGCTCTTTTGTAGGCCAAAAAGCACACAAATTAAATACAATTTATATTTTGCTGAAGAGAAGAATTACAGAGGAGGTCTCCAAGCACAGCAGGACTAGTAATAGTGTTTTAAAGGGTACTAGAAAGAAACAGAAAGCTTTCAAGGAGTAGAAAAAGGTGTTTCTAGGAAAGAAAGCTATATTGATAGCTGACAATAGGGATTAAGTGAGAATGACAAGAGTCAAACAGACTATGCAAAGTAATTAAAATAAGTAGTAAATGCTTCTTCACCCATATGAAATCAGAAAAAGAAGAAAAAAAAAAAACTGCTGCTGTGTAAAGAAGGAGGAGCAGAAACCGAAAATAATTTATATGTTTTTCATAAGCTAAATTCTGGCTTTCAATAAAACCATGGTGCTAATCCTGGTGTCAAAGGCAAGATAGTAACAAAATAGTGGTAAGCTTATGTAGGTCTGAAACAGAAGAAAAACTAAGAAGCTTGATGCATTTGTGTCAAAACACCAGCTGTATTATGAGAAGTATTATGAAAAGAACAGGGACATGAAATAACAAGTTATTTCATGTGGGTTTCAAAAATATCTAAATATCTAAATTCAGGGAGCATGATACACCATTAGCAACTCTAGTATCATACTCGTGTTTAAGGACTGGGGAAGAAATGAGCAACTCTCTCGCTTGCTGAATCATCTGACCTTACTAGTACATAAAGCTTCAGGAAAGAAATCTGAAGAATTTTGACAAGAGAAATGCACAATAAGAAAATAGTGACATAAGTAGAGAGTAAGATAAAATGCAACACAGGCTCGCTAAAGGTAGGAGTTGACAAATTTGACATCCTTCTTTGATATGATTTTCTAGACAAGGGCAGCACAGCAGATCTAATCTATTTGGTATTGAGAAAAGCACTGTATTTTGTGTTACACTTGGTATTTCTAGTTAAAAGAAAAAGGATGGGGATTAGAAGTGCGTAGTTAGTAGCTATACAGCTAGTGTTACACAGGAGTTGGCTCAAATACAAGAGTTAACAGGGCTGGCAGGGGTAATCACCAAGCCAGAGGGATGTCTGAAAATACTTTTTCAATGGCTGGTCCTGCAACAACCTTTACTGTCATTCATAACCCTGACATACAATAAAGGGGCCTGTTGAAATTTCCTGAGAACTGTGTAATCACAAAATATTGTCAATACATAGGAGGATCAAAATACTGAACAGGAGGTATCTACATCAGCATTAGTGTTTTCGTTCGGAGCAATTACTGCCCTCTTGAAGTGAACCTTTGAAGAGGCAGTCTAGTTGTTAATGGGTTTTTGCTTTACAGGACCAGGTAAGGGCTAGTGTCAATTCTCCTCTGCCTTCATAACCCAAAGGCTTAGAACATGGACACCCTCAGCACAAGCTGCCTCACCCAGTAAATCTACTCTTGCTGCATGGTGCTTCTTGCTAACGTAGACATAGCCCTCATATCCTTGAGGACTTTAGTCACAGAAAAGATATGTAATGTACACAGTTCCAGGTCACACATCTAAGATTAAAAAAAGCCACCATCATAGTCGGAAATGCCAGAGGGGCAAAGAGGTTACTGCTTCATCAGAAGATTATTTTGAAATATAAATGTAATGCAGTAAAGTGGGTCTGTGAGGAGAGGGAATGCCAGAGCAGACTACTACAGAGAAAGCCCATACCCACACATTCGCAGGTCTGCATTTAATTCCTAAGTTTGGACTACCACATCCTCTTCCTTGAGGCGTCTCTGTCCCTCTGCAGCTCAGCCAGCACCTCCAAGCAGGACTGAACAAACAAGTGCATCTCCTTCGCTTAGCTCAGGCAGGATGCACCAGCAGTCCTAATCTGACAGCGACTGGTATTTACCCTCTTGAAAGAGAGAGATCACGGGCACTGCTGCTGCTTTGGTGCAGTGCTGGTTGCTCTGGCCTCCTGGGACAGACACCAGCTGTGCGTCAGGCTCAGCTCTTCCCACTGACAGCCTGGGAGCAGAGCATGGCAGCTCCACTCTGCAAAAGGGAAAGCAGCCAGGACTACTCAGGAGCATGGTGCAAGCATGGGCTGCCCATCACCTCACTGCACTGCTGGTCAGCTTCCTGACTGCTGATGACTGCTTGAGCTGCTGCCAAGAAGAGTAAACACTTAATTTTGAGGTTATCTTCCATGAACAGAGAGGTCCAGGGTTGTGTCCACCCTCAGCAGAACAGAGCTTGGGTAATGTTCTGGTTCAGAGAGGCTGGAACCTGCTGCCCTCCACCTGAGACCCAGTTTGGGCATCTAGAATGGGCTATCAGCCATTCCCAAAGCTCAGTAACAGAGTCTGGGTTAAATAAAAACAACATGGGAAATACAACATAGATGTAGCCACAAGCTGAGAAAACACTGCTGCTTCCTTACCCCATCATAAAGCTGGAGAGAAGAGGAAAGGCCAGAATATACCAGAAATGGAAGGCAGTTAAATTTAGTGCAAAATTAAAAGGAATCAAAGGCAGCCTCCCCACCCCCACCCTGCCTTTGTCTTCAAGCTAGTAGTCCTGTTCCATTAGCAGCACTAGTAGAAAGCTTGTGTTTATCTGGAGCCCCTGAAGTCAGTCTGCAAAAGGGAATCCATCCAGGGCCAGTATTATAAACTATCCAATTCTGCCTGGTAGAATTTTGGGGGTTTTAGGCACGCTTGAAAGATGCTTGAGAAGGAATAACTTTGATTCTTCAGCCTTGGTTAAGAATTCAGCAAGGTGAAACCTCTCTGAAATTTGTCCTGAATCGTGGGATGTTAACCTACTTAAGTTACATTATGCTCAAAAGCTATGGTGCTGGATGACATGGAAAATCCAGAGGGAGCAAGATCAGTCAGAAATTAAGACTTCCAGATGCCATTTTATAAATTAATGATTTGATTTCCCATTTGTACAAGTGCTGATGTAAACAATTCTCAGAAACCTCCTAAAATAGAGGAAACCAAAGGGCCCAGCAGCATATTTTAGTGTTACAGCAGCTCAATAAGTGTATTTACTGAAGTTCCTTGGGGAGTTCTGTAATAAGTATCGTAGACACAGAACAATGTTTCATGGGCCAAATTCTTCTCTCAAACTTCATTAGAGGCTTTAAACTGGCATAATAGAAAATGAACACGCTTTCTCTGACATCTTTAAATCTATTTTGAAATAAGGACAGAAATAGGAATTAAAAATATTTACCATTTGGAAGGCATGTATAGTCTACAAAAGAAAAAAGATGCAAAATAGCCACCTACGCACTCGAGTTGATTACCTCTTCCAGATATAAAGAACCATCCACCTAGGTTTTCTTCTTTTGACAAGCTCTCCTACAGGTTAGAACGTGTCTGACAAGGATCAGATGTGAGTGTTGACTCTTGTTTTTGCTGAAATCTTCTACTTCTTCCCCTTGTTTCCCACACCTTAAAAACCCAACTTCTTCAATAACATACAAGACTCAGATTTCTTCCCCCACCCCATAGTACACTTCCAGCTTCAGTAATTGCCAAGATGAGCTTTAAAAATGCTACCCTCTAACAACAGATGGACAAAGAAGGTTCTACTGTTTGTTAGTTTAAACTCCATAATTTTGTAAGCCAGTCTCACAATTTTATGGCTGCAGAGTTCTGATGAGTAGAACTTGTTTCGCTTTTTGGTATGAAAGACATGTCGTGCTTCTTTCAGAGTGGCTAGGCAGTGGTGGAGCTGCTTCATGTGTCCTAGCATTGGACAGAACGTTAGTTTGGGGATAAAAAGAGAAGTTACCTCTGTTTTAGTAGCAGCTGGGGGAGGCACTCCCAGTCTACGGGTTGAGGAAGGCAGAAGGATATTTGGGAAACTAGGGGAACTCAGAAATGGGGCAATCAGGGAACTTCTGAGGTTTCAAAAGGAAATACTTTTCCTTTAGGACCTAAAGAACCTAAAGAGGGGTGTGAAGAGCTTGAAGTAGACCAAAATCCTACTCACCTGTGAGAGTGAATGAAGAAACACCTGAAAGATCAGCGGACAGGTGGTTTGCTTACAAACGTTTTATATTTCTATTTTGTCCTACCTAGCTGATTTTAGCTGTCTTGGTTAAAAAGGAAACAGTGATTTGTTCTACTTGCACTTCAAGTAAATACTTTTGTTGTTTGGGAGATCATTCTAAGGAAAGGTGCAGGCACCACCCCATCTGTTCCTTTTTGGCTCCATAGGGCTGGTAGCGGTGATGCTGGTAACAGCCATACATTAAAAAAAAAAAAAATATATATATATATTTATATATATATGTATATTCAAAAGTATCTTCAATTCTTCCTACATTTCAATAAAAGGAACTTGCTCAAGATCCTTCTCTGTCTAGGGACAGGAAGTCCTGGGAAGCAAACTTCTGAAAGGCTCCAGTGGCAAGTAGTTCTACCTGCTCTCAGTTTGCCACCATTCTTACATACATATAACAGAGGTACGGCAGTCTACTCACCCCAGTTTAATTTCCCTCCACAGTCTCTTTGAGAAGGTCACTTGGCCAACGTAAGAATCTTAATTGCCTTTTGAAGAATCTTATTTTTATTGACTGTATGGGAGCTTTCTGCAGCTAGTCTCTGAAGTAAGATACCTCAAAATATAGGTTGCATAACTTTTTTGAAGGTGTTCCTAATAGGTGCAGGTTACTCCTTTTCCTACTAATTTAATGTTTAACAGCTTGTTCCTGGCATTATGCTGTCATGCCTTACATGCTCGAGTGTGTGCATACAGGTATTTGATTGGTACTGCCATATTGCCCTGAAGAGATCTGGCTGGAAGCAAAAGCTCTTAAAAATAAAATGAATAAATTAAAAAAAAAAACAACAAACAAACAAACAACAAAACACTACAACAAAAAACAGAAGAGCAAAATTATTCCCAGCTCTTGTGTCAGCATGGCAGTATCAGCCAGCTGAAGTGCTGACATAGTAGTGGAGGGGGAGCTGGGTGGGAAGAAGGGACTTTTCAAATTAAGTCCACTGATAAAACATTGTCCATGTACACTGAACATCCAAATAAAATAATTTGTCTACAGTTCTACAAATTGAGCAATCTCTTCCCCTTAAATGTCTTTCTACTTTGGTGCTAAGTTAGTGCCACCAGAGAACTAAAGACCTGGGCAAAAAACATCCTCAACATTCCAGAGGTAAAGCCAGGTATACGGAAGTTTGTCCTTTCTTTGGTTTTCTTTCCCCCTGATAAAATGCCTCTATAACAATATTATGGGAGCATTCAATTACTCCCTATGCTTGAAGTCTAATAAACAGTCTAGAAATCACAATACTCTTAAAAAGAAATATGGTTGTTTCAGTTAGTTACAACAATCATTCAAACAGCTTTAAAAATACATGCTTCATTTTGCTCAATATGTTTAAGGCCACAGTCAAGGCAAAAAAAATATGAATATGTATCCCCTTTTCCCAGAAAAAAAAATTACCAAAGCTGAAGGGTTCCTTTTTCCCCTCCAGGCCTGCAATAAATCAGAGGCATTGCCTGGGAAATGACTATGGATAACTAGGGAAATAACTAGGAATTTACTAAGAAGCTATTTTATTATGTCTAAAAGAATCGAGATAAAAACAGATTAAAAAAAGAAACAAGTCTGTTGCTGCACCCTACTATTTAGCTGTCTGTTCACTATTTTAAATATTTTGAAATTAGGGCAATCCCAGAGTGAAGGAACAATGTATTGCCATTTTGACAACAGGGGCTTGGACGTAGCAATAGTAAATTCTGGTAAAATAGGCCGTGAGCCAATCCTTCCATCTTGTTGTCCAAGGATAAAGAGACAGACCTGAGTGAATATGCTCATCTACACTACTTGAGACTTAAAGTATCTGGTGGAAATTTTATGCTCTCTCTGTGGAAGACAAGAAACAGGAGACTGTGGTTTAGGAAGGTTAGAAATTACGCTAGTCTGCTCATTAGTCATCCAATGTTTAGGCATAATATTTCCATTCTGGGTTAACCTACTGCTACCTGCAGTTCCCCTGAAGTCAGGTAGTTGCTCCGTTATGCTCACTGCCATGGGAACTGCTCGCAGTGCAGTACACAGAGACTGGTAGCAGGTTAATCCTAAGCAATCGGGAGGAAAGAAAGCCAGTAAAACAGACACCGTACTGACCAGTAGATCCAAAGGGCTTGTTATGGGCTGCACACATTCCTACGTGGGGGCACCACTTGGAATCAAGCAAAAATCAACAGAGTTTTTATCTTACAACATATACTCTGTGCCTTGGAAAAAAAAATACATGCAATAATCTCAGCACATCAGAAAATATGTCTGCACAGACACATGCGCACATCAATCGTGTATCGGCAAGCACAGTAACACCTGGCAGGGAGAGGGTTTCTGCAGAGATAGAGATGAATAGAGACAGAGCAGTAAATACTGTTGTCAGCTCTTGAAGCAGATCATGTCTGGGATACATTAGAGGATAGTATGGAAATGGGTTTGAAGAAGCAACCTGTCAGATAAGGGTAAGACTAACTCCAGGTAATGTTCATCTAATTGACAGGTACTCAATGTTTACCAAGTTCCAGTGGGTAGTTTTACAGGGGTCTATTGCACATGAAAAAACAACGGGGCTGGGTCAGTAATGAGTTTCTTACTGTTGCTTTCTCAACTACGATAACAGCATCCCTACTTCCCCAAGGAGATGGGGACTAATCAAGAAAAAGTTATTTAAGAGATACAATCTGGTTTGTATCTTACTGAGATGAAGGCGGTATTGGTTTATAGTCTGAGTAGAGTCTGGAATCTACCCCTAAAATTGTACTGAGCAAAGGTAACTGGTTTCAATGGAGTTGTGCTATATTAGAACACTATTTTGTTTTATTCTGTAGACTGACAGGATCTTCAATTTATAACATCTTCTGGAAGCTAGCTTCACACTGTAAACTGTTGTTTTCTTATCTTTGCAATAAAGAGCTAAGAAGATAATCTAAACACAAAAAATGTCCATCTCCTGACCCACCCCCCTCCAAGTTTTTATTATTTTAGTTTCACATAAGCTTTGCTATGATAATTTCTATAGTCAAACCTTAAGGACTACCTGAGATTTAGACTGGAACACCATTTTATCCCTGTATCCAAATTCTCATACTCACAAAAATAGCCAAAGCACTTTGGCTAGAACTTTTTAGCTCCACATGAAGGCACTAAATGAATTACAGTATACACTGCATTCAATAACATTGAATACTTCAAAGCTTCCTAATAACTAGGGCATGAATGTAAAATGTGTTGCTCTGCACATCTAAGAGTTTTCCCCTTTCTCATCATGTTCTTTGAAAAGGTGGCTTTATTCAGATTTTTGTGACTGTTCTTGTTCTACAAAAGCACTTTTAGGATTTTATTGAGGTTTACATACACCAGTGTTCAAGACGAAAGGCTTTCATGTCAATTATTAATAACAAAATCTTTCATCTGTCTATTTAAAAAAATAAAAACATGATCCTTTTTTTCCTCATTTTGATGTTTAATTTAGAATGAAAATCAAACTCTTTAAAAAAGTTTTCCTCACTATCACAAGGGAAACTATAATGTTTTCAAGAATTCTTTCTATGAAGATAATGCCAGCTAAAAATAAAATAGAAAATAATAAAATAAAAGGCTTAATCCTTTTTTAAAAAATGTTGAGCATACTTAATGATTTCAACAGGAGCGGAAAGGCTCTCAGGATCTCATGGAATCAGAACACAAAATGCTGTTTCTACCAATGTATTTGGGGATAATCTGTTCATTGTTCTAGAAAACGACTCAACGGGGACTTAAAAAGCTGTAAAACATTGAATTATTACTGACTTAAAGAAAACTCTATTTGGTTTGACATCTATTCCTCCCAAACATCTCGGAAGACCTCAGACCATCCACATATTACCACTGAGCATGAGAGCTTGTCCTGTGATGACCCGTTTCCCTTGCTTATCTTGCAGTATAATTGCTCATTGACAGACCTCTAAGCCTGTAGTACATGTAATTGAAGTCACTGACACTGCAAGAGTAGTTTTACAGACCTTACTGTAGCATGGCTGTTCACACACCATCTTAGGTCTCTGTTCAGGACCTCAGTCTGCAGATTTCATAGAATACACTTAAAAGTCTAATTTTAAAATGTCATTTCAATCATTTTTGTTCTGGAACACTAACTACCACAAAAATATCCTCCTCTTCCAAGACAATCATCAGGTAAATGTCACTTCATACAGATGCAATTTCTAATAGTTCTACCAAGTTTCATTAATTTCATAGTTAAGGTTTGAATTTAAGTTATTTCTTTTGAGACAGCAGAGCTTGCAGTTCCTAGATTTTATTTTAAAAAGTTCTTGCCCTTCTAATTATATTTATGTTTCAATTAAGATTTGATGTTTCTAGTGTGATTTGATGTTCTAACACATAGCTCATAATTTAATTTTGAGCTACAGATGTACCTTTAAGTACTTTCATACAACTTCAACACAAGTGCTAGAACAGACTGCACAACAAAAGTCAGCCTCTCACATACCTCATCTTACATGGTCTCTCTTGTCAGTTTTAGGAATCACACATATTAAACTGTTTTGCTGTTACGATATACCCTGATTTCAGTTTTCTTTTACTTCTCTTTCCCTTTAGACCCACAGAACCGGTGTCTTTTGGTGAAGCAGAAGTAAACAAAAAGAGAATATCATGCCTGTGACCACTGGGCTCACATAGACACTAACAGTTCAGAGTGTGGGAACTCTGTTCTTGGGACAGTGAAACTTGCCTGTGCAGAGACATTTCTCGCGTGAAGCATTATGTCTTGAGTGGTAGAAATGCATATGAAGTTTTCTCAGTATCATTTAGATTGGTTGTGTTTTCAGCAAGCTTAGGAGACATGGCTGTTAAAAATCAGGGGAGCTGCCTGCAGAATTATTCCAAGTGCTGATTAATTGTGGTGGATCACTTCTAATTTATTTTGCTCTTTAAAGTCATCTTCTAGCTTAAGTCTATGAGAACAAGCCTATGTCTTCGATTAACAGAACAATTTGCAGTACAAACAGGAAAGAATAGCAACACATCTTGTAACTCAACTCGATAAAACGTGACTAGAATTATATACATATATATAAAAGAAATCAACAAATAATAATTAAAAAAATATCAGAAAATATTTCTCCTTCTACACCATGTAACTGCACTTCAGAGCAGTGCCCCACTGCTTTCTCTGTAGTTAATTTTATACTTAGATTGTCTTCAGCTAGCAGGCCTTATTGGCAATAGGAGTGGAATTCCTTTCATGGCCCTCACAAAAAAAAAAAACAAAAAAACAAGCAAACAAACAAAAAAGTGAGTCTTTAAAACTTTTGGGTGTCATTCCAAAATACTCTTTAAAAATCCACAAGAACAAGTCCATATTGAGAATTTGACAATAGAGAGAGAAGAAAGATAAAGCCAGCAATAGCTAGTGTTAGGTCAGATGAACAGGAATAAAATATTTGAGCTCCCATTTCAACTTCAGTACTTATTAATCATATAATCTCTTGGCATGTTATAGCCACTCTATGCCTCATTTTGTCTCTCTATATAGCAAAGGCAATAATACCCTCATTTCTGATTAGGTCTGAAAGTTTTGTACAAAAAAACACCAGGTAAGTATAAATAATCGTCATCATCAATTTGGGTTATTAGAGAGCTTATGGGGGTCCCTTCCCACATGACTGATAGTTGCCCTGGGAGGAAGATGAAGTCTTTGGGCAAGATTCTGCCTTTTGTTACCTTTCCTGCCTATAATTACACACCAAATTGCTCCTTGCTTTTTTTCATCTTCTGAATAAGTTAGTGCTGATCTGGAAATCTTAAACAGACTGTTAAGTGAAATAAACCACTCACCTTTTTATGTGACAGCATTGGAACTCTTTCATTGAATATGGAAGTATATTAATTCCCTATTCTTATTTTCCTTCCTCCCTGCCTGCCACCCAAATGAAAAGGCTAATCTTGTTTTACTCTTCCTGAATGATAGCAAAGGTGTGATTCATCTGCTCTAATTTAGGCACCATCTGCCCAAGGTCTAAGGCAGGTACCCTCAGTTCCCTTTATTATCAGTAGAGAGAAACAGGCATCTCCAGAGAGCAATTTATCTTATACAGAGATGGGGGTGTCTAAAATAGGTCAGAAAAATCACACCCTGGAGATATCTATTGTCTTTCCATGACTATCAAGGCAGCCTTAGGTGACTTGCTCAAACTTGGGTGCATAACTTTTAGACATCCCACCCAGAATATCCACAAGAGCTGTTAAAATGATCACATCATGGTTGATCACCACGTATATTTCAGTACAATTCTCACCACAGGCTGATACAATCTAAATGGGACCAATAGCACTTCCTGCATCTCACAGCACAGATAAAGCCTGGCACAGATGGGCATAGTTAGCAACTGTGAATTTGATGCCTGACATTAATCAGGAGATAATAGTTAGACTGTAAGCTTTGAGAGCCATCAGATGAACTTGACCCAGTCATCATCAGTCAAGCTTGCCTCGATTTTATATGTCGTATGTTGGGACCTCCATGCATGAGGCAGCAATGCTAAAATGTGTTACTGAGCATCTCTGTCCCTGCAACAAGTTCCTTATTTTTAAAAGTAGTAAATTAGTTATTATTGATTCTCAAACACCCTATCTGTTCCAGACTAACCATTAGCCTTCCTGCAAGGTAGAAAGGTTCCCTATTAAGGAGAATCAATTTTAGTTTTGGAGCCTCATGTAAGGGGAAAAAAAAAAAAAAGGAGGTTTAGGGTTTTTCATGGTTGCTCAGAAGCTTGATTAGAGGTGCTTTTGACAAAGCAGTAAAGAGGTTAGAAGATTTATTATACCACATAACTCTCAAACACAATACACAGATCTCCTCAATATGTGGATAATCATCACTGCAACCATCCCTGAAATGCAGTTGTCTCACAGGGGGCTGTGCTATATGTTTCACAGCATACTGCAACAGCTCATAACAGTTTAGGACAAGAATTAGCTAAACATATTGAGCTGGTGACACTCCTTCCCAAGAAACTTTGGTTTATATGTTATTAGCAGAGAGGCCTCAAGTGAGAAGGTAAATTAACGAGGAAACTGCCAGCAAATAATAATAATAAAAAAAAGACAGCGCTTCTGTAAGAAAAAGCTTATTGGTACCTCCAGAAAGCTGTCTGAATCTGCCTTCCCTTGAGTTTTCCCCTCCTTCAATCCTGTTGCCACCCTAATCACATCATATTTTGAATATTACGGTTGCTTCTTTTATGCTTTTACTAAATCTCAACTCTTCAGACTTAAAGTGTTGAAGGTACTGAAGATAAATTATATACTGCCCTGGAAAGGGACTCTATATTCAGCAGCACTCATTTTCTTTAATTATAAAGCAGGCTTAAGCTAATTCTATGTGGCACCCCCCCCCACCCCCAACAGACACACAATTGCCCTGTTTTGAACTCATAGCACTTTTTGCTCATTATTTTCTTACTTCTTAGCTTCAGCTGATTCTAAGACTTAGCAGCTATCCCTCACAACCTCATCTATGATTCCCCCACCTTTTCATCCCACATGAACATCACAACTCCAAAACACAAAAGGAAACTTGTTATTTTCTCTCAGAAATGCCTTTCAAGAGCTCTTACACTTCTAAGTCACTGTAGTTCTTGAAAATTGGACTTCATATTTTCTCCCTTTTGAGAGAATACATTCCCTATCATATATATATAAAAAAAAAAAAAAAAAAGTGAAATATAAAAAATTTGGAGTACTCACAAGAGTGAAGAGAGTATAACAACCAGCACTCCAGCTTCTAGGGAACCCCTTAAGCTACAGGTGCCCACCTCCGTCAAATTTAAAGGGCTAGCCTGAAAGGGAGTGAAGGGGAGGATTTCTTCTCTCTAGGAAAAATGGATAAAAAATATGAAGACCTAAAAAAGTGCTTTTTCAAGAAACTATTACTTTTCTGTATTAAATGACAGAAACTGTTAAGCTCTTCCACTGACAGTCTTGCTCTTTGTTTTACATAATTTCCTAGTCAACAACATTTTGCATTTTGTGGTAATGTGCACAAACCAGGACCCTGTATAGAAACATGCATATTCAAACTCATTTTGTTTTCACTGGAAATTAGTAATGATTATGTTTCTAAGGCAGCATTTTATTCAAAGAATTACAAACATGCAGCAAACTTACAACCAAACAACAGCATCAGGACACTGTTTTTCTTGTTTACAAGAAACAAAATAGTTAATAAATTTACAGTAAAAGATATATCTGTCAATAAAGCTCAGTATTCACAAATTTAAGTGGGCATTTGTGTATAGACGGTTGGTAAGCAGCTGTACAAATGCTTTACTTGGGCACCCACATTTTCATTTACTGTGTTTATTAGGTTTAGATCTACCATCTTTGTCTCAGAGTCAGTAATAATCTCCAATTTACATTTTAAATGAGTAAAATTGAACTAGAAAGATGGTACCTACTTCTATAAATTTACTTCTCAGGCCAGTAATGGAACTGGGAATAGCACCAAATTCTCCTGATCCCTGGTCTAGCATCCTTATCACAGACCAAACTTTAATTTGAATAAGAGTTCTTGGAAAAGAGAGCAGACCTTTGAGCATACAGAATCTAAAACCTGTGTCTCTCATCTGGATGCAAAAATGCAGTCAGATTTCAGGCTTTGTGCAGCCATCATATTTGCCTACAGAAGCTTGAGTGCTTGTTATATACAAATTATAATTGTGATGACCGGGAAACACTTATCTCTTACCCAAGTCTTAGGGAACCAAACTGAGCTGGGTGCAGAAGCACAAGGGTTACAGCCTGTATCAAAAGCATAATCGTCCTGACTAGTGATGGAAAAAACTATTTAGGTCACACCCCAGAATACTCAAAAACCAACATTGCCCATAGTGTAAAATGATACTGAAACCAACAGTTTGCCTGAACTTTGTTCACAAATTCAAATTGCCAACAGCAGCAATGCAAGCTCTCACTGTTTTCTTTTGGACTGTTGTGATATTTGTTGTTCTTCTTAAAGTCCCAGCACCTGTGGTCAAGGGATTAGGTGATGATCTCTACTTTCTTCTAAAATAAAAGTAACTTTCTCAAGTTCAAGACATGCTTCTAAACGTTGCCTGCACATGGCAGGCTACAGACTAGTTGTTTCCCGTGCTCCAGATTAGCCAAGCACAGACCAGCTCTGAATCATAAAGTACACCACCAGTGTGCTGCTCACCCTGTGTTACTAACCCCTGCTGAGGCGTAAGAGCTGAAGCTGCCCACTGTTAAGATTTTTGGAGAGCCACTTGCTTGTGTTCTGCTGGCCTATAGCATAGGCAGAACAGATTCATGTATATCTATTAAGCCAAAAAGACAGAAGAAGTGAAAAAAAGGGATCTTAAACCCATGTTTTCTCCAGTATTTGCTCCAATCTCACAATTTTCTTCCCAGTTCAGGTGTATGTGGCTACAGGATGTTTCATTAGTCTAAGACGTTGTGAAAATCACCTGATACTGCATATAAGAAAGTTTTCCAAAGGTGTCCTTTCCATGTCTTGCTCCAAGAGTGCTGTACAAATAGTATACAGGATATGGTTCAGTTTTTGGTCTTGCAGGCTCAACCCGCTTACACCTTTAGTGGGACTACAATGCAGTCACTTTTCTAAACCTAAGCAATTGCTGGGAAGAGGAAGATGAATTTGGCTGTCATTTGATAGGTACTCCAAGCAGATACTGTTCACAAGATACATAAGCAGTATAAAGACAAGAAAAGAGGAAAGGTGCTGAAAATATTATTTGTGAAAAATCTTGTGCAGAATTTGCTGTTATTGTTAATTTTGCAAGGACTGGCTAGTAGAAGAGAACCTTAAAGAAATCAGAGTCTGCAGATGACCAATGGAAAGGAGAGCAAAGAATGTCTTAATATATATTCTGTTTTTGCATGGTGCTTACCTGCAAGGGCCAATCTGAATATGAATAGTTTTGCTTATTATGCCTCTAGAGTGAAGAAGTCTGCATTTTCCAATTCAGTGTATAGAAATGGGTCTTCCCCTTACCCATAAAACACGTTTTGTTTCTGTTGTCATTTGAATCTCTCTTTAAAACAGAAGGTTTAAAAGATAAGAAAAAAAAACAACCAGAAATTCAGGAGCCAAATTCTAAATATTTGTCTCATCTTTGGATCTGTGACTTTTACTCTCACAAAAAACAAGTGACCTCACTGAAACTGGGCTGGGTTTCCATCCTTTTGTAAGCAGTTCAGAATCGATTCCTGCATGAATTGGTAACTGTATTTCAAACGTGATCCACTCTGCAAAGCTTGCCTTGAAGTTATTCATGTTCAAGGGACTATTATCAGAACAATTCTAACTCTCAAAGTTCAAATTCCAATTTTCCAGATGTTTGAAAGAATGGTATTATTTACCAATAACTTTAAATGAAATCCCATTTCTAATTTTCAAAAGCAGCTTCATACTGGCATAAATCTTTCAAATGTTTTATGCTTTTGATAGCTGTTTAGTCCAAATGAAATAAACTAGGCAATGTACAGAGTAGATTTACCTGCTGCTCTGAGGCCAGATGTAAATATAACCAACACTGGGAAAATATATTTCTAATTTTGCTGAACCACAAGACTAGAAATTAAATGAGGATCCACATTCAGAGAGCAGGCTTCCTTTTAGGACATGAAGGGAAGATGTATAAAGCAAGAAAAGTATATTTGGGTGTTGTCTGCCTTGATTTTATCCTCTCTTTTAGTTTTACTAAGGAATAATAAACTGTCCTGAATTCTCAGCAAGTGAGGCTCACAAATATTACAGAAGCGTAATAGCTCCCCCTGCCAGGTTTAGATTACAAACTCCATTTCACACACACGTACGCCCACACACACTCACACACAAGCTCTCACTCACTCGCTCACTAACTCACAAAATAAATTAACATCTATGTTAGCATTTGCTATTACTGCTTTACCCTTCAATGACTATTACAGCAAAAGAAACAATACATGTACTTGATACATGTATATGAAAGTAATTTTATAAAACAAAGAAGTATATGTTAATTTGCATTCAGTGTGGGTAGGAGAAATATAAAAAAGTATTCAAAGTGGAAATGGAGAAATAAACTAAGTATGAAAGCTTACTTTTGCTTTAATTTCTCTTTCCTTTTCAATCTTCCATCAAACAAACCTTTTTTTTTTCCTCTTAATCACTTAATTTTATGAATGGTAATAATAGTGTCAAACTGTTGTCTGCAGGTAACCTGGGACCAAACTCTCCCTGCGTTGCACTCTGTTCAGTCCATTTTTGGCTCGGTAAAGCTGATGAAAGAAGTCCCAAGGTATCAGCCTTAGCCTTCAAAAACCTATGTGTATAAATGATGCCAAGAAATCCTATAGCATGATTTTGAAAGTCAAGCTTTTCAACTAAAACTGTATGTGAAAGGGTAAAATTAAATTTTTCATGAAGCTCCCAATATTAAAAAACACCTGACAACTCTATGGACACATGTAAATGTTCAGGAGTTAGAGACATATGAAGATAATATCTGTCTTTCCAATAGCACTCATTAATGCAATCTTACAAAGAAGACATTGTACTACACTGTTGAAATAATACAGCACTTTTTATTTTCTGGGAAGTCTACTGGCTTTGATTCACTTTTACAAGTGTCTTGGAAGAAAGGTAAGTAAAACCATATATTTTATAGGTAGCTATTAGTTTAAAAGTATAAAATAATCTAATCTGATGTACTTTATATTATGCCTCTGATAAAGCACCAGACTGAAACTCAAGAACGTGGGATATTTTTCCAATTCTGGAACTTGTGTACTGGGTTATTTTACATCTCATTGTTTTTGTTTCTTCTACAAAAGAGATAGAATGATATTGACTAGACTGAAGTCTTGAAAATCTGTATGTGAAAGCACCTCATAATAGTAATATGTACTTATTCAAGAAAAAATAAACAACATTATTTTTTATACTTTGCTTCCCCTCACACACTTTGTCCCCTCCTTGGTTTATGCATTAATTTAGTCCCAGCAAAACATTTTATAATCTTGCAGCTAATTCACAATAGCCCTTCACCTTTAACACAAATTACCAGTGTATATGAGGAATTAATTTATTTAGTGCTGGTTGTTTCTACCATAGACAGTTCAAAGTATTCAGAAACTGTAAATTAGTCCCATAGAAATCATGGAGTTGTTTAGGAAAACATGGCTATAGTGTCATGAACATTATATGGTCAGCACAAGGTAAGCCTCAGTCATCTAAGACTGGTGGAATTCTTCAGGTTTTGTCTTTCCAGCTCTTGCTAAATCACTTACTTGAGATGCTTCTTACAATCATGACGAGATAAGTTTCTCCAGTGAGTCACCAAATCCTTAAATTCGAAGTCATATTCTGGATGGAGTTGGACCCTGCGTCAGGGATGGAAGAGGAGGATGTGACATGGCAGTTGCACTATTGAGTAGCTGTGAGAGTAGAAAAGGTGCTTGCTGAAAAATCAAAATCCCTCCAGGAAACACCAGTTAGGGTATTAAGAGAGAAGGCACTGGAAGAGCCAAGTAAAGCTAGTGGTGGAGTCTTTTGTAATACCTCTGTAAAATATGTTAGAATGTGTTTATAAGAAACTGAAAGACCACTTGGATCTCACTGTGGTGATGGAGGTGGCGACAGCAGTGAAGAGTTGCAGAGAATCTGTCTGTCATGATTTTAGGTGTTGAACTTGAAGAATACACAAGATCAGCTACAATTGAGATGAAGATAAATGTTCTTGTTTCCTTGTGGTTATTCCATTTCACTGTCATTAACATGGGAATTCTCAATCACAATCAGCACCATATTCAGAAAAAGTTATTCAACAGGCATATATATTTCAAGGCCATCCGTTGCTTAGCAGTGAGGACAAGGCCATACTTTAAATTTTTTTGCTCATGGTTTCACCATTTTTCCTTTCACCACTTCTAAGAAGAAATATAATGAATGAATTCCTTTCATTTAATGCTTTGATATTAAACCATTAAACACTTCTTCTGAGACTGTGATCAACTCCCAATTGATATCTTGTGCTGCTGACAACTGTAATAGCATGAGTATAGATCCCAGAAAAAGCTGCAGTAAATTGATGCTAAGGAATTTTTGTAGCTTGAAGGCTTGTGTCCTTTGTAAGTGAAATGTTTTGGGGTTTTTTTAATGTGTTTCTGTGAAAACCAAAGCCAAAGCTCCTGTTCAACACTGATTTATAAATAGGTATATGTTTTGACCATTTGATCAGAAGTTTGAGAAGTTAATACTGACTTCAAGAGCCACCAAATAAATAAAGGATCTTGACTTCCAGGAAGTACTGGAAATAAAATTTGACAGCTAAAATTCCAGGCTCCCTAGATCATTGGTCACTTTTGAACATCTTGCCTTTCCCTTCTAGTGACTGGTTTCAGGAGTCTAACTGGTAGGGGGGAAACTCCATCAAAAGCAAATGCAATTTCCAAATTAAACAGGCATCAGAGAGGAACCTTGTCTATCAGGTACAAAGACAGAGAATGTGGATTTTGGGAGAGAACAAGAAGCCAAGAATAAAGAAAACCATCTAAGTTTGGATGAGAGGTAAATGAAATGCATAACAATTTGTGCATTATAATGGCCTGCTTTCATCATGAAAAGACTTCAAGACTCTTTTGTATGATTAAGGTACATAGGTCTTAAAATACAGAAAGGTGAAATGGTCAGCAGGGGAACAGGAAGAATGAGTACAGAGGTAGAGGACAAAGCACTTCTGTCCATGTCTAGAATACATTATGGTATGGTTTGATTTGAGTTTTTATCTGT
Source organism: Microhierax caerulescens (assembly GCA_035590215.1). Lineage (NCBI taxonomy): Eukaryota > Metazoa > Chordata > Aves > Falconiformes > Falconidae > Microhierax > Microhierax caerulescens. The sequence continues at coordinate 21,392,414 of JAVJGJ010000057.1, forward strand.
TACTAAGCACAAGAAATTTTGTAAATGGATAATTAGCATGTCCATTTGACAGCCTACATGATCTGCCAGTACATCTGAGAAAAAAGATCAAAGCAAAGAATTCACAGACTTGTGCATGTAACTGTGAAGTTATTGTATGACGTTTTTCAGTTTAACTACAAATTCTGCTTGTATGTAAAAATGTCATTAACATTTTTTGCAGAACTTCTTCTAAATTAACTTTCATTATTTATTAATTTAATCTGATGATGTCTTATAATTAGAACTGCTGAGATATTGACTGCAATATAGCACTTTCCTATAATTAGAACCGCATTGTTCATGATTGTAGAAGTTTTATATATACTCACACCTCTGGCTGCTTGAGGAATAAAAAGTATGAAAAGAACTCAAGACACTGAAAATATGACCACATGTAAACACACAAAACCGAATACAAAATTTCACAAGTTTCCATTGGTATGTTTTTTGGCTTTTACAATAGGTGTTAAAAAATACTAGTTTAAACTTCTTATAAGGAAAATTAAGCAATTATGTTTGTTACTGGCTAGGAATTTGCCCACAGTTTGTTATCACAAATGGTAAATCATTAATACATTCTAACTTGATAATGCATGAGGGAGGTTAGGCTGTGAACTCCACAAACCAGGCTGTGCATCAGAACATCACTGTGTGGTTATGGACACTGTGACTTTGTGCCCCTAAGAGGTAATAATGGTTACAAATATAGGTCAAGAGTAGTTTATTTTAAGTGATTTAGATGGCAAGAAGTTATTTTGACATGAAAAGAAACGGTAGTAAAGTGAATGGTAACCCAGACCTTGTTAAATTATACGTACATGTTCCTTGGAGGTCTGGTTATATAGAAGTACATTTCAATATAAGAATAATGACAAATTATAATTGCATGCTGTAATAATAATAGCTTTTTGTTTATAGCAGAATGAGTTACCTCCACTTTATATTGGGATATCAAAGACACAGAGCTGGTCACTGGCTTTCTCCACCAGCTCTTTCAGCCAAGGAATGGCAGAACAAGAAATGACTCCATTCTCTTTCAAAAGGAAGAGAAATCACCAAGTAAAGAAACCGTCAAGCTGTATCGCTAACTTGATTCCCTTTATTACATATCTGACATATTGCTTTGTGCATCCGAGTTTTTAATGAGCCCAGCAAAGGCAAAAGAAAGATGTTCTGTTCTCACTGACCTCCCTGGCTGTGGCAAATCCCTGAGGTGTGAGGCAGGGAGGCGGGGAGAGCAACTGAAGTTTTTCAAGAAAGAATACATGCTGGGATGGCAAAGCAGCAAAACCTTCCACTTTCCAGATGGAGCTTTGTTAATATTCTGGATTTGTGGCACTGCGCTATTCTGAAACAAATAAAACCAAGCAATAAAAAACGAAGTTCATTTGCCATATGGCTGTTTATTTCTCTGTGCTACAGCTCAGAGATAAGTAATGTATGGTTTCTCAATATGGCACATCCGCACCCCCACCCCCAGGTGTATACAATATAGCACACCTAGATTAACACAAGCCAAACTTCTTTTGATTTCATTGAACATGTGGCATGGTGGCTTAAGGGATTTTCTCCTTCAGTTGAAGTCTAAGATACATTTGACAGCCAGGAGAGGAAAAGATGCGTTTAGGACTGAGTGGAAGAGTAAAGGAGCAGGTGGATGTAAAAGGATAGAAGATAATACATGTGGTTGGTTGGTTGACATTTTCTACCTGAAATTAGTACTTAGGAACAATAGGATGCTGACAACCCAGACAAATAAAGATTTGTCTAAAGTGAAAATGAAACAAAATCAGCAGCATCCGTGGCTCACCACCATCAGGAGATTTGACTGGATGCAAATTTCTGGTACCCAGCAGAGAAAGACCAGCAAATGGCGGTACTTCCATTACACCTCAAACACTTATGTTTGTGTTCACGAGGGGAGCAAGGGGCAACACACACATTCCCCTGGGTAGTCCAAGTTTGTAGTACAAGCAGATGCCTGCGTTACAGGCATTTCATGGCACTGGAAAGTCACAAATATAAAAAGCAATATCTAATTCATGTTAAATCAATCTCCAGAACTTTTCTATTCAGCATAGAGCAGGCACAGACTTTTCTGTCTTCTCCTCTCTCATCTCAACAGGTGTATCATGATTTCTTCTTTTTTTTAAAAAAAAAACAACCAACCAACCAAAACCAAACCCAAAACCAAACCCAAACCCAAACCCCAAAAACAAAAACAAAAAACCCAAACACAACTTGCTAAGGATCTTAACATCATGACTTAATTAATTTTCCTGTATTAGTCAAAGCAGCCCTACCAAAGAAATGTCAACCCTGACACAGCTGCAAGAACCTCACAATCCTGGAGCATCTGGTCTATGTGTATGTTGTCGGAGGGCATACACATGCATTTGTGTATGCTGCCACATGAGTATAAAAGCATGGTTGAGGATGTCAGCATTACATTACAGCTCATTTTATCCTTGTAATAGAACAGTTCAAATCCAGAACAGGTAACTTACATCAGCTGTTTAACTCTTTTTATCTTCTTTAGTTCTGATTTGAGGTTTTCTCCTTTTTTTCTGGGGCATGACAAAAGTTCTCCTCTGGAACAGGAGCACTACACCATTGCTCATAGACACAGAAGCATACCAGGGGATAGTTCATCTTCCAGTCTTACAGGTCAATGATGTAAAATTCTGTCAACATTAGATGACTGAGGCTTACATTGTGCAAAAAAAAATACATGGGCTGAGAAGATGACTCCCAGAGCAATTATTCTCACACTTTTTTAGTGCTGTTCATTTAGGACAGTCATTTAAAAAAAAAAAAAAAAAAAAAAAAGTGATAATATAAAGTATCATTTAATTGTGTTTGGAATCAATGAAATCCCAATCAAAGGCCTAAAATAAGGAAATACAGACATGGTGCCCACAGCAAATAAAGAATAACCAGATTTTGGGTTGTGGCGAGGGGTGATGGCAGTTTGAGATGAGACCTCAGAGATCCTGCAGGTTTCACTGTGTAGAGAGTTCTGAGAAGGCATCAAGAGTAATTTGAGGGGAAAAGGTATTGTAGCTCATCCATTTCAATTCTAGGTAACAAGGCAAAACTTATCTCCTGATAGCTCTCTAGCTACTCTGGTGATAGGAACTGCAGTACAAAGCACTTACGCGTGCACTTAATTTTAAACCCAGCAGTAATCCTGATCGAATCAAGACATCTACCTTTGTGCTTAAAGTAAAGCATGTGCTTAAGTACCTTTTTGTATAGGGTCCTTAATTACATTATGTGTGTGAGAGGATATGATAATTTTAGTTGGCTTTCCCAAGAGAGCCCTTGGTTAATAAAATAACTAGGTTTAATACTCTACAGAGTCGTATGGGAACAGAATTCTGCTCCTCCTTCTGTAGCCCAGCACAAGGTAGACTGTTATTTAATTGTTGGAAGCACAGAAACTGCTGAAATGCTGTATGTCTTAATATTGTACTGCAAGAGAGTGTTTGTTTCTGTTATGGAATACCTTGGGAAATCCACTGTGCAATGCTACTGCTAGTTATTCATAACAGCTTTTGAATTTACTGACATTCAGTACCAGACTTTAGCTGTTTTACCAGATCAGATAAGGGAGAAAAAGACCCAATTAACAGGAATATTTTAAAAGTGAAAGAATTAAAACAAAAACAAAACTCATGTTCCTTCTCACCAGGATCACCTGCTCCAGCGAGGATAATTCAGAATAATAAAGAGTAGACTAAAATAAAAGTAGGGCAGTTGTGTTCGCAAATAATTCCTTCAAATACCTTAGTATGCTTATTCTGTTTTATCTGTTTATGCGTGCAAAACAGTGTGGGAGTTCAGCCTGTGAAGTGCATGACTGTGAGAGGCAGTAGCGAGCAGAGTTAGACCTGGTAATCTCATTATAGATCACCAGACATCATTGCCCTCGTAGGCAAAACTGTACAGATGTTGAGGTGTCCATTTCAACCTTTGTTTCTCCATAACATGTCACCAAAATGTTTCCTGCAGAATCAGCTGCTTCCAAAACTGATAATAAGCAACACTTCAAGGTAATAGTTTGGGCTGGGCAACAGCAAGCAGGTGGAACCCGAGAGCCGGGTTTGTACCTGGACCTTACACTGGACAACTTACGCTGACACCTGTGGAGTCTGCTTGAGATTTTTCCTGTCTGGTAGGCATATCTTCAGTTGTCATATGTGCATATCATAAGTCTTTGCATAACATTATATTAAGAAGTGCAGACCAGACCTTCGTAAAAGTAGTTGCCCACAGTGGTAACTGAAAATACACCACTGACTTCAGACGGTATAAATTCCAGTAACTGTTCTGAAACAACTGAAACAAAGTTGATTCACATCAGATGATGATCTGGCCTTTATTTTTCATCACTGTATTCACAGCACCAAAGATGATTATACCTAACTGGCAAAGAGCAACAATTTCCACTACTTAATTAATACATACTTTAGTGTCATGACATAGACAGGTTTCATGCTTATTAGTTTGACATCATCACGGTGTATTTTTGCTTAAAAAACAGTCCTCAGCTGGAAAATGAAACCAAAATATTTTGAATAACCATTAGAAAGGTCTTAAAATAAAAAATACAATCATTACAAATAAGTAAGCATGCAATATTGTATTATTTTTTACAGATATTTTTAAATAGAAACAGAATCTTTTACCTCAAGGTAGAGAATGGATTATATACCACTGTCGTCATTTAGGATATATTTTAATTTAGCAACAAGATTTACAAGGCTAAAGATCAAACAAGCCCCATCCATTAGGAAATGTTAATTATAATAATGGCTTCCTAGAATCTTATCTTTTCTCAATGGGCTTGATTCACAAAGGGATTTATGCACCTAACTACTACCTCACACACCCAGCTTGCAGAGTTTAGCTTCTCGTGGTCTAAGATCAGATGCCACCTTTTGGCCACCAGCTTGCCCGTAGCTCTACAGGCACAGATGTGCCACAGGTTTCCTAATGCTTGGGATGCAGTGATTCTTCTGCACCCATTCACCCTTCTCGGTGAAGGAGGAATGAATTAACAGCAGTGACATATTTGTGTGGGTTTCCATAGAAAACTTCGGTAGGAACTACAGCTGTGAGCCCTTGCAAGCCTGTGGTGTCAGTGTGGGTCCGGGCTGCAGTCGCTTCCCAGACTGCAGAGTAACAAAGAAATAACTATTTTAATAGCTACACGTTTAGAAGTGTGCTCCCCAACATGTGGGCAAAACTAACTGCTTTTCCAGCAGCGTGTTAATAGCTGTGTGGGTGTACAAGCCCTCACACATGATTTTAGGGGAGAGGTTTGATAAAAATGAGCCTCAGTGTTAGTCAGGAAATTGCAGTTAAAAAAGCGATTTTCAATAATGTTACTATTTACAGGTTTAACCTTGTTTCCATCTGAGTCAGCAACAGACATCCAATGATTTCAATACTGGAGGCTAAAGCACTCAATACCTTTCAAACTATAAGGTCAGAACACAAATTCTTGATGTATAGACCCCCTGCCATTGGGAGAAAGAGGGGAAGAGATGAAGGTCTATGATATATACATTCAGAAATTTGAGACCTCAGCTCATCTGCATAAATTTTCTATTCAAATATGTTTAAATTCCTAAGCAATAGAGGAACTAAGTTGGCAAAGTACACATATATTAGTCTACATTGGGATTAAGTTCAGATATATGTGACAAACAGCACCTAACTTCAATCACTTGAATAGTTAAAGTGCTTGAATGGCTTAAATTTAGTCATAGGGTTCAATCTCTAATGAATAGAGACAAGACTGTTTTTGTTTTTGTTTTTTTTGTAAGTTATACACTTAAGATTTGCCTTAATACTGACTTAGGCTCCAGGACTTAAATCTACTGAATAATTTTAATTTAGGAAGGACAGGAAGGGGGTGGGAATTCTTTCCTTCTGAGAGGACATGGAAAACCATAGACAGCAAGGGACCCTGATATTCCATGTAACACCCCTCCCCATCCTCGCCCTTCTACCTTCACTGTACATTGAAGTTTACTTATTGACATTCACTTCACAGGAATAAACTAATCTGAAAACTGTTACTACATCTCCCTTCAGTTTTCTGATCTTCAGATTAAACAAGCCCAGTGCTCTCAAATTTTGCTTGTAAGACATTTTTCTATAGGTCTTTGATCATTTTTGTCACTTTCCTCTGGACTGCCTCTGCTTTCTTCACATCTCTCTTAAAATGTAGTAACCTGAACAGGAGATGAGAGTTGAGGGCTTTACCAGAAGACTGAAAAGATTACTTGTTGCGATTTGTATGTGACACTTCTTTTTATACATCCAGTACAAGTGGTTAAAATTATTGATTTATGTACAAGTTATTATCCCTTATAACCCCAAACCCATTTCTGGCAAAACTGCTGCATAGGCCAACCTCCCTCATCTTGTATTTGTGTAGCAGCCATGAGTTTGGTCAGGAAGAATTAAAATAAACAAAGCACCTTGCTCTGGGTCTTATTAAACCACCTCTTCTTTTTCCAGTTTATGATTCTAATTTGCTGAGAATGTTTTGAATTTTAATCCTGTCCTCCAAGGTGCTTGCGGGTCGTCCCAAATGGGTGTAATCCACAAAAATTACTACATATGCTCAAGTCCACCTTTCATTATTGAAAATGGGAGAAAATACCCAACACAGGACAGGTCAAAGTATAGCTCCTCTCCTCCTTTCCTGTATTGTTGCTCCAGTTTAACAGAAACTCATTTATAACTATTTTTAAAACTCAATTTTCTAACGTGATGTGCTTACAGTACTTGCCCATTCTGCATTTTCTTGGTTTATTTATGGTAATGACTTTCAAATCATGTCAGAATCTGTTGGTAACTCACAACTACTTCATTCCATGAATCCTGTTACCCTGCCATTGAAGGAAACATGATTGGTTTGACAGGTTCTTAGTCTGATGTATCTGTCAGTTGTTACTTATCACTTTTACATCCCTTGCTTACAGGTGGGTTGAGTATTGCTCCTTATCTATTTGGCCTAGAATTCCTTTATCTGCAATTCTCCCCTGTTTAAAAATCAGATACTACATCTGCCCATTTCCTGTATTCTAGGTTTCCAAACATTCTCTCATTTTCCTATTCACCTGTTCTGGATTATTTCATCTCACCTAGAAATAATAGGAAAAGTTCACATTTTTCAAGTGATCTCTAATTTATTCTCCGTTTAAATGAATCCCTTACTTGTTTGTGCTGGACAGCTGAATTGTTTTTTTAGTGAAGAACAGAGCAAAAACCCCTCAGGAATTTCAAAATCATATTTTAGCCAGTCCATAATAAGTGGAAAAATGGGGGATTCTATTGGGCAGAATCAAAATTGGCAGAATCTAACCAAAACATACCCCAACAACTTAACTAAAGGCGTGGAGTTTACTCTATTGTTTTTCCTATTAACCTGAGTCCTATCCTTCAAATCATCCTGTAAGCTGATCAAAAAAAATCATTGTGGATTTAATCTTCCTATTTTGTTAGTGTATAAGACAAAGAAGATTTTTTTTGTGTTTCAAAGAATATACCTTATTGCTGAAGCCTGGTACTGGAGCACAGTGGTGGAACACCAGTTTAATACGTTCACAGTACACCAGTTCACAATTGCATTGCAAATGTGAGCACTTACTCAAGCAACCCATTTGCTCTCATAACTGAGATAGCATGATTATGGTATGGGCACACATGTATACAAATATATATATATGACAAATTGTATACCGAGCACTTGAAAAATCAAATTAGCAAGAAGATGAAATAGTTTGAAAGCTATTTCAAAAACAGCTTTCAACATCTGTAGTTATTAAAATCTTGGAAAAATACATTTTCTTAGAACTTATACATTTTCTTAGAACTACAAATACAGTAATTACAGTTCTGTGTCATGTTGTTCCCAACCTATTATAATAAATATTTTACATGCATTTCTATTTTCACTTTCTTTTATTGAGCTCTATGCAGAAGTGAATTTAACATGAATGCAGAATCATCAGTTAGACAAGATTCTCCTTTGCATTTTGTGAGAGAAATTTATACATGCCTCATTGATGGTTTCTCTATATTCATGTGTATATTGTAATGTTTTAGTGTCCTTTATGAACAAAGCAAGTGTATATGCAAAAGTGTTGGTATGAACTTGGTGTCATGGTAGAGCTTTTACTTTTTGAACCTCATGAGCAGAGAAGAAGAGACGTTAAGGAAAAGGAGGGAAAGAATCCTTAATAAAAAAGTCATCCAACACCTGGGCATAAATGGGAACTTTTAAATTTGCCAAAATTAAGAAAGAGATAGAAACCCCCATGACTGTAACTCTGCACTATCACCCTAAGTTTCCAAGCCCACTTAAGACTGCACCCTGGAAACAAGGAGTTCATAAATGTTAAATTAGACAGACTTTTCTCTGTGATGCAAACCATGGCTGTGACCTAAAGCAAGAATATACAATGCCTTTCAGTTACAGAGTCTGTCACTCTCATTCCCTTTGATGCTCTTCCTTCACTTTCAGGAAGAGAGCACAGGGAGTTAAGGTTTGTGGCCTGCTCCCCTGTTGTCCCTCATTTTACAGGCACTGAAATCCAGATGAAACCTCAAGCCACACAAAAAACACACACACAAAATCCCGTTCACTTTCATCAGTAACTTTTTCCTTTATGAAAGTTTCTATCAGAGAGCCAGTGAGCCTTATTATATAGTCATTCAGCTCTAGTTACCACATAGTCATTCAAAATGAAGCATTACAGAAACTCCTATAAAAGGTTTCTTCAACTGAACGAACACTTGCCAAGGTCCTTTCTTCCTCCCGCTTTGAGGTGCAGTAGAAATGAGTGAGTCTCTGTGGGCGCCCTGGCTCCTGCAGATCACAGGGACCGCCGTGGCCCCTCATAACCTTCTCGGTTATCTTTACTCTAGCGACAGCATCCCTATATAGATAGGGAAGGCTGAGTCAGCAACCTTAGACCTATCATCCCTTTGTTAGAAACCTGTCCATAAATATTGGCTGTAGGCCCACGTTTAGTTGCCCCTTAGCGAACTTCTCTCTGTGTCAAAATTAGATGTATTTATTACCTGCCTGGAGTTTCTAGTTAAAGGCAGTACAAAGCTTGCAGTCCCTCCAGTAACTAAAAATAGTTAAAATCAAAATAGTCAACCGCACTTGGACTTGGTCAGAATGACCTAAAACATGTATTATGAGGGGCTTCCCCAAGGAGAGGGAGGTGGTTCACGCTCTTCTGTCCCTCACTGAGTATAAGACAGCTGGACTATATTTGACATATCAAGGGCATGGGACATCTTCAGAAATCAGCATAACTGTATTATGAAGTCAGCATAATAAGATTGTAGACTAATTTTATCCTGTGTTTGCATCCTGAGTAGACTTCTGCCTGTGTTTTCCATTCTTTGGAAAGGGTACCAAGACTAGTACCGTTGCTCTTGGGCACTGATGGGAACCTGCTCTGTAGGCTTAGAACATGGCAAAATGTCTGGAGCTTGGTCTATGCTAATGCGCCTGCTACTGCTGCTGCTGCTTGGAGGAAACAACTGGAGATGAATTACTGGTCTTAACTTCCCTAATTAAGGAAGAGCTGGATGAAATACATCATGGGCAGTAGGAAAGAAACTGAAGGAAAAGAAATTGTTCTGGTTTCTGCTTCAAATGATTCATGACTTGCAATACATCATAGGCAGTCCTGATTCAACAAGATTCTTAAGCAAGTGTATTGCTTTAACTTGTAACCCTTTCTGAAAACTATGGGAAAATTGAGTAGTGTCTCATTTAAAAAATGGAAAAT
>JAVJGJ010000057.1:21408321-21436510 GCA_035590215.1 Microhierax caerulescens
CTGTGACCCTGTCAGAATTGCTACAGCAGGGGTGACCTCGGTAATGACTGTCCACAGCCTGCCAAGCTAAGTTGGTCAGTGTTAGCTGATTAAACTTTTAACAACATCCCCTGTGCGATAAAGGGCAAAATGACAACTTTGCCCATCGTCAAGGTGTCTGTATAATAAACTAATTAGTAAACCACACAGTCTGTGGAGCTTTTAATGAGTGCTATCGTCTGGCCTCTGTAATAAAAACCCAGTCTGCCCCCTTTTGGGATTCAATTAAGGCACAGACTGTCATATGCTTGGCCTGGCTGATCAATGAATCCATTCCGACCTTTGTCGGAGCTGTTTGCAAGGTCAGTGGCAGGAGTGAGGGAAGCCAGCCTGGTGGTGGGGAGACATACCCAACAGCACCCGACAGGCACCAGTATCAGCTGCTAATGTCCTCCTGGTCATTTGACATCAGCAGAAGTTTCACTTGCACAAAGGTTAGCTGAAAGAGAATGTGGCAATATGCATATATATAATATTATATGTATGGGTAGTGGTATTTTCGAACAGAAATGCTTCCCTGTCATTTCAAATGTTCATTAATTCTTTCACATCTGCATACATCTACGAACCTGTGGGGGTTTTTTTGCACCACAATATGCTATCAAATGTTTACTTTTTAAACGGTGTTTACTGATATGCCTCAGATATGCAAACAAAACAAACACGAAAGAGTAGCTCTAGATCATAAAAAGCACCCCCCTTTTCATGTCCTTGCATACAAATAATACGTATCACTATATGATTCCAGAAGGGGTTTATAGCCACTGAAATAATCTCTATGACACTTCAGTGCAACAAGTTTTAATTTTACAGGCAGGAAAATCAAGGCAATGACCAAATCAGATGCCCAGGCAGTACAGTGAAGGCATCATACATAGTAAGGGTTTCAGTCCTTTCACCTATGGCTTCCATCCTCAGGAACTGTGGGACAAATAGAGTGCAGACAAGACCTAGAGTGTCACTACCACCTGTCCTGACCAGTGGGTAAATACCTGAACTCTGATCAAGCCTATTGGCAGGCATATGGACTGTCCACAGCTGCACAGCCACCACAGTACAGGCAATGATGCCGAGAGCATTGGCCCTTACTACTGCTATAGGAGCACCATAGAACCAGTGTTCCCTCCAGTCCTCTCATGTCACTTTCTTCAGCAAACAAGAAGTCACTGCATTAGATTATATGGCAGGGCTATTGGAGATTGCATTCTATTGTAAAATGTGACTGCAACCATATAAGCAAAAACTGGATGGAGTTTGTGTCTTCACTCTTCCCAGGTGCAAACCCTAACCTCTAAACAGAGTGGGTTTTCTTTCTTTTCTGTCCTCCTCTTCATTCCTCTGAATTGAATAATCTTTCCTCTGCCACCTTCTTATAGTATTTTATAACCTGGGGACTAAGGAGGTGTCTGAAAGGAAATTTTTAACTGCTGTGATGCAAAGGAAAAAAAACAACCTCTGGCCTCAACTCTCCTGCTGATTCAGAAATTGAACAATCTCCTTAGGCATAATCCACATGAATTTATAGCAAGAGACCAAGTTCTTGCAATATCAAAAACCAGAAACACAAGGTGATTACAGTGATACAAAGGTGATGCCTAGTATTTGCATTCCTGCTATTTGCATTACATTAGAGGTGGAAAAGAAAGGAAATACAGAGCTATGTCTTATTTTTAATTTAGGCAATGAAGCACTTATTTTCTATACCTTGACTATCCAGTTATGGCAAGCAGGGAGTTTAATTAGTTATAAAACAAAAGGCCTACTAATTATATATATTCTTTTTAATTCTTCATTATCACTACTCCAGTGCCTCTATCCTATGACTCTCTGAGTCTCTTCCTGTTTAGCTAACACTTCTGCATGTAACCAATCTTGCATTGTTTACTGTGATTCCTACCTCTATCTCAGGTCCCATTATGTTCCTCTCTTACCAGAGCTTAAAAGTTACTTACAAGTCACTTACAAGTCACAAAGACTGGTGGTATTTAAGACACAGTTTTCTGTATACCAAATCTTTTCAGCAGCAATAAGCATTTCTGCTACTGAGAATGTTTATCGTTTCCTATCCTAACCCCAAATCACCTAATTCAAGTTTATGGGTTCTGCTACAGCTTGGATACCTCTATTCAGCTCTGTTTGTCATGAATAAATCACATTATGAATGTAGTTCTGTCTAGCCTCATAGGAAGGACAGATGTATCCAGAGTCAAAAATTATTTCAGACCATGAATTATGTATTTTAGTGAGAGCTTTGTGTCATCAGCCAAGTCCCTAGTCCCAGCTCTCCACTAGGACAGCACACATTGCCAGAGCTCGGGAGTACCCTGCAGCATTCCTTCAGTTACGTCCTGGTTTCAGCTGGGATAGGCGCGATTTTCTTAGTAGCTGGTGCAGTGCTGTGGTTTGGATCTGATGTGAGAACAATGTTGACAGCACACGGATGGTTTTGGTTGTTGCTGGGTGATGTTTATACTAAGTCAAGGACTTTTCAGTGTCTCAGGCCCTCAGCGAGAGGGCTGGAGGGACACAAGAAACTGGGAGGGGACACAGCCGGGAGATCTGACCTGAACTAGCCAAAGGGATATTCCATACCATAGAACACCATGCTCAGTATATAAATGGGAGGGGCTGGCCAGGGCATGGTGATTGCTGCTCGGGAACTGGCTGGGCATCGGTCAGCAGGTGGTAAGAAACTGTGTTGTGCATCACTTGTTTTCTTTTCTCCCTTCCCTTTGGATTTCATTTCTCTCCCCTTCTCCCTCCTTTTCATTATTATGGTTATCATTATTAGGGGGTGGTAATGTATTTATTTTATTTTATTTTAATTTAATTTATTATAATTTATTTTATTTTAATTTATTTTATTTTATTTTTAATTATTATATTGTGCTTATCTCAACCCTAGAGTTTTACATTCCCCTCCAGTTCTCCTCCTTCTCTCTCTGGGGAGCGGGGGCAGGTGGGGGCTAGCGAGAGAGAAGCTGCATGGTACTTAGTTACCAGCCAAGGTTAAACCACAACAACTTATTACCTCAGAACCACAAAAGAAAAGGTGCTCACAGCCCAGGCTGCTTTTTGAAGCAGAGGACTAACTAAAGGAACATGGTTTTGCATTTCTCAGGCAAACTCACATAGTTATATTTGCTGGAGCAAGCCTTGCCCTTCTATACCAGTCTGTCAGGCACCAGCAGGAGGGTTTTCTATCTGGTAGATGTCACTCTGCTTTCCTCTTTCCAAATGTAGCTACAGCAATTAGTTTCAGAATTTAGCCTGTTAAGATGATTGAGAGTGTAAGGAGTCAGTGGAAGTGGAGATTTATAAAAGAAAACTAAAGAAAGAAGAAAAGAAAAGCAAAGCTCAATCTGAGCATTTTTGTCTTAATTTTGCAATTTAAGCAGAAAAAGAAAGAACATTTTTAATCAAATGTTGTAGGTTTCTCCTTTTTTTTTTTTCCTATTTGAGTCATTCAACATTTAAAACAGGAACTTTCTCCTTTTATAATATATTAAGATGTTGTTTATTGAAACTTTGAGAGTCAAACCTCAATTTAATTTCAAATACCTCAGACTGAAGACAGACCTACCTGTATAAGTCTCCATGAATTTTTGGTGGAAGACATGCATTTTGTCACTCTCTTCTGCTGTTTCTGAGCACAGCTATTGGTCACTGAAATCTGTTCCCTTCTGTTCCATATTTTTTTGAAATAAAACCCTGTGAGAGATACTAACACAGGTTGATAGTTCTAATTATGTTGCTTTTTGCTGTTGAACTAATGCTCAGATCTATAGGACAGGTTATACTATAAATGATGCCTATATGGTATTATCAACCTCAAGGCTCTCTATTCATATTTTTAGGTGTAGTAGTATATTACATGCTTATAGGGAAAACTTTAACAATTTTGCAAAGAATTAAACAGTGGAAAGGTATATGTAGATGTAAAATAATTTTAAGATTTAAAAGGTTTTGTCATTAAAGCATGACTTAAAACATTCTGAATGTTATTCCCCCTATAATTCTGCCTCCAGAATTTGAAACCATGTTTAATTTGAGAGAAAAAAAACACCAATAAAATATAAAATAATTTTATAGTGTTTCATTGTATCATTTCTGAGTTTCTCAGCTCTCCCTTCACATCAGCTGCTCATTTACAGTCCTAATCCTAGAAATAACAAACGTAGTATATTTAGATACTATGAAGTTAATTCTTACCAAACACAGAAAGCTGTTATGAAAATTTACCAACCCAGACACCAAATTTAATTGTAGTTTTACTAAGGAGGAAATTCGGTGAAATCTATTGTTCACTGTTGCTTGTGATGAAATTTATTTTTCCTTGGGTTTGCTGATGGCTGGAATAGCACTCAGAAATGCAATAATATGCAAGAAGGTATCATGGAGCTATACCACTTGTGGTTCATCAGTAACGCCTAATAGTCTCCCACAGACTTTGACCAGTTTGACTTTTGGGCTAACAGAATTACTGTGAACACCCATCTGCAACATGGCTGCACCCAGCGCTGGAGATAGGAAGCAGATGCTGAGAATATTGCAGGTTTCCACCGTACTTGATCATTATTCACTGGGGATCTTTCCTCCCCAGTCCCGTGAAATCTAGCTCTTCTTCAATCATGAGGATTAATTGGCAGACGGTGGAAAAATATAAAATATTCCAGCTACCCTTTTCATTCACATTGCAAAATAATGGAAGGTATTTTAGGAAAACTCTCTAAGGAAGTATACTAAAGATCAATACAGTAAAAACAAACATCCCATAAGCAAAATATTTCTTTGTTACACTTTGCAGGCGTACTTTGCATCAGCCCTTACACATCTGTGGCTGTGCAAGACATGGTTTATCCACAGGGTCCTGTATCCACAGAATACATCTGGGACAGGCAGAGCAGGTTCAATTACATTTGATCACTAGCATGGGAGGTGTGATGTAGGAAGGCAGCATGGCAACAGCATCCTGACTCAAGTAGGCAAAATATCTTAGCTAAACATAGATTAGATGAAGTCTTGAAGCTGCTTCAAATTTTAAGAAGGTCTGGAGAGCCCTGACTGGCACTGAGATGGCTCAGAGGCTGCCTGGTGATGATGATGTGCCATCATAATTTGACTCTCGTTCAAGTTACTGGAAGTTTATTTAGTGATGCACAATGTATATTTCTTCCTTTTTCAGTGCTCTTTTCTTGGATGGATATTCAGTTTGAAGAGCTAATATTTGATCACAGTTTCTTTGGGTAGAAACTGAGCCAGAGGTTCCTGTGAATATTCATAACTAGACTGTTACTAATTTTAGGCAAGTTTGTTAGTTTGGATTGCAGTGGCACTTTAGTTCAGAAGTAGCCATAAGAATTGCTCATGAATTTTATCTGGCATAGGACTGGTGAATGGGTAAATTGTGTGCAAGTGTGTAAACACAAAGCTCTGGCTGTCTTTATTTGCCTTTAAATGAATGTTGTGTAGTATTTTGTATGAAAGACTCATTGGGAAGCTGCAGCTAGGTAAAAGGCAAAAGCAACAGAGGCAGAAAATCATAAAAGAATTGGAATTTTATCTTATTTTCTTCACTCTAGTATTTCAAAAAAGCTCTGAAAGAAGGCTGCTCACATGGATTTACTGATAAAATCAGGAAGTTAAACTTTTTCTCAAGTCAGCTATTGCTTCTTTACGAGAAAGCTTCAGATTTTGATACTTGGGTTTTGTTATGAAGCAAATGCTTATAAGAGATTAATTTCTTAATCAAGGGTTTATATACAATTCTGATTTAGCATTCTTGAAATTTCACCAATCACAGTTAAATTATATTCATCGTTCTGCTTTTTAGCTCCTTTGAAATAATTATAACTGCAAGAGGCAGTGAATTTGTAAATCTTCAAGAATAAAAGGAACTGCTGAAAAAGATGTGGGCCATCATTTTCATTGGTTTATTAACTGAGGTATTAGCAGTTGCCTTTCTATTGAAAAGGTAAATGACTTATAAAAATTGATCGTTTAAATTTCATACCACCTTAACACGCCATATCATTGTCATCTTTATAAAACAGAGATGCTAAGACCAAAATTTTCATGGGTTTTTTGGTATTTTTTCTACTCCCATGCTAAGACATTAGAGGTCTGATTTTCAGTAGTACAGAACATCAACTCCAGCACAAATCTGTAGCTGAAGAAGCTGCTCAGTGCACATCATGACCCAGAGATGCTTTTCAAATGTGACCTTAGTGACTTGCCCAAAGCCAGCTAGTGAGATGTAATTACCACTGAAATAGTCACATTGCGTTGTTTTGTTGTTTGGGGTTTTTTTAATGCTGTTATGTATTTGTATTGTGCTAAAATTGAAAAACACTATAAAGAGCAGGTCACCTCCCAAAGACATTTTCTTACTATTTTTCTGGTTTTCCCTTACATTTTCCCTCCTGCAGTTAGAGCATGATGGCACTCAGTTGTGGTGTGTGGTGTGAGATCCAGAGCCAGCAGGAGGATGTCTGGCCAGAAATCCAGATTTTGCAGGGGGACTTTTGTCCCATTTGACCCTTTGCAGGGTCCGAGCTGATTCAGCAGGGCACTGTTACCTAACACAGCATTTCAGTACACTCAAAGGGAGCTGAAGAATGTGTTTAAAATCAGAAGCCTTTTACTTAAATGGGATTTTAAGTGCTTACTTCATAATTTGGGACAAGGTATGTATATTTTGTTAACGCATAATCTACAAACATCATGAATATATACCTATGTACAGGTAAGGGAAAAAAGGCATTGCAGACTTCCCAACATCTTAGAAAATAAGTGCATTTCTGAGACAAAATCACCCAGACTTTTTTGGCATGAGCAGAAAGGAAAGAACATTTTCTTCATCAAACGTTAGCAATCCCGCTTGTATGGCAGGGCAGGAGTTAGGTGCAGATCCAAGTGCACCCCAGGAAAGCACGCGGAACACGCTGCATTCAATGATACGCACGCCTGAATGTTTTCCTGGATCGGGGCCTGAAGGAGGAAGTTTCCTTTCCCTGCCTCTGAAATGATCGGCAGATTATTCTTTTAAGATTCTCTCCCATAGAGTGTTTAACCACTCTCACTTTCTTCTGAGCTTGCTCACAAAGCCTTTATCTTATTTGTCAATGTTTGATATTAAAATAAAAAAAAAAGGTATTAATCTCTGCAGTGACCTTTCTGCTTTATTTCTCCTGGAAAGGGATGCTGCATCTTTTGTAAGTAACTTCAAGGCAAGATATTAAGCAGCATTCAAACATATGGCTTTTATCCAGTTAATCATCGTGCATTACCTACTTTCATCAATGTTCGTAAACTTAATTCCAGGATTACTCATCCCCCCAAAAACCCAAATAAGAAAATCAGAAGAAAAGGCCCAAACAATAGAACTTTTATACCAGGATAATTAGAAAAGGAACCTATTACCCAGGATTATAATTACTGACTAACATATTAAATGACCTTTAACATTTATCTTAAGCCCCAGATTTCTAGAAAACCAGAAAGGTTATGAATGCCATATTAGTAATCTTTAATCTTTATTACTGCTGTGGACAGAATTTTAATGATTTTTAAATAGGCAGCGGTCACTAACATATCCCTATTAAAATAAAAAAAATCTCATAAAAAATTAAATGGATTAAGACTTCAAATGTACCATCATCAAAAGTATTATCTAATTATGGAGTTCAGTGAACAGGCCAAGTGAAATGGTTGGTAATATTAGTTACTTACCACATGGGAATGCCCGGGATTTATGCACAAATAGATTCTGCTTCTGTTGCAACATAGTAATTAAGAATTTGTCAGGGAAATTTGACCCTCTAGGGTAGATATTACTTTGTAAAATAAGAATGGCAGAGCACTAGTCTCCTTGCTGCACATAATTTAACTTGATTATTTATACATCAAAGGGAGTCTGCAGTGACTGCAGTATAATATTTAAGTAGAGGGATATTAGAGAAAGAAGCATCTAGTGAAATCTTTTTCCCAAATCTCCGTGAGAAAATAGAGGAAATTTTCATAAAGCATTTCATTTTGCATATAAATTGGTGCCTAGATTGTGCCTGTGAATTTACTGCTGTCAAATTTAATTTTTCTTTAATTCTTCAGGCCCAGATGTGAAAAACTCTGTGTGCAGGCTGCAATTTTCAATGCTTACAGGTAGCACCCGGATCGATAATGTGTCTTTATGAGAAATTACTGTTAATGTTATTGAGTATGCATTTTGCTTTATAGGATAATAAGGTAATATGAAATGCCAATTCATTCATTAGGAGAAAGCTAAGTGCTTAAATGAAATGGGTGACAGGTCTGAAAAAAGATGTAGTTGTGGGCAGGAAGTCAAGAATGGATTTTTAATGACCTAATACCAAAAGGGTTTTACCACTTATTTGCATTTGCTTCCTATAAACAATATTAACTTTAGAATAAAAGTGCTTGAATATTAAAATTGCAGTAAGAGATATCAGTTGAAGAGGCTATTTGGAAATGTGAAGTTTCTGGGAAACTCTCTGCCTAGCCTTTTTGAAGACTAAAAAATGAACACATCTGGTATAAAAATTAAAACAAAACTCATTTAAATTGATTGGCATAAAGTGAGCATATTGTGGGCATGGCCAAATTCCAGAGGTTAGTATATTAAAATCAAAAAACCCACAAAAACTAAAAAACCCCCCAAACTCAAAACTTTAGCTTTTTTTTTTTTTAAGTACAGTGTGCTTCCAGCTCGATAAGGTAAAAATAGCAGGTATTGAAAACAAGACCCAAATGGTTTATCCAGAGAAAAAATGCCAAAGAAAAGCCATATCCTGTGATTATTGTTCAAAAGAAGACTACAGCCTCCTTAGAGTACAATATTACAATATTGGGGGGAAAAAAAAAAAATGTTGTTGCGTGAAGTTTTCTTCATAAAGCAAGAAATTAAATGCTTTCTAGATACATTCAGCATCTGAATCCATGACCACATGAAGGAAAGTTAATGCACTGTTTTGTGAAATCTCACTTGGTTCTTCCCCCCCATCCCAGCTAAGTCCTAACTCACTTTTCAGAGTTTTACAGTTTTCACTGAGCTGTTTCCCCTCTTTTTCTCTGCACTGGATCCCACAAGTGTGATCCCTGGGGCACAGACTGTGCTGGCTGGCCCTGCCAGCCTGGTTCAGCGCCAGCTGGAGCCAGAGGGAGGTTTGTGTTCCTTCATGGGGACAGGACCAGAGCCTTCAGGAGGTGACTCGTGCCTGGAAGCAGGGCTGGCTTTGCTTGCAGAAGTCCTCTCTGTTAGAGGCATAGCCCCATTCCCTGCATCTGCCAGCCACGGAAAGCCTCTACCACCCACCATAGCCTCCTACAAAATCTTGATCAAAAAATGACGAGTTTTACCTCAATGTCATCTGTAGGATGTAACACAGGGCAGGAGAAGGAAGGAATTCATAAACCTACCCGGTGAACAGCACCATGCAAGTGCTGCAGTTTTGCTCACTCCCACTGCAGTGTTATCCCAGTTACAACCAAACACATTCATAGCTTAATGCTAAAGTTTCTAAGGATGCTCCTCTCTCTAGAAAGATACAGGTACGTGGCTCCCATTAGAAAGGATGGCATTCTCCTAAATTAGATATCCAAACCCCCCAGAATTACTCAACAATTATTTTCCTAGAGTTTTCATTTGCTCTTTTGTGAATTGGACATTTTTAGTCTTCAGCAATAAAGAAGATACTTTATTTACTCTCAGCACCTTAAGACAGCAGTTTGAAAAGAGAAAGCTTATTTTTTATTTCTTTTTTTCTCTTTTAAATAGCTATCACTGTAAAAACAAAGGACAGATACTAGAAAAAAAAGCAAACAACTTTACTTGTGTTTTTTATTTCTGCTTTAACTTGCAATGGCTGCTTTGGCTAAACTTTTTTTTTTTTTTTTTTTTTTTAACTTCTGTATAGGACTTTTTTTTTTTTTTTTGTGACCTTCAACATCTCAAACTATAAAGAGAGGACTTTCTCTAATACTCTTGAATATACTGTATTCTTCTTTTAAGGAACCTTCCACTGATTTTTATTCTTCAGGGATCAATGGTTCCTTCGGTTCCATAATCTGACAAGCTATAGTAAAAACAAAAGGTCCCCACTTCCAGAGCCATAAGTGTTAACATGAGATGGCAATGGATGTATTTTCACACTGAACTCACAACAGCCTAAGTAGAGCTTCAAAGTATCTTAGTCTAAGTCTCTCTCTTTGGGAGAAATAAGATATGGGAGGAACTTTAGTATTATTGTTAATCTGTATTACAAAAGCACCTAACAGCCTCTGCTGAGTTCAAGGCCCCATTAAAAGCAAGGATGGATAAAGCTGGTTCAAACGTGTATTAATTTCAGCATAACCTATGCATGCCTTTGCTTTCTGGTAGTCTGATTTTTTCCCACAAAACAAAAAAGTTTGGAAAGGGAGAAAAAGAAAGAAAATGCAAATGCTGTTTCACTGCTAAATTAAGCACTACTCATTTAGCTGCTACAGTTACTTGGAAGAAATAAAATTAATTGCTGTAAAGTTAACATAGTTGATTTCCAAGGGAAATTCCTCTACGTATAACCCCCGACTACTTGGACTGACTCCTTCCCCAGTGTCTCCCCATGGTCCTTTGTACAGAGTACCGATGCACTCTTCTACTCTGTCACAATCTATATGGAGAGTTAACTTTCTTAACTTCTTCATTACTTCAGTACTACTTTGTCTCACTGATCCAAACACCTTGACATGATGCCAGCCATTCCTAGAGACTGAGAAACCAGCCAGGAGATCTGCCTGGAGTAACATCCTACACAGAGACCGTGTGAAGGGAGGATGGATCAGCGAGCTGAGGTGTGGAGGATGAGGAAACTGCCCTCCAACACTGGTCCTCCTACAAAAGAGGCTCAGAAACGTGGGTGGTGAGTCTCTGGGTGGTGCTCTCTGAGGGAGAGCAGCCATCATCAGCAGAAATTCACTTTAAGTTCCCAACTGTGCAAATGAGGGAAGTGCAGATTGGCCCTACTCATGTCTTGTTCTGACACTATTGTACTGCCTCTAGATTGTGCCAACTTCTAAAATCAGCATGGCAACAGAAGGACATCAATAATTTAATGTGATATACACCAGTGCCCACACGGGGATGGTACAACTGCCGTAGCGCTGCCACCATTTCAGATTTGTTAGAGTTGATGCTGTAGTAGAAAAAAATACTAACTAGGCCTTAATGTAAAGCAGTTAGATGGTATTAGGAGGGAAGGCAATGACATATATTCTCAATGACCGGTATATTTATGTCCATTTTCTCTAGAAAACAACAACATATTGCAACCAGATTGTGAGAGGTTAAATTTACATAAATGCTTCTAGCTCCTGTCTTTAGTATTTGAACTATATGGGCACTCCGGGCATTCCAATTTCTAATTCTAGCATCAAGGCATATGAAAGCCTTTGGCTGGGAGTGGGTAACAAGCAGTCTTGGCAAAAATGAAAATGCATGTGACCAGCAGACCCTCTATATTTGCTTACCTTAAGAAAGAATCACACTACCTCCCCATCTAACTCCTGTGGATATACAGGCACTGCTCTTGACTTCTTTGACCTTATTTACTATGTTATCACTGTTTCAAGAGCATCATCCTCTGCTGCAGCCAGGGCTCTGACATTCCAGCTTGCTTCAGGTCTGCTGTAGAGATCTCGTGATTTCTCCTTCCCGCTGTTATTTTGAAACAAAACTTTTCTGAGCTGTGGTTTATATGACAGATGCAAACAGTATTGCTTTGAAAAATATAGTTATCTTCTAGCAATCAAGTATTCCCACTGAAATAAAGGAAGCTAAAAGACTATTAAACTCCCTGGATATTTATGTAAAAAAGTTTTGGATCTGGCTTTTGACATACTTCATCTTCTATACATTGTCTAAGGCTTTACAAAGATATTTATGACCAATTAATAACAGTAACGATTGTAGAGGTTGCTGATGATCTATAGACTGCAGTGGGACAGTCACTGCTATAAGACATTCTTCTCTTCTCATTGCAGATGTCTGGGTAGTATTGTTACATTGCTGCTATTAACGTGGTTGTGCAAGTGATTTCTCTTAATAATCTAATAAGTGCTTTGGGATCTTTCTGAATAAATGGATTCCTAGAGCACATGCATTCCTCTTCTTATTACTTATCTGCCTGAGTACTGCCACCCAGAAATAGGGATTTTTTTCCATTTATTTGGTTTTGAAATATTATATAATCAGATCAGCTATAGATCTCAATCATGTCATGGGAAGCAAAACACTTTCTGTTATATTAGCCAAATGTATTCAGACAAATGGATCCAACAGCAGCTTGCCACAGACAACAAATTTCTCTAGTCCTTTAAGAATGTAGGGATGTGTGAGGTTTTAATGTTGTTTTTATAAAAGAAGACCTAGTCCCATATGCAAAATGTCAGGATAGTTCCTCTGTCTCATGTGCACTGGCAGTTACTCAGTCCCTATATATTCACCTCTTTGGACATTGGATGCAGTTTCACAAATTCTTTCCTTAAAATGAGGCCCAAATTTAACACATTTTCCCTAAACTATTATTATCTCCTATGTGTAGCTAACTAAAAATAGAGCAGCTAGTTTGAGTATAATTATTCATAATTTGTTGAGCACTGATGGCATCCATCATTCTTCTGTCAGGAGAAAACTTGATTCTTACACCAAAAAGCTTATCAACAAAATCAAGGAAATTCATAATTGATACTAAAAATATGAGCACAACATAATCCCCCAATTATATCTGTGGTGAATTTTGACTGATATTTGGCTTGGCTTAATTTCCTAATTTAGGCCAAAGAAGTCTCACACGCTAGAGAAATTAAAATTTAGATCCTGACTTTGCAAATGTAGTTTATCATGGCATTTAAAATATGTGAAGCCTAGGAGTTTCAGAGGGGGAGACAGAAATCTGACAAGATAACTACATGTTCAATGCTGAAAATTCTGAGATAGCAGAGCTTATTTTCCCCTTGTTTTAAAAACACAGGTGAAGATGAAGCAAACATGCAGTCTTACTCTTTTCTACACTCGCCTGTATCTATACTGCTACTTAATGTTTTCTATTTATGTTGTAATCACATAGTGATTTTTTTTTTTGCATGGTTTTACATATTTCTGACCACAGAGAAGTCTTTGTCAATGACTTAGACTTGCAAGCATTGCCTCAGTGTAGATAAATACATAGAAAGAGGAGAAAGTTGCAAGTGTGAAGGGCAATGTGGAAAGAAGCTCAGTAAAAAAAGACTCTTCACGTTTACTCTAAGTCTAAGGACTTAGTCCTTAAGTCATGAGGAATATGATACACCATAAAGCATTAGAAACACGTGAATGACAAATCAGTAGTTAGGTATGGACGTTCCTTTGAACTTGGGAGAAATATTCATGTTGATCTTGTCTCTATTTCTTTGTACTGGTTATTTGCAAGCAAACACACAAATGTTTACAGGCCCGGTTGCCCAGTAAACTGCTCTTCTTGGTGGCTTAAATTGTCCTTTGGCTGAGGACCAGTTGCCCTCCAGTTCATGCAGCACAACGCACAGTTCATGTGAGCCCTCTGTGTACTGTTCAGCAGAGCTACACAGTGTCGCTCACCTGGGTCCCTGGCCCTGACAGCAGTTTCTGCCTGAGTTAACACTCACATGCACATCATCTGATAGTCCCATGGAAAAGAACAGTCGCTATTTTACAGCTTTGTTTTCCTGGTTGAAAACATATTTATCCAGGTAGAACCAATCCCATTAAAACTAAGGAACCAATTATGAACCAATTATGAACCAATGCTAATGAGGAAAAAACAGTAATAATAAGGAACAAGAAGGTAGAAGAGGGACAGTGGGAAGAAATCCTTGCTTAGCTGTGGTGCAAATATGTTTTCACTGGCTGGTCCTGCTTCCTTACTGAGGCTGGGTCTGGTGTGTATTGTATAGCAGCGAGGCGCAGCAGTGACACATACACAGCTGTGGGTTTCTCCAGCTCATTTTTTGTGTGTGTATATTTACTAGGTTACTGCTTTTCTAATGATTAATGAATGGCAAAATGAATCTTCTTGCATGAGACCATATAGACAAAGATGAGTAGCATCTAACTTACCACAGGAGAAAAAAGAAAAGATTATGTTTGATTACAGAGATAACCTAAAAAGCCAGGAAAGTCTCCTTCATAGAGGAAACAAACAGAAAGTTCTCATCACAATCCACAGCCTCTGAAGAAGACTGAAATGTCTTTCACAAAAATATGTCTAACTTTTTGTTGTCTAAATATTTACATGTTTTACTCTTGCACTTCACATAAAAGTTAAATTTACTCCTTTCAAACAAGCATCTCATGGAATGAGACAAAGAAAAGAGCAAACAGGGAACAAACAGGTGAAGGAAAGAAAATACCTCCACTAGGACAAAAAAAATTGTCTTCTCTTGGCACATCTATTTTTGGAAAAGGTTTCTCATCTGCCTGAATGAACATCAGTTATTAGTGTCAGTAAACAGTAGTTGTTGCCTTACCGACTGGTGAAGCAACAGGTCTGTAAGGCACACAAGTCCTCCTTCAGCATCCACCTGAACAAAAATCTTAGATTAATAATAATAATACCTAGAGATTTTGAACGCGTCTTCATTCAGTCTTACAAAATTTAAATTCAATATGTAATTTTGTGGGAAATAAGTTCTCAAGAAGTTGCACAGTTTTCAGCTCATGTTTCAGTTAAAAGGAGCAAAGAGCTAAAGGCAGAGGGTGAAAAATGCATAATATAGTCAGTCTTTCTTTTGCACAACTAAAGTGTGAGAATTTGAGACAGCTGTTAGTAGTAACAAACACTTTTGTGAGCAGGCCTTGTGGGGTCTAACTCTTGAATCACCATGAAAGCACAGCAATCATTTTTGGTGTAATTTGCCCAGTTACACAGGCTAGAAGGAATGGTTTCTCGACACTGAGAGGTTTTTTATGTATTGCTCTGGAGTATCTACTTTTGAAACCGGACAGGGCTCAGAAACATCAATAAAATATAAAATGGATATTATTTTTTTTCCTTCTATTTAATTCTACACCACCACCTCCCAATGTATCATTCAGGTTTTAGCTGAAGGGTTGAGTCATGTCCCCTCCATCAACATTTTTGTAGATTTCTTTTCATGTTTCTGCAAACCATATCTCATTCCATTACACAAGAAATCAATCACAGCGTTGGAAGAGTTTAAAATATGCCACTCCTCAAAAGAAAGAACTGTATGGCTGGAAACTAATTATACTGGGAAAGCTGTTCTGGGTGGACAAAGCTAACCAGAACACTTAAGAATGTGGCAAAGCGTTTAATTGATCTGAGCTCTCTGGAGACAGTTTAAAATTTCTTCTTGGGATGTTCTGTTTTAAGACCTTATTACTGTAAATTCTCAGTGACTATATGTCACGATCATGAGTTACTCCATTTCAATGTGTATTTATTTTCTGTTAATGTTATAACTTAGGAAATTCAAAAGGATGGAAAGGGTACTTGGTTCTATCCCTAAATGTCAACCATGTAAGTGCTTTGACTTTTATTTTCTATTTGCTTTGGTCAGTGTAAATTTCTATGGGTTTTGCTGGTTGGGGGAAGGGGATTTGGAGATGTGCAGTTCTTGGTTATTAATATTTGACTTTGTTAGTGCTATCTGTTTACCGTATGGCTTCTGGAAAAAGATAGGAAATATTAGCTGGCGAGTCCTTAAAATGCATGACGTGTGGGTGCACTCCTTGTGCCTACACATCCTTTGCACTGCTGCTTCATTTAGCCTGTCAACTGCCATTCAGGCATTTTGATATTGGGTTTTGATACTACTTTGCTTTTACTTCATCATTTCACTCTTTTTACTTTTAATACATTTGGATGGTCAAGTCTGAGTGATTTCCACATGCTTTATACAGGTTAGTTTTTTGCCGTATTTCTGGAATAGAAAATATGAAGGGTCTTTGTAACCGCTGTTTACATTCACAAAGCTGTATCCTGCACATAAATGAGTTTTAATACAAATGCCCAGGATTTTATACAAATCCCATTCCCTTTTTGCTTTAGAACGAGTTACAAGACAGCTGTCTCCTAAAGCAGTAAGGGCTGTTGTTAAGAAAGCAATAATAGGCCAGGCTTAAGATCCTTAGCAGGGCTCCTTTATTTTGGAACTTCTTTTACCAAAGGCAGAGAGGGACTCAAAGAAAATAACAAATACCCACTAACATCAGGAGCTTGGTACTCATACTTGGCAGGGTATGAAATTTGTTTCTATAGGAAATCACCTTATTTTACAGAAAACTGAAGCTGTGTGAAAGCTTTTTTCCTTTTCCCCAAACTGTACATGAAAACTTTTGTGGGTTGGAGGTGATGGCATATTGTATAGTAAAAAATTAGTTTATGCTCAAGTGCCTTTTGCCGTCACAAAACAATTCCTCACCTCTTCTTTCATGAAAAGCCAAGACACCAGAGGGAACTTCTCTGTTTTTTTTGTGTTTGGTTTTGGTTTGTTGGGTTTGGGTTTTTTGGTTGTTTTTTTTTTTTTTTTTGGGTGGTGGGGTGGGGTGGTGGTTCTGAGACCATTCACGCTTTCCAAAGCTGGATCCTGGTCTGAACTGGCAGAGCAGGGCTGTCACTGCCCAGGCACTGTCCTGCAGCATGTTTTCAAACAAACCATTTTCCCCTCTAAAAAGTGGCTAAAAAAAAAAAAAAAAAGAAGAAAAGAGGACAGCGATGTCAGATTCATTGAAATTCCCCGAAATGCCGCTGCGATGTGTAGATGTGTATTACTTCATTGCTACTAAGGCGGTTACGCCGCGGGGCGCAGCGTGTAGTTGCGCGGCTGAGCCACTGGGTGTCAGCGCGAGTGTAAAAGCGGGGCCGCCGCGCTGCTCTCCCCTCTGCATAAAGCACCTCGACCCACGCCACGTATCTAGTAACGACGCTGAAAAGAAAACATCGGGCAGCACTTTTTTACCCTGGAACATGAACGGGCAAGTGACCCCTATATAACTCAGCTCAGCCTAAAGAATAAAACTCTTAGTCCTTCTCCTTCATCGTCTGCTAGCTGTGAGAGCTGATTGTCAGCCAGTTTTTAAAACCAGACTATGAGCTCAATCCAACGCCTCCACCAGCTAGCAGGGTCACTCAAAATCAGAGCAAAATCATCATTTAAATGCATGCTGAGGCATAACACAAGGTCTGTTTAGCACATCTGCATTCCAGAGAAGTAAGCAGAGTTTGATTATCCTTATCATTAAACTATACCACAAAGTTTTGCGCAGCTTTCACTGGGTTATTTTATATGCATCTCAATAGCATGCACGGATCCTGCTGTGCTCTATGTAAAGCCTGCTCTGTTCAATTAGCTGCTATACTAATACAGAATAACTTTTTTGTTAATTTGGACCTTAACCTCTCTAAACCTCAAGGGCTCACCTTTCTTCGGGATCCCACAAAAACAGCGAACTAACTTAGGTCTGTATGTCTTTTTAAAGGGTTGCCTGCTTGCTGTTATTGGTACAATGGTCTGGCTGATTGCGAGAGACAGAAACTGAGACAGGCAATACATTCCAAATATCAAATTCAAAATAAACTCAGCTGGTTTTGAAACATGAGATTTAATAACAATTTGTAGATATATTATTCTGTGTCCCAGTGTACGTCTTCTCTAAATCAGTAACGGAAACAGCAGGATGGAAGAAAGAAGCATCCACTGATACCTCTGGTTCTTCTGAAGGCGATGTACACACCTTCAGTGTATAAAATTTTGGTGATATACTTTCCCCTTGAGATTTCTAGACTCGCCACAACAAGGTAACACTTGAGGATTGAAACCCTGTGAATTCCAAAACATCTTGAACCTTTGCGGTCCTCAGTGAGAACAGAGAGCACTCAGCTTCCTGTGCAGTTGGGCATTTACCCTCATACATGTGCTTCATGTATTTCTTGCTAAATAACGCAGAGCTGCTACCACACTGGACTTGGTCAACGGCTCAGAAAAAGCTCTTCCACTTAAAAGGCATGGCTTTCAGAATTCTGGCAACAAAGTATTAGCTCATGTCTCACTCTGCAGAGCGGCCTGATTTAAATAACTATACTTTATTCATAATGAACAGGAATGCACTGATTTACTCTTTGTTTTCCCTCTCTTCCCCTTTCATTGCCCTTTTAAGGTGCAGAAGGTCATTTTAATTCTACTCAAAATTACTTCTCTAAAAATGTTGGTAATTCTGACAAAAGCATCACACTTTACTGTAAAGGCACCCAGTGAGCAACACTATGAAGGTTACAGGAGAGCACAAGCTATAGTTCTGTTGTTTCCATTTGCATACAAATTGTCAGCCAGAAGCAAACATTTGCTAACACTCTGAGTTATATAAAACCAGCCTTTTGGACTGAATTTTAATTTTTATTTTTTTTTTATCCACAAGAATTTCTGAAGAAATAAGAATTTTTTTTAAAAGCTGTAAATCTGAACTCACTGAAGGTAATTTCTCCAAATGACAGATATTTTGAAATTGTTTTATAAGTTCTTTGTAATATAGCGACATTTGAGGAGTAGCAATCAGAGATTAAGACCCTGTTATGCCAGGTGGTCTACAAATAAAGACAGTCTTCAGGTCAGAATTGCAAAAATACATTTTATGACAAGAGATAGCCCAAACATACGGGAAGACAGCAGGTGGGAAAATGAGGAAAAAGTATAAGAAGTAGGGTTGGGTTTTTTTTGCATAACAGACAGTTTATCACCTGTGCTGAAGCTGTCAGATAATAAAGCACCACAATGGAGATTTTAGAGTTCCTGGAGGAGACAGGTTTTATTTGGGAACTTAAATAGGTAAGTCTGCGAAGCTTTCTCTGTTTCTTTCAGCCTGCACAAGAGAAACTCTAAGCTGAATCACTTTCACCACTACCCACGAGCTTCACACGTATATTTTTAACAATGAGAAGCAAACATTTACAGGAATTGATATGAAATAGTAAATAGCACAGAAAAACCTGAGGTAAACTTACCCAGTTTATTCCTCTCCAGTACACTGTTGCACTTACAAGAGACTCACTTCTTACAAAGGCTCTTCTGTGTTCCCCATCAGATAATGTGAAATAGGATGTATCTGGCTCCTGAGCCACCTGGCACCCATTGTGGTGATGGACTCCGAACTCACCTGAGGCCATACACTTTTGTTTAAGGGATCAGTAATACCTTGTTTCTATGTGAACCGTTGGGCTGTGGCTCCTGCTAAAGCTGGAAATGAAGAGCTTGTGCCTGGGGATAAGGGCAGTTGATGCAAGAGTCTTGTGGCAGGAGGCTGGTTAGAAAGTTGCATGTTGACTACGTATTGTGCAAGGAGAGGACATTTTGTTACTGCTGGTTTTCCCCAATAAAAGTTGGTTACCCGTACAGAAACTTAACAAAACTGTAATATTATATAAATGAGTTTAAGATATTTATCAGTGTTAAGTCTGTGACAAATGAAGGTCAACAAAGTTTAATGTTGTATTGTCTATTGTAGTGGTAATTCCAATAAAAATATCAGTGAAATACTAATTTAAGTGATTTTTAAAAGCTTGCAGCATTTTGACACTGTGCATTTTATTTTCTTTGCTCTTGGACTGTGAAAGATAAGGCACACCTTCACTAAACAGATAAAAGTTTGCTCGGAGAGATTTTATTGTGGTCCTTTTTTTGATTTGTTCTTCCTTCCTTCCAGAATAAAGACTAGGGATGGGTTTCTCAGCTGCCATAAACCGGCAGAGCTCTTTAGTGAAGGAACAGCAGTGTGCTTGTCTACAGACATCCAAAATAAGTCCTAGAAATCAGCAGCTGAAACCCTGGATCTGCTGGATCTTTATCAGCAATGTATGCATATATGCACACCAGCTCATTTTCCTGCACTTTGAGGTTACCATGTTATTTCAACAATACCTATTGCTACTATCCAATTAATCTAATTAATTAATTTCTTTATTATATTTGTAAAGTTTGTATCCCTTGCTCCCTGGTGCTGCCAAAGACTTTCCTTTGATTGTGGTGTACTGACTAAATTCTGTGTTTATCTAAACATGACAGGATAACTTAATTTAAAGAGTAAACCTCTCTTATGTTTGACAGCCTACTGAGCTTAACGGTTGCAAATTACTCACTCTGTGCAAAATATGTATGCATGGGTGTGTCTGCATGTACATAAAATCCAGGATCTAATTTCCAGAAATACATAACCTGAACACGCTCATTGGCTGACCTTGTGACCACAGTAGCATTTGAAAGTTGAGACAAACCAGTCATTAAAATAGACTTGTTATAGATTGCTCTGAAAAGCTTCTTTAACCCAAAGATTTTCAGCTCAGAGCTGAGCCCCAGCAGAGACCTCCTTATAGGCATGATATAATTGGCTGATCAAGTTTTCAAAATCAAAGGGTACCACATAGGTTTCATTTTGTGGAAGATGTTGCATGTAACTTTGAGTGGGATCCATTTAACCAGTGGTAGATGTATCAGATGCTGACATCTAGATCTGATATAGCCACCTAGATACCTTTGATATCTGACAGAGTGGTTTTAGGATGCAAGGATTGGAAATGTCTAAAATAGGTCAGGTGAGTTATGAGCTGAATGTGCCTATTCCTCTTTATCGAGTAGAAAGGGCACTGCAGATGGCTGGCTGAGGTGTAAAAATTTATGCCATGGCCCTCTAAGTCTAGGTGAGGTGAATCCCACGCTCACTGTCTTAAATAAACTCATCAAAATAACATTGAATGAGTGTCCTTAACACCGAGATGAGTAAATGCACGGCTCTGAATAGCACCTGTGTTTGCTCAACTTTTCATTTCAAATTGAGCACTCCAGTATATCATCAGTTGAACAGAATAAAAGATTGGCTTGGCATAGGAGTGTATTTTGTGGAAAATACTAGTTACTTGAAAAACAGAAATCTTAACTGATGAAATGAAAATACCTCAATACATTCAGGTTACTATTCTTGAGACATCATATGCAATGAACAGGCCTTTTTCTGTAGATATTAGAAGGACTGGAAGGAAAGAGATCCATTATATCTACGCGATGTGGCAACAAGCTCTACGGACCTATCCTTTAAATCCCATTCAAAGAGCCCAGGAGAGAGAGAGGTCCCGTGGAGCTATGAACAGATTCATGCTGAAGCACCAAATTGCGAGACAAAAGTATCTATGTGTGGGGTGGACCCCATTCTCTGCCCTGGGCATTTGTACGTACATGAAGCACAATCTGTTACAAACTCAGAAAGGCTGCAGTCCTGCAAGCTGCTATGGAAGAAATAATAGAAATTCAGATCTTTTGACTGGGACACAACTCTCCAAGAGTACTATTGGTATGCAAACATCAGCACGTGAAAATCATGACGCAAATACCTGGCTCACAGAGTGAAAAGGCATGTTATCTGACTCTGAAGTGAATTCCTAGCCATGAAGATGTAAAGGGAGAGGGGAGGAGAAGGTCACTATGTAGTAAAAGACAAACATATCTGATGCATGCAATCAAGCAGGGACCGTAAATTAATTTTCAGCTCTAAAAATTGACTATCTCCTGGGGAAATTCTATTATTGAAAAACAAGATATATTTCAATCAGGACAGAGGTCATATAGAGGGCAGGATAGAAAAGAGAAAAGGAAGAAGACAAAAAAACCCCAACCCAACTTTACATACAAGAGCTCTAAAGGTATGACTGTCACTAAATGGGACAAAGGGGAGGAGGCTTTTTGGAACCTTTAATTTGGAATGCCCTTGATTTCTGTCATTTTAAGTTAAAGCCTGCATATTTTAACACAGTGGTGTCTTACAGGATTCCAGCACACTGTGTGTACTGCTACCTGCTGTGGATCTGGACCTTGGATCACTGCTCTGTCTCTCAGCATGTCATGAAACACTAAGGGGTACAATTTCAAAGCAATAAGTGGGGATTTCACTGCATGATTCCCACTGAAGTCAATGTAAGATATGTAGCTGAAGCCCTGTGCAATGATTTGAGTATTTCCCATACAGCTTCTTAGAATTGTCAAAAACATTTCTGGTATGTAATGGGGGACTGGCAGTTTCCAGGGACTGCTATTTGACTGCAAAGACTTTACCTTGTAAATTTCAATAGTTTTTTGGAAGTAACCAAACACTGCTACCATCTGACTTATGTAGGTGTTGTCATTATCAACAACTGATTGATCAACATAATGATCAGCTCATTATGAAATCTGCTAATTGTTAGTGGAGAGAACAGATATCCATAGAATGCTTCATGGTTTTCCTTAACAAAAACTATACGAACATTGCACATTTTTGTACTAGTTTGCCTGTCTTGTTTATTGTGTAAGATTTTACAGTATCTTGGATCACAGAATGGTACTCAAAATTCTGTGCTAACCTGAGTTTTGTTAAACTGCAAAGACTATTTTTCAAGCAGTCTCACCCCATCCAAATGCATACTTTTTAGATTTTTATAAATGAATAGGATACCCCCCCAAAAAAAAATAATCAGATATTCTGAAATAAATAATATTTTTCAGAGAAAAGAATTAAAATGCAGTACATCAACAAAGTGAGAAACTGTCATCAGCTCTCAGCAAAGGTGAAAATGCTGAGTAGGTAAGGGCAGAGCAGGAGGCTGAGGGTTTGCACAGGCAGGCAAAAAGTAATTCTAATTCTGGTGCAAATCACTGATGCAAAGTTAAAGATGTTAATATACTCAGATAAAAAGAACTAGAGGATCACTGTAACAGGCTCTGGAGGGAGCTGGTACATGGAGTGAACATTAATGTAAACCATCATTTTTATACAGAAAATAAAAGAAAATTACTACCTATATTGAATACAGGTAACATGCTGAGTGATCTGAACAACTACCCATAGTATCAAACACAAGAGCAATGTAGCTTTTAGATAGAACTGGGAAGCCATTCCCACCAATACAGTACTGCAGACAAGGTAGCAGCTAACGGTAGGACTGCCATGGGTTGTCCTGAGGAGTGCTTTAAGTTGGTTTAATTTCATGCTTTCACTGGTGAACACAACATAAAAACCCCAAATCAAAACACTAGAAAAGCTTGATGATAGATTTGGGAGACATGAGCAGTATGGAACAAGATTAGAAACACATCTAGAAAACAAATGAGCAAGCAAGTAGAATTACAAGGGTTTTGGAAGCCAAAACAAACAATTGCTCTGTACATTTTGCACTGAACATGACAAAGAGCAGGGAAAGTGCCTGTGAGCCGCAAACATGATGCAGCAACAAGACAGGGAAATACAGACATAGGATATAACAGCCATTTGAGCTGGAGAAGTGATTAATGACACCGTACAAGTGTACAACACCTGGTGAGACCTGAAATGCTGTATATAATTCAGGTCATTCTCCTACAAGGAATATGAATGCAAAGTGGGACTGATATATCAAAGTACTATTGGGCTGGTCAGGAGAAGGGAGACCCTGCTTCATCAGAGAAAATTAAAAATGCTCTAAGAAGCTGTGTGTCTGTGCTCTGAGCTGCTCTGTAGTGCAGCAGCCACAACTTAATACAGTGCTGGAAGCAAGCTAAGGTGTCCTTCCAGGAGAGTGGGTGTGTTAGGCTGAGCGCTACACCACTGTGGTTGGATACTTTTCAATTAGCTTGATGTGCGAGAACACAAGTTCCCCAAAATCTTTAACTTGACTTGTCTAACACAATGGCTGAAGGATTTGAATGTTTTTATAGATATAGTGAATGGATGAATACCAAAGAGCTAGATGAGCTGAAGTTTTAAGTTTCAGAGCATTCTGGCAAGAGGGAAAAAAGGACACTTAACTGCCCTGGAAAAAACTTCAGCTGAAAAATTACAAGAATCTTTCTAACTACTGGTGAAAGTTGTTGAAACAGCTTCTAGTAAAACTAGTGGAGAACAACTAATTTTATGATGAAGCTTGACAAGTTTAAGAAATGGAGTATCTATTCCCAAATGACTTTGGGATGTCTCTGAGAAAGACACTATAGACATATACCTGGTGAACAACGCAGTCCTACACAGTTGTGAGAAAGCAAAAACATTTTTCTCCAATTTAAATTAATTTTATTTTATATTACCCATACCTTTTGTTAAAAAAAAAAAAACAAAAAACCAAAACCAAAACCAAAAAAACAAACAACAAAGAAACAAAAAAACCTTTTAAAAGAAGAAGCTCTTTTTAGTTTTATTTCTTAGATCAAAGACTGATGGAAAGTTTGTTTTTGGCAAATCAGCATTTGAACAATGGATGATATTCCACCAGACAGTGTTGACAGGCTCTAGTTTCCTGGCTGTAGCTGTAATGCTAATGTGTACAGCTATTTTGAAATAAATATGCCGAAGGGAGTAATGGGAAAAAGCAGCAGTGTGCAGCAGATGCTAAGTCTACCCTTGCAGTCTCTGCAGCAATGAGAAATCTTGTAAGTGGGGTCAATTCCTACACGTTGCACTTGCAAAACAGCCTGTTACCCTTATTCACTGAAGGAAGGAATGATTCCTGATCAAAGCATGGAATAAGAGTCAGATTCAGTAGCAGCAGAAGGCAGACACCTAGTCACTCTGCAATGTATCTGGCTGGCAGGACCTGTCCCAGTACTCATTCTCTGAGCATGCCTGCTAGATTGGCTCCATTCTTCTGTTAAATGGGTTCACTGATTAGAGCATTCATATGGGAAATGTGGGTTCAATTCTTTTCTCACTCTGAGCATAAACAAACCTGCACCTTTCAGGGGAAAACTCCAACCATTATGCTAACAGGTATTCAAGACTTATGATCTTGCTCAGTCCTTCTTGTTGAAGCTTTGTATGGAATAATAAACATACATTAGGCCACAGAGGAAAACGATGTGTAGGCAAGACTTTGTAGCCAATGGTTAGCAGATTCGCACAAGTCTATGTGCATCTACACGTATGTAGATTTGTAGACATACTGTGGGAAGTATTTACTGGAGCAGTGAGTAGCCCTTGGCTTTCTCTACTTGCCAATAGCTCCCATTGACAATCGAGAAGAGAGTCAAGCTAATCCTTGTTTGTTTGTTTTTCCCACCCTGCTTCTGTTACATTTAGTTCTTATTTGCAACACGCATAGTGGGACGGATGGACAGTAAGAGATTCACTCAGCAACACACTTTTGGCTGGCTGGTTCGTAGCAAGTCACAGGTTCAAATCCTTTTTCACAAAGCAGGAAAGCAAATCCAGATCTTCCACTGGTTAAGTCCAGTCCTCTGGGCATTTATCAATGTGTTACAAAGAGGCAGAAGTGGCTTTTCCTTCAACATATGTTGTCAGGTGGGGTGGGTGCAGGTGTCAAACTCAAGGAGACAGGGGAGGTCAAGGCATGGAAAAGGACGAGGGTTCGAAAGTTCTCTGTCCACTGCAGTCTGAAGAGGTTAGTTTGGATGACCCTGCTTGCTTCACACTTACATATACTTTTCTGGACTGAAGTTTTAGGACCCAATTGTCCTCATCTTATGCAGCCTGTGGT
Organism: Microhierax caerulescens; assembly: GCA_035590215.1. Taxonomy (NCBI): domain Eukaryota; kingdom Metazoa; phylum Chordata; class Aves; order Falconiformes; family Falconidae; genus Microhierax; species Microhierax caerulescens. The sequence continues at coordinate 21,433,875 of JAVJGJ010000057.1, forward strand.
CCATTTGTCCTGGTTGTGCATTGTGCTGGTGGCAGGCATTTGAGACCGGAGGTGCTGAAAACAACCAGCATTGTGATCTGTTGTGAATTTAGCCCTAAATGAGGGCTGTAGATCTAGTCCTGGCATATATCTCTTTCTGAATATGTTCTAAGAGACCGAATAATAATTCAGTAGTTATCAGTTAATTACTGAATTGTGAAAAATGGCAGAGCAGATGAAGAAATACTCAAACAAAACCACTGTATTCATCTCAACAGCTACATTTGCCTGATAATGCAGTTCAAAATTATTTATTTACGCTCATGTTTGCAATGCAGAGTAATAATAAATGTTGTGAAGTATTCTTTTTTATAAAGAATCAATCTCACTGTGTTTTATAAAAAGTCAGGAAGTTGCAATAATGTGAGACCCTTCAAAATATTGTATCTGCTATTAAATATTTGCTGAGAAATGGTAGGGAAACCATTGTTTTTTAAGTCAGTTTTATGGGATATGTGCATAGGTAAAATGGAACTTAGTGAGCTTTTACTGTATTGCTTACTGATTCCAGGCATATAATTTACAGGATCGGAGGATAGATTTGCATACATTTGTCTTATTACATAAACCAGAGATTTCTTGTAGATATCAAACAAAACCTGTTTGAAATATATTCCTATAGTTGCCAAAAAGGGGTCTGTATGTATTGTTAGATTATGCTTGTCAGCGGTGAACAAAATTCAAAAGAAAGCCCCAACGAATATGCTGGAAAGAAATTTGAAGGTGCCCTCTCTTGGTAATGATTACATTTTATTGTTTTGTGAACATGATAGAAATTTTTTTAAGCAGTCGATTCAGGGAGACCTGCGCTGATGATCCTCTCTGACTTGCAGTATGACCACCTTATCAAATCAGGACAGATGGTCTGAGATGTAAACTTGTCAACGGGAAGAAAATGCAGGAGGACACTGTATCTCCGCTGTAGCAATACTGCAGGAAGAATATTTGACAATGGGCAGAGTATCTGTTGCTCCCCTCAGCTTTTTAAGGCATAGCTGTAGGCCATCTCCCCATGACATATTACGTTCTGGCATAGCGACAATAACAGGTAACGTTTCAAAGAGACATCGTGATCTCATTCAGTGAATTTAAAGAAGGAGGGAGAGGAAACCCTCACATTGGAAAGAGGAAAAATGAACAGGAGTTTTTAACAGCAATGATGGTTTTGTTTTTTTTTTTTAATGCAGTGAAGGAAGAAGCTGGAGTAACCCAGAAATCACGCCACTTTAAGAAACATGGGGTTTGTCACTGCTGATCAGACAACTACTCTAGCTTCTGCCTTTAGCTGTGACCGATACCTGATGCTATCAAGGCAGGGGAAAAAAGCCCCATCATACATTTAAAGTGACTGAACAGAGGAAAACAATTGAACCTGACTGTTACAGCCCAGAGCATGGAGGCCAGAATTCCCTTATTTATCTGCACTGCCAATGCTATATCGGCGGAGTGCAATATGACATTTTTTGCACATTCAACTCTTCCTGTGGAAGTCAGTGGGAATGTTGAGTGCACATGAACTGCAATGATCATAAAATTAGTCAGACTTATTAAAAATCCACTCACAGCATTTAAAACTCCATGACCATCTGTTGAAATACGTTCCACAGGCCAACTAGGGAAAATTGAATTAAAAACCAAAACAAAACAAAAAACCCAACACCAAAATCAAACACCACTACCAACAAAAATCCAGTCCTTACTGATTCCAGTTGGACAGCTGAAGGTTTTAAGTTTAGTCATAGCTGCAGGATGCACACATGGCAAGCAGGATGAGAGAGTATAGAGCAGGATACAGAGGAGAGACTGATGGCTTAAGTTGCAGTGCAATGAACATTTCTTTCAGCAACAGGTCAGCATAAGTAACCTCTGAGCCATCCTGCCTCCCACCACATGTTCTCACTCTTAAAGCTCATGCAACAGTTTGGGGCTGATTTTGAGTTATTTATAACCTAATGAGTTCCCTGACCCCGTTCAGAAGTAGTCCCAAAAACACACAATAGAAAGAAAAGCATGGGGATGAGATTAAATGTCCTGAGGACCTGTGAGGGTTTTGTGACCTTGATGTCTGTGAGACATTTAAGAATTTAGATCCTTACAGCCCTTTTGAATGGCCAAAATGGAGTTGAGAATGTCCATGTATTTTCTGTTGTTTAGCGAATGACTGTGCGGACAAACAGTAGCATATCTGTCATCTGTCTGGTCATTACGAGGCCATGCTCTTCTGCTGTATAGCACCATCAGTCAGCTTCAGCATGGCGTGTCAGGCGGCATCGCATCTTTTTCCTCAATGGAAGTGTCAATCACTTTTTCTGTTGATCTGTTGGTTGCTGTTGTGATGTATAATTATTGATTAAATCTCTTTTCTAAATAAAGTTTTTAATAAAACATAGAATAAAACCAGCTTACCTATGTGGCTGTGAGAGGTTAGCCCTACAAATGCATTACCAGTTGTGTTAGCACCTGTGATACTGTTGTTTCCTGAGGACATTCCTGCAAAAAAAAAAAAAGAGAAGTGTTTATCACCTGAAGGCTCCTAAATAAACCAATACAAAGGATCACCTGCACCAGCAAGGTGAATTGATTATCTTTATATATAG
>JAVJGJ010000057.1:21438532-21492299 GCA_035590215.1 Microhierax caerulescens
TAATAATAATAATAATAATAATGGAGGAGCTTCCATCTGGTGAAATCTTGGTGAAATCTTGGTGAAATCTTGCAGTGTTTTTAAAGAAAACAAATGAGAACAAAAATATTTAAAGCCACTTTTGTTCCTGAAAATAATAATAATGAAAAATATATCAATTTGGATGTTTCATATTCTAAAATTTAAAAAACTTTATGAAGTAAAATTTTATTTAAGCACAAGTAAGTTGTTGGGGTTTTTTTTAACATGTTTAGTGTTGAAAATTCTCTTATAAATGAGACTTTAATTTACACCTCTGCAGAAGCTGTTTTTAAATGGAATTGTGCTCCCACTTCAAATTCTAATGTTCACTTCATTGTAGATTTTCAAGGCCTCTTGCCTGTAAGAGTGAAAACATCATTAGTTTTTCTAGAGTCAATGCTAAATTGCTACAATGCTCTGAAATTGGTCAGTGTCAGATGCTTAAGAAATAATGCATCACACAGCAGCTATCTTGAGACACCCTGGACAAACTCTTTTTTCATTCAGGTGGAGTATCACCAGCAAGAGAAAAACTCAAGCACCTGTCTGGGAAGGTGTGTTTTATAGAGCAACTGATAAACCTAATCCTTTGTTTCTTGCCAAACTGGTCTAATCATTGAAAATAAGAGGTCAGTATCCATAGGACAATAAAGTATTTAAACAATTTTCTAGTTAATTTTTAAATGTCTTACCGTGACCTTCTGTTCTATTGCCCTCAGTACCCTACCTTTTGGCTGAAGTCTCTTTAAGATAGAGAAGTTACATCAGCAATTTCACCTACTCTGAAATCACCTTGTTCTGCCCTGATTTATACCCCATGAAATCCTATTGCCCTCCAGGGGGTTCTGCAGAGTGTAAAGCTGGGCAGAGTTTGATCCAGAATGTTAAATACTGGAGCATCAAAGTTATAGGTTTATTGCAATTATTATTGGTCCCCATTGGTTATTTACTTATGCTGTATCTCAGCTACAGTTAAATTCTATGCTACAAGGTATGTGGGGAGATATAAAAACACAAATAGCAAGTGAGTAGATTGATTTGGAATGGGCTTGAACCTATTTTTATGCTCCAGGACACTGCAGAAGCGGAGAGCTTTTCAAGGCTCCCCACAAAGTGACCTAAGAGTTGCACTTAAAAAGCTGCACTGTAAACTGAGGCATCTCAGCTGGTGGCACATCATGGCTTCAGCTTTCTCCATCTCAGAGGGTGGAGTGGATGCTGGGACCTCTGCAGCTCACCACACTGTGCTTTGCTCACTGATGGACCTCTGCAGAGGGACAGGCAATTCCTCAGTCATGTAAACATCCTCACCAAACATCAACAGTTCTTAAATGTCCCTGCTAATGTGTTTCTGAAGTCTAAGGGGAAAATCTTAGTAACATTGTCACATTTCAGTTAACTGTCAGGAGGAGGGTCCCATCCTAAATTACCAAACTTCTGACTCAAGTTTTTCCACATCTAAATAGTCTCATATTATACGTAACTGGCTTTTCATTACAGAGTTCCTCAATCATACTCCAGGAGTTAAGACAGAATTGAGAAACTAAAATCATACCTATTTATGTATTATTTGCACCCCTAGATTTTTTTTTTCAGTGTATGAGCCCAGTACATCTACAGCTATTACAGGAATTCTCCATCATATGACCCAAATATGTTCATAGCAGACGCATACATCATTTCTGAACTCTGGTGCTAACTGAATATCAAAAATCAAATGTTCACATGTCAAAGAGATATTTTGTAAAGATGGACTAAAATAAAATATAATAAAACCCAAAACACACACACAGAGACAACAGTATGAATACCACTGTCCCTAAAGCCTGGGGGATTTTATGTTTCAAGTTTCACAGAGTTTTCCCTCAGCAGTCGTTGGGCTGACCAAGGTGGTCTAAGCCTGATACAAGTACCACAGACACTGAGTGTACTTCATAGGTCACAGTCTCCACTGAACTGCCTTAGAGCTAATCACCATCATAGGAAATCTGTCAATATGCAATGAAATTTGAAATTTAAAACTTACTGACTGAGGGGTCAGAGGAATATGCATCAAAAAGAATGATTGCTTCAAAGTTACACCTTCTCCTGGCTCATACTATGTATGAAAAAGCAACCCAGAGTCCTTTATGGGTAGCTATATATCTTATACCAAACGGCTGCCCAATGTGTTCCCTTCTAGACTTTCTGTCTGGACGCATGGGCCCTCAACACAATAAGAAATGTGTATGCCATGTATTTTCTTTCCCATAAAGCCTTTTTTTTTTTTAATCAAATATCTGGAATTAAGCAGTACACCAAAATCTCTTTTATCTTTCTCTGTTAAAAAGAAATACATTTTACAATGTGATTTATAGCAATGAGTTTTTGGGGAAGGACATTTCTAATTGAGTGTGAAAAGATTCCAGTTATATAGCTTCCCGATTTGGCCCACACTATCCTGAAATCATGATTACCAAAAAATAATTTCCTAATTTAGCAGTCAGATTTGCTTGTCATAATAAAAAGCAAATAGAAAATGACATGGAAAATGTTTGTTCTTACAGTTATAACTAACCAGCTTTTCAAGACTCTTTTATTGGTCAACAAAACAGTCTTTTTTATTGCACTCAATAATCAGGATCCAGACCGCCTCACAACAGTAAACTGCCATTGTAACAAGTTACAGGAAAATTATAATGCTTCCTAAGCATTTCCACAGAAACAAATTTCATGTGTGTGTGGGTGGACGGTAGGAGGAGAATAACCTTGGGAAAACCACAATTATAAACAGCTGCAGCATGCATTAAATGTAATTATGATTTATTCCTATAAATAATTCTTTGTGTAAATTTCCACTTAAGCTGGATTTGCTGTTTGGGTGCAATGGACATTTCTGCATTAAGTGATTATGCCTTTTTATTATTATTAAAAATACTGATTCTTTTCACATGGGAGAGGAGATGGGGAAAGAAGACTTATTGTACCAGCATGAACTGCTGAAAAATCCAGATTCTAAAAATTAATGGTTTAACAGCCTGAACACTATGAAATTGTTTGTGACTGAGCTACAAAAAAGGATTAAAATGAAAAAGAGTGCATCATCCAAAGTTATTGTCAGCAAAACTTCATAATACTATTTCAACAAGATAATAAACATATAATGATAGATAGCATCTGATCAACCACTATGGAACAGCTGACTATATTAATAGGACTTGACATTTGTTCTGTTTAATGGATAAGGTGTTGAGCACCTAGTTTTCTGCTATGCTAATTGCTTAGTCATTTGAAAAAGAAATCAATACGATACAGCCCTCGCAGGAGAAAATCTTGACTGATTCTTTACACTTCTCACAGCAAAAATAGCACTAAATCATGGTCATTAATTCATTTGACTAATTCAACACTTCAAATTTAATTCGTTCTCATATAAGGTTTTACAGCTGTCTATTACGTGAATGTACAGCAGTGGTACATTCCACTAAGGTACAGGAAAGATCACATAAAATAACTGGGAGAAGGAAGACAGTTTCCTTTGGAAGCTTTATGTATCACATTCCTGATCCCACTGAAATTAATTACAGCTAGCCATTTACTTCAGTGAGATCAGGCAGGGGCTGTGTATGGACCTTGGTACATCTGTGTGCTCTCAGGTCTCATTGTATGCGTAGGAGCTACTAAGAGCTGCTCAGTGCTTTGGAAAAAAAAGAGATCTTAAAGCAACTGTGTTACTATTGCTGCAACTCTGATGTGCTGTAGCTGGCCCTCTAACAAAACAGGAGGCCCTAGCTTCATATTCAGTTGGATACTAAGTCAAGCTGTTAGTCACATTCATAACCACTTCTCTTTTAAAGATCATAGAAGCCAATGGCACACGCTAAAAATCAAGCAACTACCTGACTAATATGATGATCCGAGACTACGTTTCTTCTCCATGTACCTTGTCATCAATGTGGGCTTCAATTTAGACTTTCTTCCCACTTGAGATACAACCTTAGTTTTTTGAATGGAATATATAGATACTGCAAAACATATCAACATTTGTTAGACAAAATCAGAAATATACGTACCTACTTCTTTCGTAGATGTCTCTAAAAGTGTTAATGTTTTAATCTTTTTCACTTCCTTGACATCTCTCATCGTGCCTTTTTCCAGTACATCTGCAGAGCACTTCATCAGCTAACCAAGCATTCTCTGTGTGCAGTACAGATGGGATAATCATGCTAGAGGTTAATATCTTCCAGCTTAAAAATGTCACTTGGGTGGTTTGACCAAATTCACACATAGTGTCAAAGGCAGAACTGAATTCACTGTTGTGCTCTGCCTGAGCTTTAACACAGACCAACTTTTCTTTAATAAAAGGCTCCCTAGAGTGCCTTCAAAGCAGAGGTGAAATACTGCACAGTTACTTTAGTATTAGATCTATGGATGTTTTTCCATTTCCACCTCCTCTGCATGGCTCTGTGATTAGCTTAATTTAAAATAAAGCCTTGTTTTCTTTCCTCATATAATTTTGGTGGAACTACAAATGAGTCAGTTTGTACTTGACAAGAGTTAGGTTATTTTTACAGACTTTTGTTGGAATTGTTGGTAGTTCAGAAGCTTTAAGCTCTGCATTGAAGGAAAAATCATTATTTGCTCTAAAGTTATAGTAAATTAATATGAAAAGCTCTACTGCTGTTCAGGTTGCATTTAGTACATGCTGTTAAGACTCCGCAGAATATTTAAGATTTGTTTGCATGCTTTAAAAAAAAATTAAAAATTTTAAAAATAAAAATAAAGCTACCACATGTTTAACCCCTTTTAATTAATCTATGCCTCTAAAACTGCATCACAATATTTTGTATATAGTTTTGCACACTTGACCTCCATCACCAGATCAAGTACAATATAACGGAGTCTCAGAAGCTCTATTTATCCTTTTGACCATAAAGACATTCCTTTATTATTCTTTTCCCTTATGACTGGATTTAAAGAGTTTTTTTAAAGCCTCCATCACCCTTTTTAAATAAATATGAGAAAAAAATGCTAACCAACATGGGTTGTATATTTTCTGTAAAAAAGATCCTTAAATCAATCAAGCAAATATACACCAGCAAAAAGGAAACACATTAAGACTCATTTTCCTTTTTCCTGTGCCAGGTTACTTTTTTTGTACTATATATCAGAATGAAAGTAATTCAACTCTCAAAAAAAAAAAAAAAAAAAAAAGAATTAAAGAACAAAATATGACTGTGATGCACTTTTGCAGAATACATCAAATTTCCATAAAATGTCTGCAGGGTTTTACACATTAAAATTTCTCTTACTAAAAATGTTTATGGAAATAGGTCATTATGCACATTACTAATAGAGAGCAATTTGTTGCTTTTAAAGGAGCTTTTATACTAATAGTCGTGAATAAACACATTTATCAGACATCCTAAATATAAACAATATATATACTAGCAAGCATAGTACTCCTCACATACACACTAGACATGGATTAAAGAAGTTGCTCATTTGGGGCCCATTTCTGATAATATGGAGCCCAGAGGAATTTTTTGACTGTTCTTACATCGATAGGAGATGTACGGTGTCTCGGCTGTGGAAATGGGTTACTGGATGGTACCACTGAACACAATGCCTTAAGTCCTACCTGCTTCCACACAGCTTTGCCAGAGCCAGTAAGGCTCTCCCTGTGTTTGGTGAAAGTGGGAGCAAGGGAGGGATGTCCCAATAGACCTGTCCTCTGCAGTCAGAGGTGCAGAGTCCAGTCCAGTCCAGCAAGCCCAGCCCCTGAAGGCATCCTCAGTCTGTGGAAAGCAGCCTTGCACAGTGCATTGCAGATTTTCATATCGATGGGACCAAATTATGCTTAGCATGGGGCCAGAACTGAGTTTGAAACAATACATATCCCATTATCAGCACTTAGAAACAATTAAAAAAATGGTAACTGATGCGATTTTACCTGACTTCTGAGGAATAAAAAAGATACACCCAGCTATTTACACTGTGTAGGTTATGATAGTATGGGAAGCAACAAGATACCTGCTTAAAACTGCTAGACTCGCCGAGGAACACCTTACATGATATACACAGTAGTCAGCATCAATTCTCTTAAAAATCCCACTTAAACAACAGATTAAATCACCTAGAAAGTGCAAATGAAATGAGCTGTTTCAGGAAGATATGTTGATTCCTGTGGTCCCTTACTTGGTTGTCAGTAAAAGTGAAGAAAATGTAAAACATCTATCCAATTATTTCAGTTAATATACAAGCATTAGGCATTCAAATTCCTAATTAAGAGACAACATGCCCTGTCAGGCATCTGCATGGGCTATTGAACATTGCCTAGATTGTTCCATAATTATCCTGGCTTAATAGCTCTAAAAATGTAAGCAATGTGCATCCACTGAGGAAATGCACTGCTTATCACATGAGGAGGAACAGCACATAGAACATGCTGTAGTACCATGTATTTATGCTGCGGGTTTTTAGTGGAACATAGTTTAATTAACAGTGGGCAGCCTTGGCTTAATAGCTGGCTTCTGTTGGCAAGGAGGACATGTAACTCACATATCAAAATATATTTCCATGACCAGATTTAAATGTATGAAACTCAACTGCTGGAAGTGCTCCATTTCAGACTCCAGTGTCAGGCACCAGAAAGAGAAGATAGCATGTACAAAAATATATATTTGTACTGATTTCAGCATGCTATTTTTCAAGACTTATTTGTCAAAATCCTCCATCTCCCGAAGCCCCTTCTCACCAAAATAAAATAAATAATAAAATAATAATAAAAAAATCAACGCCCTCCAGGGCAGTCATGTTGTCAAGGAAACAGATTTTTGCCATCTTCTGTGATTTGCATTTTCAGTAAATTTGCTACAATTTCCTTCTTTTCAAGCCTGATGCCTATGTTCAAGAGCTGACCAACGTTGCCTTGAATGCTGCAGCCATAGCATCAAGATGTCTATTCTTTCATACTCTCTGGCAAGGCTGGGCAAGTTGTGGATGCACTCTCTGATGAAAAGGCTGGAAGGAACACAAAAATGAAATATTTCAGCCTTTTGAAACTGATTTCTTCTGCCTTTGAACCAATAGGTTTTGTTTTGGAAAATAATAAATGTTTTAAGGGCTTCATGGCCCTTTCTCTCTCTTCATTTTGTCTTTGCTGTTAATAAAATAAAAGGGGAAAACACAAAGCCAAAGAAAAGGCCATTTAAAAAAGACACTTGAAATGTGAAGAAATTTGTAGCTTAAAGGAAAATTTGCAAACAAAATATATTTTTCAGCAATGTTTTTGTTTTAGCTAAAACACTAATTCTAAGTTAAAAAAATAATTCTCTCAGGTTAACTTTACTTTTAAGACAACTGTACAGGCCTACTGCATGGGATACAGCTTCTTCAAATCTGTTTGCTTCCACTGGACACAAAACTATCATGCATAAATTTGGCAGCCTCAGGATGCTTCATGCAACAGAGTGAGGGAGCTACCCCTCAGCATTTCTCTTGAGAATGCCAGGAAGGGTTGAAGCACTTCTCTGGTTTCCCTACAGACTGGAATCATACAAATAAATAAGGTAAATAAATATATCTTCCTACCTGGGATAGATCCAGCACAGCTGAATTGATTCAACTGGTTTTAGATGGATTTATTTTTCCTTTCTCATCTCATAGTAGGCATAATTGTCACAGAATCTAGCTGTGAACCTCCATCTCTTTAAAGTGTTTTACCACAGCATCTCACGTGTATTTTGCAGACACTTGGTGTGAGAAAGACTCTTATATTTGCAGAAACTTGGTGTGCAGGTGTGAGAAAATTTTTCTTCTTTGCTCTTCTAAATCAGAAGAAATACGATTAAAAAAATTATCCTGTATTCCCCTGTTCTTTCCTGTCCATGTCCCTAGAATTCTATAGGGCATCTCAGAATATAGTAGGCCTCAGCTGTGTTTTTACTTGTCTAGAATTTGACTCTATAATGGGTATTAAGTATGCATGCTTCTTTCCTTGCTGAATATGTAAACTTTTTATTAAATAAATAGGAAAGTAATTATCCATCTGAAGGTGCCAAAGGAATGTCATTCCAAATGATAGAATTAATAACATATATTTTGGCTGAACTGTTCTTGTCAAAGGATATAGGTTTTTTTCTCCAAATCATAATTATATATATATATATATATATATATAATATTATTTAATGAAATGCAACAATGAACTTTAAACAAATTATAATGATAAATTTAAAGACTATTTCTGGATCTCAAATCCTCTTTCTTTCCTTTCCCCTTCTGGTACAAAATTTTTAACTACAACTCTTTTTTTTTGGCTCAAATCAGAAAAAAATAACTTGCTAGTTTCTGACAGAACAAAAATTCTTGTTCCTTATGACATCACAAAATAAAGGCATTTAACAGTATAGGTGTTCACAATATTAGGCCATTACTTCTGCAGAAGGAGGTAACCTTGCAGATTAAGCTTCATAATGAAACACATTTTCAACAGTATTGCAGTGAGTTAAGGTTTGTGCACCTCATGCAGTTGAAAATCCCACACCACCAGTGTAAATGACTGAAAAGCAAATTGGAATAAATCTATGTATTTTTTAATTTTCCTCTCTGCAAAATAGCATTAGCGAGAACAGTACGCTTTAGGTGCCTCTAAATTCTGCACCATCAGGAGACCAGAGGTCTTCTCTGGAAGGAGGAGACAGCGTCCTCCTGACACAGCAGTGCTGTGACACAGACCTAGGTTGCTTCAGGAAAGTCTCAGGACCTTCACCACTTGAGCTGCAAGACAAGTGGACTGCATTCTAACTGCTCATTAATATTGAGGACAGTGTTAATTAGTCACATGGTAAAAATCTTGTTGTACCTTGAAGTCTTCTTTTTGCCATTTTTTTCTTTTCAGGTTTGTTATGGAGAGGTTGCCTGTCACCTCTTTGGAATGTACGCCAGGAGCTACTAGAGTATGCAGAGTTGAAAGCTTTGCATCATTCTTCTCCATAGGCCTATATGAGTGAGGAGGGAAGGTAAAGTTGGGAACTGTGTGCAGGACACATTTTCAAAGTATACCTTTGGTTACAGAACTGGATAACTCTGAACTCAAAGGCCAAATGCAGCCAAAGTGCCTGGTCAGAACACAGATCTGCACACTTGCTCCCCTTTCTAAACACAAACGCTTAATTTGTGTTGCTTTTTTTAAGCTGCTACATTATTTGCCTTCTCAGGCCCCAACCTCTGAAAAACCCATTTCTTCTGGGTTGCTAAAGCATAAATTCTCAAATTCACTCAGAGGACACAGCTCCCAAGAGACAGCTGGAAAAAAAACAGCTGCTTCCTGCAGATGGAAAAATTTTCAGTGTCAGTCCAGACCTTGATCTATTAAGGCACTGATGATCATGAATAGCCAGTTGATTTCCATAGGAAAGTTGATGTGTTTGGGTGCCTTGCTTCACTGGGTCCTATAGTAAATATTACAACAACAGCCTCTTATTGTAGGTAGGTGGATATTACAGGGTTTTGTCCTTCAAGGACTCACATGAGCAGCACGACTCACACAGGGTTCGTAGTGTCAAGGCTGTTGGCTGCCCCTGTGATATGGGATTCATCAAATCTAGGTAAGCATTTCTTTCTATGGCTTTCCATATGGTGCATGAGTAACTTTGAAATGACAAAAAACATTGCTTAAATGAGTGTCCACTGAGACCAGCTAAATTTATGTTTAAAAATGAAGAAATGTAAGGAATATGTAAGCACTAGGTTTCACCCCATTGTTTACTCAAACAAAATATGTACTGTTAGGCAAAAAGAGAAAAGTTTGGGAGGTTGGGTTTGTTTGTTTGCTTTATTAGATCATTCAGTCTTATTTGTTCAGTAAACTGCAGTCATAAATATCCCATGGGAAGCTCAAAACTTTTCTGAAAGCTAGAATAAGGGAACAGTAAAATAGTTATTAACAGGCAAGGGAACTCATCATATTTTGTATTAAAGAAGTTTGTAAACAAGGTTCCATTAAGTGAGTGTTTACCTGCACTACTGTTTGGAAGTGCAGAGTCTCTCTTGTTACATATTTGCGTTTATATGAATTTATAAACTCAGTGTTTATAAAATCAGGTTCTTTTGAGACAAGAGGTACTTTTTACAATAAGTAATTCTGTTATGAAACAGAGAAGTATAAATCAATTTATTAGAAATCGTCTGCATATATAGCTGTGAAAAAAGACCTCAAGAAAAAAATACAAGGCTGCTGTAACTTGTACTCTGGGAAAGCATACATCGGGCAAAATAAATTCAGATAACTTACCAGAAAACATTAATAACCTTCCCAGCACAAAGGGTGAAACACCCCCCACACACACACAAGACAGTTTCTATATGGCATACACCCCAAAATGGCTCTACCGCCAGTAAACATAAAGTCTATGTTTAGATTTGTTAAAAAAATGGAAAAGAGTATGAAGCAGTCTACTTTTTTTCAAGGGATGCAGGTGCTAGCCAATAAAGTAGGACTCCAGGGACACCTTCATATCTTCTTCATATCTTCATACTTTCTACCTCCCTGTCCTACATTAAAAAATGCAAATTGCATAAATGTTTTGCTAAGACCTACTCACATTTTAGGTGTTTCAATGAATTTAGCTGATATGGCTCCTTCATAATCAAAGGTATTTTCACACGCCTATAGCTTGTTGATTACATCTCATTTCTTGTACTTGACTCCCCTCAAAAAGAGCTTTTTATCAGTGTGTCTCTCACAAGCCAGGTACCAGTAAAAATTGAGCTACTTTCCTGATGAGCCCTATCAAGCCCATTTTCGGGAGTGATGTAAAATAATGTATTTCTTCTTCTTTCAGGCAAAGATATTTATATCCTGCCTCAAATTCTGTTGCATATGATCTTTTAGGAGTGTACCATTAACCTTTTTCAAAGTACGGTGTAGCATATGGGTACATCGACACAGACTCTGAGTCTAATTTTGGGAAGACTTAACAGCTTAGTGGTGGTCATCAGGGTATTATAGCACTGATGCTGCAGAATTATGTTATTGTTTTCTTGGTAATGGTGTTCCTGGTTAGTCTGAAATTATCCAGTATTTCTAGCCATAGGGTAATTATTTGAATGAAACAGCTACATTGGCTGGCAGTGGGACTATTTTGTAGAGGGGAACCTGGTAGAGTAATTCCCTCCTCTGACCCCCCGACAGGGATTGAACTGTTAAGACATGTTCCTCACATTGTTCTGCTTTGCTGATGACAGCAAATAACATTGTCCAGGTATGCTGTCCACTCAGCTGCAAAGGATTGGGAGTAGAAGAAGAGAATGGGGGCCTAAGAAGAAAACCTGACACTTTCTTTCTGCCCCTTCACCTCAGGCCTTAGGTGCATGATGACCTCTTAAGAGTACAAAGCACAGCACTAAATTAATTATCCCTTGTGTAAGGTTGAAAAGGGTTTTGCCTCAGATATCTGGAAAAAAATAATTGCATTTCCATTTAGTCTCCTTCATTTGTCTTATCACATACTGGTGAGATGTATTGAAGCTGCCACTTAAACCCACAAGTGCACTTTTTTCATATTCTGTGGCCTCATCATACCTCAATATGTTTGTGACCAATTACCCCAGCTAACTTCATTGTAATTCTCAAGCCCCTTGGTAACATTTCTCTATTTAATTGCCAAACACAACAAACTTTGAATTAGGTATTTTCTATGTAACAAAATAAAGTGAGTGGGCTACAAACTTTGAATCAGCACTATCATTCATTTTTGTCTGGTGTCTGAGGGTTCTGTTTATTGCATACAATTGAGATCCAGAACATCACACTTATACTAAATTTAAACCTATATTTAAAGTGTGCTGCTATTCAGCCTTGTGTGTTAAGAAAGGTGATGGAAGCTAGGGTAAGAATGAGAAAAAAGGTATAATTCCCTGTCCTCCTAAATACTTCCTTGTACAAGCCTTTCTGCCTTTGTACTCTACCTGAAAAACATGGTTGACAATATTATTTTCTCCCTCCTGTGTTCAGTCTATCTAGTATTAATATTAAACTCTACTGTCAGGACTATTAATTCTTATACATTAGAATAAGGGGCCTGGGCCAAAGTTAGGGTTTTTCTGCTACAGTAAAGAAAAATAATAAGTGGAGAGTTATTTCAGTATGGTTGGTCTCATTCTAATCTGCTGAAGTATAGGATAAATCTAACTCAGCTGGATACTTATTATATCTTTAAGTTACAACCTGCCTTCCCCAACCAGACAGTTTAATGTCTTTCTCGGGTACTCGTTATCCCTTGTTTTGATTATTGCATTTTTGTTACCTTAGCAAACATGATCATATCCACACAGAGCGCTGCTGCAAATTGCACTGTGCCAGTCTCCTGTTCTGTCCATGAGATACTCATCTTCATTGTCAGGTGTTTCATAGCTAACCTTGTCTTCCCTGCAGCCTTCTGCTGAATACTCAGTTAGTAACTCCTCAGGTCTGCGAGCATTCACTTTTCAACAAACAAGTAGGTCTTAGAAAAGGACCTCTGATATTCCTCTCAAAGCTGTTCCTTGTCCTCAGAAGTCACCTGAAAGCATCCACAAGTTACCTCAGTCCTTTTTCAGATTTCTCAAAAAAACTCTGAATTGCCATAATTCCTATGAAAAACTTCATAATACACTGCTGATGGGCTGAGGCCATCACCTAGTCTAGTATCGTAGATTGTATATTTATTGTATATAAATATAAATGCTTTCTGTACTCTTGCTTTCTCCCATTAGCCAGTGCAGTTCTGTTATCTCTCCCACTGTAACTAATTGGAGGCAAAGATAATTTTTGTATTTCATATGATAGTGGGCTGGTCTATGATTACAGTTCATAGTGTTACAGTAGTAGTAACAATAACAGTAATTGAATGAAGTCCCTCCCCAAATTATTTGAAATAAATATACATAAACCCAACTATATAATAATATATTTTTATGAAATATCATATGTTTATATGTGTATATTTAAATATAGATGCACATATATTTTACATTTATTAAAAAATAAATACAATAACAATAAACAATGAAATTATGAAAAAAAAGTCCAAGCCATCAGTTCATGTAAACAATCTCAAATGTAACTTGAAAACAAAGACATGCCATTAATAGACCTATGCAAATACCATGCCATATCCTGGAAATGAAATAATGAGATTTCATCCCCATAAATCTTTTTCTACTGTACTGCAATCCTGTGTACCTGTGAGCCTCTGCCTTATTTTATTCAACTGAAAAATAGAGTTAGTGTATCACTGATTGTTTTCTGGAAAACCTTGAAGACAAGGAGGTCAACCTTATGTGTTTAAGTATGCATATAACCTTTCACTTAAATTTTTAATGTTGTTAAAATGTTCTAAGCTGAACAAGTTTAGAACAAACACTTTTTTCTCAGTCTATAAAAGAAGATGAATCAATCTCAGTGTCAGTAATTTGAAAATAACAGAAAAAATCGATGGGCAGCACTTCTGATGGCGCAAGTCATTTTAGTGACAAAGAAACTTCTGTTAAATATGTTCTATGTAATATGAGATCATACACATATACAAGTGGGCCAAAGTACAAGCATCTGTCCAATAAAGCTGCTATTAAACTCTGATTGAAACATACCTGGTAGAAGAACAGAACTATTTATAAAATTTTCCTGGTTTGGCAAATGAGACTTAAAGCACCATGAATAAGCCTTTTCACTTTTTTTTTTAATATATTTTTTAATTATTTTTTTTCCCAAAAAAGTTTAAAAAAAAGCAGTAGACTTCTGGGTCCTCATAATCAAGTCTCCAGTGAGACCCTGGGTGCAACTGCATTTCTTACACTCCCCCAGAGTCATGACTTGCTTTATGGCCTGGGCACAGGTTGGTCTCAGAGAAGTTCACATTGCATTATGGAAAATCCTCCAAGGAACTTGGCCTTTGGAAAAAACTGAAAGAAAAAAGCAGAAGGCTGAACCCCTACTCCCTTGAGTATTCATAGAGAAATGCTGTTTAAAGATTTATTGAACAATTTCAGAATAAAACTGTTTAACCTCTTTCAGCACAACAAAAATATTTCTATACTTGTTATGCCAAATGTACATAGTCTAGTGGATTTTTCTCAGTGTAGGTATTGGGGGACTGAGATGTAACCCCACATAAATAAGACTGGCAAATGTATGACTGTCCAGTCCTCTGATACAGCTTCCGTACTCTGTATTTAGATATGGCCTTGATCTGTCCTGTATACAGCATGTATGAATGACATGGGGAAAGATGTGCTTACCTCAAGTTCCTCTCTAAGAAAGAGGCCTGTAGTTAAGAGATAGAGTACAGAAGCAGGACAGATGCAGAACGATGCTTTTCTGCCCAGATTAAACTGCGGGGCAACTATGCCAGAGTTCTAAGCCAGAGACTGTTTCCTTGTGACTGTAACATTTTCAGTTGAACTTTTTCTTTCATCTGTTTCCCAGACTTTATTTTGAAGCCATTTACACTTTTTGAATACAACATCACGGGGCAAAAGAAAAATCACAGAATAGCTATGATTTGCATGAAAACCTGCTTCCTTTGGTGTTAAAGCTCTTTGTTATATCTATGCATAAAGGTCCACTGGAAACAATTATCTTTTAAGCCATTAACTTCTTTTGCAAAGCGAGAATGGAGGAGGGAAGGGGCAACAAAAGCAAAAATGTGCTGGATTTCTAATGGAAATGTGAGATCTGTGGGCTCCCCAGAAAACAAACACTTGTGTAAAAGTTTTTTTTCCTGTTTTTTTTTTTAAGGAGGGATTCAGATGGAGACTCATGTTTGCATAAACTAACAGAGGCATTCAAAGAGGTTAGTTATGGGAATGACAGAGAAAGACAGTTTCTAGTACTCTGACAAAGGAAGGCCCACCATGCAGAGTGGGAAGCAGTTTGCAAAAGAAAAGCTGTGACTCTCAGCCTTCAAACCATTGCTAGCATGTCTGCAGAAATGCCAGTAGCACAAATGACAAGTATTCTGTGTCTACTAATGAAGAGTGGAATATCAAAGCCTGCATTTGTCGAAGGGAACATCCCTTAAAAGCATGTCTCTTGTACAGTTTGCTGTTTACTTGTATACGTGTGCAAGGCAGGCCGTACAACAGAGACGACATATGGAAGGCATGTGAGGCAAAACCAGGGTGCCTGTGAGTTTTAGGAAGTCACCTGAGTTTAAGTGGGACTTCTGAAACCATAATTTTGGTGTGCAGCCTGCAAGTCATCCCAGCTCTGGCAATCCAGAATATGCTTATTGTCTTTCCCCTACCCTGCGGTTGACTCCAGCATTTCTGTGGGGATCTGTCAACTCGGTTGCACTTCCCAGAGCTGGAGGCATGCTCAACCCAGCTCTGGATGACTGCTGTGGCCTGTGACTGCCCAGACATGGCGCTGGGCCAGCCCCAAATAAACCATGAACCTCGGGTGGGTGGAAACTGCTCTTAATTCCAAACCCAAGATGCTCCAGGGGAGTTTGAAATTAAGCAAAACACATCTGCCCATCCCTCATTATTGTTGTTGTTATTGTTGTTATAACCTTTCATTACACTAATCCACATTTTTGTTCCACATTGTGAGTATGCGAGAGGCTGGAAATAGTCATTAAAATGCGATAATGTTTAAAATTCTAGCACATTAACACTGACATTTTGCCTTCTAAACAATCTCAGGTAATGAAGGTCAATACAAACAAACAGTCTGTCTATGGCCCTTCGTTAGAGGCTTTCTGTGCTTGGACTTCACAGCAGGGGACTGTCAGGCAAAGTGTTTTCCTCTGTGCGGCTTCTCTCCGAGTGTTTGCTGCAGCTGGCTTCAGCATATGGTAGAATATGAAGATATTTTCTGGGGTCCACTGCCTCAATCACTGTTTAATGATTAATTACTGCAGGCTGGTGTCAGGGTGAGACATTCAAGGCTTCAGGCAAAAGTCTTAACTATAGAAAATGACAGCAGGCGGGATTTTGCCAAAAAGAGTAACTTTGCACTGCTAGTTCTAATGATTTGCACTGCCTTTTGATCCATTTGTAAACAGCAAGATGGTAAAAGACTCAAACTATCAGGCAATAAATGTCAACAATAACAAGAAATTGTTCCCAGAGAGAGTCTTAGGATATTTGGTCGTGTTGAGAAAATGGTATAACTTGATCACTTGGAACAAAGTGGGGACTTCAGGGCTGTCTTCCCTCAGACCATCTCCAGGCAGGAGTGAACTCAGCCTCCAGCCACCAGGATGAGAGAGATTAACACTCTGAGACAGGGAGACTGAGGCCCACTGGAACTGTGAGGCCGAGGAAGTGAACCTGGAAGTCCCAGCTCCATCGTGGCTGATGGTCTGGTGGTCACACTGCTTTCTGGGCCAGATCCAGAGCTAGCATCAACCCTGCAGGGAGTTCCTGGATGGCACACAGCATCTCAAGGGCCACAGGGGTGCAGCATCCCATCAGCACTGCCATCTGGGGCTATGTTAAGGGAGCTGGGATGCAGTCCTATGGTCTACAGGGATATTAGGGGAGATAAAAAGCTACCTTTGCCTTACCTTATGGTTCTACACTGTGCAGAGCTCTGTCAGAGGAGAGACTGGCCCCTTGAGCCTTAACCTCATGGTCAACAACCCTCCCCTCCAGTTACATCAGCCTCAAATTGACATAATGAGGACACAAGGGATCAAAGCCATTTAAAGGCTTTTGTTCAATTTTTAGAAATGCATCTTAAAAACCATCAATTTGCTTGCATGACTCTATGTGTGCATAAAAATATCCATAAGATACAATTATCTCCCACCTACACAGATAAGAATTGTACCTGTGCCTTAAAAAAAAATAGGTTAATTTTCTGCCCTTCATCAGAAATGCAAAATGAGTGTAAACGATACAACTCACATTTAGTATCATGTTACAGCTGCTTTGTGCTTGTGCCAGTGACTCTACGGAGCAACAGAGAATTGGATCTTTCATCTCAAGCGCTTTTGTCTTTGATAAATATATGAAAACCACTTACTTTGAAGATGGAGCATTTCACAGTGTATAGCTTGGGATTCCATCTTCCTTGTGCAGTGCCATTACTGTAGCCAAAATCTCACCAGAGCTGACTGGCAATGGAAATGTTTTTGGTGATCCAGTGAAAATATTTTTTCTTTCCTGGGGAAAAACCATATCCAATATTACTGGCTGTTGGAAGCTAAAAGAAGTTTATACTTTTGGAAAAGAGAAATAAAAACAAAATCGCTTTCATTTCTTCTGCAAACTTATTCAGAAATTTCTAATGAAGTAAAAAAAGAAAATCCTGTAAAGTGTATTTCTTGCAGGAAAGGTTATTTTCTCAGGAAATAACATTGACTCACTCTAGATGAATTTTCTGCCTTACAAAAGTATTTTGTTTTCATAAATCAAATAAATTTTTCACAGCACATAATCAAAATGGTTTTGGTTGGTTTTGGTTTTTTTTTTTTTTCCCTCCAGGTTGAATATTACAAAGTATGGAAAGGACTCAGTTGTCTACTAATATAAAACAAATTTTAGCAGTGTACCATCTTTAGTCCTTTCATTGTTATAGGGAGAGAATGATGGTGAGAAACAGCAGAGAATTAATGGGCAGGTTACCCAGCTTGTACAAGTCGCAATAAAATGCAACATTTGTCAATATTTAATGTGATATTAACTGGTGATGGGTGAACCACAAAAGGTTGAAAGACTGAATAATCACCAGAAGCATAGCTGCTTACTTAAACTTTATCTGAATGTCTAAACACTGTAGGTTTGGGACTTATTAGTGCAGGTATCTGGGTGAAAAAGAGCGATGACATAAGATGCCTTGCGTTGGAAATAAGACTTTTGATTGTTCCATTTGGACTGGAAATACTGTAAAAGCAGTACTACTCTCTTGTTTCTTCGAATAAAAAGGGCTAGACAAGACACATAAATAGTTACTCAGCCTCTTAAAATCTTGAGAAAAAAACATGAATTTTTGACTATTTTTTTAAAAAATAATCTAAATTAGCCTGCACATATCTAATTTAAACAACAAAAGTTATATGATTTGTTGATAAATTAAATAAATTAAGCTTATAGAAACCAGATGCCTTTTTTTTTTTAATCACCACCAAAAGAAAACTTCCTTTGCAGATTGAAAATTTCAATCCAAAATAATGATTATGCTCTTAAACACTTAAAGATAATTTAAGGGAACAAATCCTACGTGCAACTTCAAGGCCCATCAGACACAAAGGCAAATCTGTGGCCCAGGGCATTCCTGGGCTGCAGATTGTAGACCATTAGAAGAGTATTTTAATGAAATATCTCTGTGGTGCTTAACTGGGAAACATCTTAACTTTTGCTATCATGCAGCACCATCATCCCTATGATTAGTGGAGCCAGGAACTGATCAACAACCCCACGACATGAGATACCTTACAGGGTCTTTTCATCTACTCTCTGGATGAGCAGACTGTCCATTAGCCAGACAGATAACCTGGTCAGAGTGGGGTAAGTCACATCGAAACCAGTTGTCAGAAAGACAAAAAGGCGTTTCCTTTAATAAAAAAAAAAATGTAGTATTGTTACTGTCTAAGAACAGTTTCGGGGTTTGGGGGGGGCAGTGAGCAGCAAGGTGGTCTGTGGCCCCTAGGGTAACATATATATATAACATATATGTGAATACTCACAGGGTATTTGCTCTGCCCACAACTAACATGGAGCTGCTGACTGTGGCAGTGACATAAGAATAAAACTTTATGTAAACAACTTTCAATATGAGTGTCTCATTATTAATGCAGAGAGTTCTAAAGGCAAAAGCAAACAGTATTTGGCAGCAGGAACTTTTAATGAGAATGTCATTAAGGAATTCAGTCCACAGACCACAAAGAGATGCACAGCACACCCAGCTGACTTTGCTGCATTTCTTTTCTTTACTGTCCATTAAACACAGAGAAGATATTTTGGGTGAAATAAGTATGTGTCTCTGAGTGAGAAGCCCTACTTGAAGCAATTCACAGATTTGCCAGAAGGTTAGTATCACCTTCTGGCAAATTGTCACCATGGGCGGATGATTTCTTGGATAGCATCTTCTGTGGAACTGCAGAAGTAGAGAAGACCCATATGGAGTTAACATCCACCATAAAGCTGATGGGAGGAGTTTGACTGGAAAGTACAGCCCAGATGGAGTTTTGGTACAGAAATGAAAGGCCAGTGCATTCAGGTTTAGCAAGCTTGTTTCACATTGCAAAATATATAGGTTATCAGTCTAGCCAGGAGCAAAATCTGTGTCCTTCCTATCTAACATTTGTACCTCCACCTGCTACCACCTGGAAGTTCCTAATACATCAAAAGAAGGACACAAATCAAAACAGAGATGAACAATGAGTATACATAAGAATCCCAAACAGAAGATACTGTTATTCTGGGTTGGCAGAGCTCATGATTAACATCATCAAATGCTATTTAGATTTATGTCAGGCCAGCCTTAAATCTTCAAGTAAAAATTAAAAGGAATCTCAAATATTAAATATCCATCGATTAATTATCCATGTTAAAGAAAAAAGATTAATGTGCTGTTGCAAGTGCGCTCTTATTGTTGCCTTGTGTTTAGCCCTTCCACTCCAGAAATCATGTAACATTATTTTAGATGACCTAGGAATGCTCCCTGTTACCTCTCTGCCATTTTGTAAGAGTGCAGAACTGTCATAGGTGTTACGTCTCACCTACTAGCACTGTGATGATGTCTTAAATTCACTAGGTTGTCTGCTAGGTTTCCAGGTGACTAGATTTGTTTGGAAACAAAAGGGCAAAAGTGTGATTTTTCTGAGATTAAGACACCCCAGTAGCCTACAAATGGTAGAAATTCTTAAAAGATTTAGGCGAACACTAGAGTTTTGGATGCCACCCTATGAAAGGATGTATGCAAGATCTCTGATCTCGTTTAGTTGAGCTGGCATATTTATATCCCAAATTTTATGAGGCTTGAGCTTTCAAGTAGTGGTGTTATGATGAGTTAACACCACTGCTTAGATTGTTCACCAGCCAAATAGCAAAATTTCTTAATGTCATTTTATGGGACTTATAAGACATTAAACTAAATATGATTGCTGCTCCATAAAACAGAACAGTTCTCCATATACTGTATGCATGCAAATACAATATCCTATCTCAGCCTCCAGTGCCCATAGTAAGTTATCCTTAGAGTTTAGACTGAATAACTATTATTGGTTTACATGGTCCTATATCTTTGCATTTCACATAACTAATAAAGAGAGCAGCTTTCAAAAAGATAAGAATGATGCCTTATGTGCCTGACCATACAGCTGAGAAGCTTTTCTCTTTCTGCAAGAGTGGTACATTTGTCCAATTGAAATACACTTTCAAAATGCAGAAAAGATGGATTTTCAAAACCAGACAAGTGGGATATTAAATGAATGGCAAAAGTTTCTTTAAAAAGCCACTGTCACATGAGGCCAAATATTCACGGGGATCAATGGACAATGCAACCAAGTTATCTAGAATCAATAGATCATTCTACTAAAAAGAATACCAAGTAGAAGTTTAAATGTATGGTTTAAATAATCTCTTTCTACTAGGTATGAGAAGAATGGTTTTTATCATAATTACCTAGTCTAGAAATTTATCATCAAAGTCTGTTGTCCACTCTTGCAAAAGAAATTCAGATCTACATGGACCTCAGGTCTGTTTCTGCAAATATTTTCCTCCTGTATCACACAATGGGGAGACAACCATAACACAGGGCCATTACTATAGTCTATGTCTCGTGTTAGATATTGAACATAAAACAATTACTATTGTTTTCCAATAAATTCTGTTTTGGAATGTATTGAATCTGAAATATTCACCAAATAATGCCTGAGCTGAATATTATGAGTCTGAGGGCAGAAAGATGCATGAGGTTTTCAAAAGGTGGGGGTTTGAATGAAAGAGAAAATGAATCATGAATTTATGAAATCACCAGCATATGAAAATCACTAATTAATGAATGCATAAGTTAAATAAATTCTGAAAAAAGTCATGTGTGCAAATCAAAGTAATAGTTCATACAGCTACTGAACTTGGATGCATTAGAGAGGTAACATTTTTACAAGGTTAAGCTGTCTTTGAACTATTGTATAATATATTAGGTGCAAACAGACATTTCTTCTGTATCAGGCATACAT
The DNA here is from genome assembly GCA_035590215.1 of Microhierax caerulescens. NCBI lineage: Eukaryota > Metazoa > Chordata > Aves > Falconiformes > Falconidae > Microhierax > Microhierax caerulescens. The sequence continues at coordinate 21,459,709 of JAVJGJ010000057.1, forward strand.
GTCTTTTTGTTCCTTTACTTAAAAAATATCTCAAATTATGACAACTGTAAGGAAAAAATAAACCCTCTCCATTGTATTTTACTTCTCCATTATCACATGAAAAAAAATATATCTGAAGGTATTAAACTAACTATTGTTCCACATCCCCAGTCTTTTTTAGATTCTCTGTCTGAAATAAAATGGTCTTAGACTAGTGACAATATTTAGTGGTCATAAGTATCTGTGGTTCTGTCTTTGAATCAAAAGTATTTGTAGGTCAGAGCACAGCTCTGTATCTGAAAATTAAGACTTGAAGAGGCTTCTTACATCAGCCCCATAGGTTTGTAGAAGTGAAGTTGAACAGACAAGACTCAATGCAATATATTTGAGAATTAAAAAAAAACAAACAAACAAAACCCAACAAACAACAAGATGTTATTGGTTGCCTTCCTTGGGTTGGCTCAGAGATGTTTATAGAGGATAGTGCCTAGTAATAATATAATAAGAAAAACAAAAAAACCAAAAAGCAGAAGAGGGAGCCCTGATAATGGGACACTGGTTTGTGTGATTTTATATTTATTTCGTTTTGTGCAGAGGCATTGGGTTCAAATTCAGCCTAGGTGTGTCAGTATTTATATTTATTTTATGAAGGATCATTAGTACCCTAAGTGAAACGGGCTGAAGCACTGAGTATTCTTTCTGGGCATAATGAATATCTATCTATACTAACAGCCTTTGAAATGATTGGCAACATAACTTTGTGGATAACCCTGTGAGAAAGAAGACCATTTACCATATGCATCATCTCTTTTATATTCACTTATTGCAACTATATAGGGTTTTTTCAGGGAGATTAACTTTGTTTTTTCATTAATCTAAATACACAATCACACATGCTGGAGAACTGTGTATTGAAAACTGTAGAGATGCATAAGTAAAACTTCCATTAAACTTAGGGAAAACTGTACTCATATATAAAAACTAGGCAAATCTGAGCATAGAGGTCAGAAAATTAATTCCATATCTATCCATTAATAGAAAAGTTAAATTTTTTGATTCAGCTCTTTTCAGTGTTAGTGCCTGATATTGCTGCAAAGAAATTAATAGGGCCATCTCACTGATTTCAGCAGGAATGGGCTCAGTCCCTAAACTCAGTCCCTAAAGGTCTGCTGAAACATAAATGTCACTGTTTTGAGGGAATACTCAATATATTTTGTTCTCTGAGGTACATCAGTCTCTAAGCTGCTTCAATGAAAGTTGATGGAAACTCAGGAGAAGTTAGTTGATTCTTCCTGAATACCTTCAAGGAGAAAAAACAAGCTGCATTTTACCTTCCCCCACTTATGCCACATTATCTTTTGGCTAGTTTCTGTGAAATATATGCTATGGTTACTGCACAGCGGTCTGAAATCCATGGTTTCACTGAGTGTAAGAGATTTGGATCGGGTGCTTGACAAACAACTCTCGTTATGCTGGAAGTTTTGATGTGCAGGGTTATGCTATTTTGGGGTCCATGCAGTCCCTTCCAGTGAGATTCTCAAAGGACTGAAGCATTGAAGCTCAAATTTCCATTATTTCTTAATCTTAACAGTATTCATCAAGTCACTTACATGTCCTAAAAGCCCAGTAGAAATGAGGATTTTTCAGTGTAAATCATGTAAAGAGATGCTGAGCCCTCAAAGCAGTGTTGTAATATGTCTGTGCCACTGATATATGACCAAATAATAAACAATCTATCTTAAAGACAATAGATGTGAATATTAATTATTTGCTTCAGTTACTGGTTTCAGGTAAACAGGATTCAAGTGTCTTGTGTTTTGGGGGTCTGACTGATGTGCTTTCCAAAACTTATTTATTTTCTCCCTTTTATATAAACTGTCACACCTCTCTTTTCTAACATGAGAGTAAATGTTTTGCTTTATAATCTTACTTTTTTAACTAAATAAAAGTTGCTGCACAAAGTTTTAATATCATTTTAAAATATGTCCTTGTAGAAGTTGCCATAAATGTCGACATTTTCAGCAGCATGAATTTATGATGACACTGAATTTTTACAGCACTATAAAAGTCCATAGTCATGATGACATCTACAGCTGCCTTTTCACTAAAATATAAGAAACTATATTAAGACACATAGTTCAACAGTGCCATGGATTTTAAGGAAGAAACTGTATACACTTATGAGTACTCACAGCAGTCTCAAGACAGGATGGAAGTAACACCTTATGATTATTTAGCTGCTAAATCTTTCTAAATTTAAATGGAAATCAGTGGAGGGTTCTTTTGTTCCTCTTTAGTTTTTATTTTCTTCCATTGATCACAGCAAAACCGGCATTAATAGACCTTGAAAATCAGCTTGAATTGAAGCATTATTCTACCAGGCAAATGTTACCTGATAACCTGCTTCCTCCCCCCCAATATGCATTATGCATCTTCTAAGGAGAATGGACTGTTTGCAGAGGTATGAAGGTAATGAAGGTACCTAATGAAGGTACCTGGATATGGTCCAGCTTTGCAGAGGACAAAACACAACTCCATTATACACTGGCTGTATCTCAGCTATCAGACACTGGAGTACGGCATCTCAGCAACATATTAGGATACTTGGGGATACAAAGCCTCTCTCTCCCTGTGGTTTGGTTCTGAGGGAAGGAAAACTACTTTCATGGGCTGGAAGCAAAGGAAAACTACTTTCATGGGCTGGAAGCAACAAAACATACCCCTAACAAACCTTTGATTTGGACTAATGACAGACCAACACCCTCAGGCTATGATTACTATGTTGTAAACCCACCCTTAAGTCTAGATGTAGCCAGAGCATCTGGGTTTCCTTTTGCAAACCAGTAAAAAGTACCTAGAAGACACCAGAAACCTTCATATCTTCTGTAACTAAAATGAAAAGGCTGCACTTCCACATGGGATTCCAGTAAATGTGCACTTAAATAAGAAATGAAATACATGAAAAATTATGTACCATAAATTCCTAAACCTTGGGTAAATGAACATGATTCATATGGCATGACAGCAACAAAAACCTCTACAAAACATTAGTGTACTGGAGATGGTGCTTGTATACATGTTTTGCGTCTCAACCTATGGGAAATTTTGCTTAAGGAAACTCTTTAAGATTCCCCTCATTTATATGAATACTTCATTTAAATGAAATATTTCAAAGACTTGAATATCTCAGTATTTGGGCTGTGGGTAAATTAAATATACCACTGGATAAGACATTTCCTGATTGTCACAATAGTAAAAGTATGGACCCAACTATTCCATCAATGCACACTCAACGTTTCCATTGAATTAAATATGAGTTACATGTACATAGGGACTGAGGCAGTCTGTTTTAATTAGTGTGAAAATGTCAAGTCCCTGTATACAGTGCAAACCTAAAAACAACAAGACAGTTAACTCTTTCATTTCTATTGAGCATTGTATACAAGCCAAGTTAGAAAACCTCAGAGGAATCAAATGAGTGTAAAGTGGCCCAGCATTTCTACAGAAAAGTTACTAGGAAAACAGATGACAGCAAAAAAACAAACTATGAAATGTATAGGCAAAAAAAGGAAAGGCTTTTATAACTGACTTGAGTTTAGTGCATCAAGTCCACTGTGAAGCAAGTGGTCAGATGTTCAATATCAGTGAAAACCTGTTAGTTCTCATTGATCTGGAAAAAAAAACCTCCTCAGAACAGGCCATTTCTATGGGGGAAAAAAAGAAATGATTGAGCTTGCCCAGGAATCACCTTGACTTCAAAGTCCAAACATTTTATTAAAACTGAAGCTATGCATTATACAGAAATATTCTGAATTGAATTGAAGCCTAGTTTTTAAACCATACACTTAAAAGTCAAAATTTAAGGTCTCAATTAAAAAAATAATAAAAATGGAGCTGTAAGAAAAATTGTCTCCATCTTACAACGCAAGTTCTCTACAGTGTAGCTAGAAGCCCAGTCTAGAAATATTTGATATGTTTTGGTTTTTTTTTTCAGAGGCACTAACTCATATTTTCTTAGTATTGTAGCTATAGCAATAGGAACCCCTATGCAGGTTGTCCCCTGGGTGGGTCTCGTTTTTTTGGAGACACTATCTTAAAGCTGCACTACTTCCACAGCTGTCAGTAGTCTTAGCACAAGTTCCCCTTGACTGAAGCTTCTCAGCTTAAGACCCATTTGAGAGTGTCAAGGAAAACTCAAAGAGTACAGCTCCAGCCTAGCTTCAAGTGGAGCTTACTCTCAGTTTTTATATAGTTCTTTTGCATCAGCAAATTTTAGGCAGTTATACACTACTAATGCCAACATGCAGCCAGAAAATGTGCAAAAGGAAGATAATTTACTATTCTAGAGCTCAATCTGTGACTTTCAGATGTCTTCAGAATTAGTCCCACAGTGATACAGAACACAGATAGGTATTTTCAGAAAACTTCTCTGGGATGCAGGAACACTTTTCTCTTAACAAGTAATGGAAATTGCTGCCATGTTTTTGAAACAAAACAAAACAAAAAACCCGAGGGTCCTTAAACACAAGCTTTTTAGGGTGAAGGAACTAGTTTCCCTTGGTGACTGCAGCCTAGTGCATCTTCTGGGCCAAAGCAGTAATGACAGTACATGAACCACAAAACCAGTACAGAAGATCACAGACAGGACATGGTAACATCTGGAGCACAGTAAGAGCCAGCTGTTCCACCTGGATGTTCAGTCTTACATACACACCCTGCCTTTGGGCAGAGAAGCTCCAGAACAGCTCCAGTGTATTTGGAGTCTTGTGCCACTCGGCAAACAGAAGAGACAATCGTTAGTAAGAGAATGATTGCACCACTACATGGTCCCTGAGAACTGTGTGTTTTACATAGAGTTAGAAGTATGTACACAAATCTGCAGGTAGTATTTATATATATAAAAAAAATAAAATTAAGATAACACATTGGCAAAAATAGACAAAATAAAAGATTGTATGATGTAGAGTTCATACACACTGATATTTTTATCTTGAATCTAATGACTGGCTTCAGATAGTATAATTAAAATCACAAACCTTTTAATCACAGCACAAGTTAGTAAGATATAGACAGATATAATTACATAGCAAAAATTGTCTAGGCTCTGCTAACTCCAATATTAAGATATTTCATGGGAAATGGCAAAAAACAATGTCACGTTATATCTCCAATTCATTAATAAGCATGTTTTTTGCACACTATTCTTCATGGTGTATTAACTTATGACAGGGGTCAGGTCTACATTAAATTATAGGATAAATTATTATAGTTAACAGTGTTATTTGACAGCTTCTTAGGTATCTGCTGCTCTTAAACTTGTTCTGCATAGAATTATTTTTTTAACAGCACAATAAGGAAAGTTATAAATAATAATGTATTTTACCTTGATTCCCACCTTTTTGTTACACTTCTCTAGACAGAGCGAGTGGTGACAAAAGACAACTATAAGTAAAGAATAAGTCATAATAGTTCAGCTCAGATTTAACATTTACAGACTCTGAAGGTTTGCAACACAAAGCACCTTTTTGTCCTCCTTTCTACTACAATGAGATAAAATTTGACCTCAGTTTCTCTAAATTCATTGTGGTTTGAATATAATAAGAATCTGATTGACAGTCTTGAACTGCAATGTCTTATATGAAAACTTAAAAAAGGCTTAATTGTTTTCTTGCAAGAGAGTGTGCTGCATTATTCAAGGAAAGGTGAGATCCACCAGTGGGTACCAGGTACATTTGTGTGTTCTGTAAGGTCGTTTTGCTGTTATATATTTATGTTCACATCATTATCTGTAACTTTACACTCATTATGATCTCTTTTGCATCTCCACCCCTGTGACCAGTAAATATTCCCTCTCCTCCTCATCCTCACTGCATTTTGTTTGCTGCAGCCACAGTTATGGGCTCAGAGCTGGATGGAAAGAAGTTGTTTGCCATGGACTGCACATGTAACCACCTCCCTGAAATACTGTCTTTCCCACCTCACCCATGCATTTTGGTTGAGTCCTAATAACACACATTCTCTCCATATCTCTGCCTCTAGGATTCCATTTCAGTAATGAAACTGGTTTCTGCGCTGCCTTTCATGCCTCAGAGTATAGGACATGAATAAACAAATATATAAATAATAAACAAATAAACAAAAATATAGGACTCTGAATAAACTAACTCACATCCCTCTTTAAGCCAAACCTTAATGTGATTGTAGCCATTGAAGCTATATTGAAGACCTATCTATGTTTTCTTTCTTTTTAAAATTTTATTTGCTGCTGATTACCTCAACCCATGGGGAGTTTTTTGGTGTTTTTTTTGTTTTGGTGGGTTTTTTTTTTGGTTTTGTTTTTTAATGGCAGCTAAATTTGTATATGTTTAATATGTGCACAAGAGACCATCAGTCTCAGTTCTGCCTTTGCTAGCCACTACTGCTCAAAATTTCAGAATTATTAATAATCATAACAAGAAAAAGTATAACCGTGGAATCTATGGGTTTCTCTAAAAATAGGCATCATTCCAATTATGCTTCTGTAGCAAGGAGAACCTGGTTGTACACAAACCAGAGATACACAAATACTTTTGAGCCATGGTAGCTCTCAGTGATTCAGATGGTGTTGGACTAATGTAGAGCTAAAGTTCTTCTGTTTTATATGTATCAGAGTATTTCTGCCTGCTCACTAGAAATAAAGATGTTGAACAGAAAATGCAGGAAGAGATTAATGTAGTTTACCAGGAGATGAATAGATGACTCCAACAGCCAGATGAAAAATAATCCTGGGACTAGGTTTAAATATATTTAAGTCATGTAGATTTAAATCACTTCTAAACTACTTCTGTAGTCTAAAAGAGGCAACACAATTCTTGACTTAGCCCTATGTAAGACAGACACAGTAATTCTATAAGTATCAATTCTGTAGTCCCCAGGTATCAGAAACAAGAATATAAGAAAGTGCAACACAGTTAGGAAAGAATCACATTACAGCCTTATACTTAAAACTAAACTTTGGAAAAACGGCATTTCAAAATCTTATGATTATGATCTTATGATGAACCTATTCAAAAAGACCCTGAAGTCAAGAATAAGGAAATTAAAATCCTTGGATTTACCATGAGACTTACTTAAGCATAATATAGTAGCCACTAAAGGCAAAAATGCCTGTAAACAAACAAACAAATAAACAAGAGGGCGAAAATTCCAGTATAGTTAACTAATGAAGTTCAGAAGGTCATGGGAGCCATGTAGGCATCCTTCAGGCTGTGGAAATTGAGCCCATGACTCTTCCAGTAAGTGTATCTTTCTTTCTTAGGTACTTTTCATACACTACACTTTTTTCTTCTTATTCAGTAATCAAACCAAGTTTTAAGAGTTCAGTAGAGGTTTTTTTACTGTTGAAATACACCTCAGTGCTATAAATAGTGTTTGAAAAAACATAGGTGTGGCATGGCAAAATATTTTGCAAATATTCTATTCTATTGCACAAATGTGCCTCAAACTAAATTTGACAATAAAGGAGTTTAACCTCAATGGCCCATCTAATCTTGACTTTCTATGAATATCTCTAACATTCCCAAAACAAAGATGAAATTAAATATGGATAAGTACAAACACTTCCTCTTAGGAAAGAGAAAGCGAATACACAAAATACAAAATGAGAAATTACTCGTAAAGCATCAATACAGAAGTGTATTACAAAAAAAACTTGTTGACTACTTGCAGCAACAGCAACAGAAGGATAAATCTTATCCTGAAAGATGTTGACAAGAACACTTTACATATGAGACAGGAAGCCAATATACCACTCTCTTCAAAGTATTGTTGCCAGCTGGCTACTGTACCTTAACAAAGTTTAGGTTAGCTGGAGGTAGTACCCAGAAGAATAACAAGAACCACAAAAAGGGGACAAGTTAATGAAAATACTTTTTGTGTGTGTGTGCATGCAGAAAAGCAAAGATTAAGAAAGGACACTACAATGACTATGCAGATGAAGGTTATCCATTGTTTATTTTCCCACTGGTTGAAGACACAGAAAAAATGGGTACTGGCCCATTTCATATTTAAATGATAGCGGGTAGGTGGCAAGTCTTCCACAGAAAATACAGCTGGTTGATTCAGCAACATGAAAGTCACCTTGTCAGATCTACAACTAACAAAGATTTTGTGGTTTATAAGTGAACTGAACAACAGGACTCCAGGGCATCACATTCCTTGAGGAGCCATCAAAGGGAGGAAGTGGGAAAACCACAGAAACAAGCCAATTGCAAAGGGCAATGTCTGTATGTGAAGCAAAGCAGCTCTCAAGCATGGGTGCCCTAACTAACACCGGCTAGGATTACTGTCCCATGAATAGCCTTGTTTCTGAAAATATGTCATTTTGTTATTTTCTGTCCCTAGGAGACCAGGGAGTGGGGTGTGGGTGTGAATTCTACATGACAATCTGTAATGCACATTCCCTCCAACTGTAAACAAGGCACATTTTGAGATAGAGGTTCTGCACAATCTCTGATTTTGATTGCCAATTTCAGACAGCATCATGAAGGTTACAGTCTGGTTTCCAAATCATTATTCAGAGTTACCCTGCAAGGGCATTGGTGTCTAGACCCTCTTTGTTGGACAAATAGATTTGAGGAAAAATTGGTAATTGTGTATTGAAGTGCACATGAAAATTCAACAATTAGCAGTACAATGAAAACTTACTGCTTTACAATAGCAATACAGCATTAACTATGAAGCCAGCAAGTGTCCTATTATTCCTCCACTAGAAATTAGTCCCCACTATGCAAGTGGCACTTGCCTATTCCAAAATCAATGCCTGTGCAGTGTGAGGGAAGTTGTCCTGGAGAAGAGTTTGTTTAAAATCAGTGGAGAGATGTAAAGCTAAAATCTGTGTTCAGATTTTGAAAGAAAACCTTTAAATTCAGAAATCAAATTTTGTTTCACATTTGTCTTTAATCTTAAAGGGAACAATACTGATGACTGGAGAAAAAAGAAAATTGCAGGAGTAAGAATTGGTAAATTTATTTTAGATGGCGAGAGGAGTTATGTGTTTGCAAAATTACTGTAAGAGATTTCAAGTATCAATGAAGAAACCTTGTAATACCTTGAGCCAGTTACCAGAATTAAGGTAGGACATGGCAGAGCTTGTCATTTCTGGAAGCCAAAGATTTCCCTCTGTGGTGTTAAGCCTGGCCTACACAAAATTGCATCAGTTTAATTAAAAATGTATTTTAAAATCAATTTAGCAGGACCATGCAAACCCTATGTGAGCACTTTAAATTTTATTTCAGACTTACTTTAATTTATCTTAAGTGAATTCCTTCCTGACTTAGGCTAGATCAATATAAGCCAGGGCAAAATCAATTTAGGAGTGTCCAAACAAGTGTTCACATTGGTTTAACAAAATTGATTTATAAAGTGATTCAAATTAAATTGGTGTAACTTTTGTGTGAAGACAAACTTGGCTTAGCTAATTTCCTCAAATTAGACTTTTTACAAAACCAACCAAAGTGAAAATTATGGAATTTCATTTGGAGCCAAGCATGCACTGTGGAATTAACCACCTTCAAAAAGTTTATGGCATTTGCGTAAAGGGAAATTCTGAAATAGGTGAGAAACACAAGGTTTGGTTATCAGAAAATTATCATATCTATTTATTTATGTATCTATGAGTTCAGTGAAATGCAAGCAGAACTTTCAAAATACCTAGGAGATGTTTCCTCGACACTCATACCTAAAACTAATTTCACAGGTTAGACAGAAGAACAGAAAAAGTTCCCTTGAACTCTGTTTTGCATCTGGCAATCATTTTGCAAACCTGGCACGTTTGTGATACACTGGGAGAGAATCATTCTGCATGCCTTTGAACGTACTAGCCTAGTGGCTGTGAATTAAAACAAAAATCCACACCAATCCACAAGAACCAAAGTGCTAACAAAGGCATTTTGAGGAAGAAATTCTCAAAGTGCTAGAGGAGTGCAAATAGGTATTTGAAGCATTTGCAGAGAATGGAAACCTTCCTCTCCTCATACAAAGTACTTTATCAAACTAACATGAAACTTCTTCATAAGTTTCTCTTGTCAGGGCACACATTACAAACTTCCAAATGACAAGATTTTGCATTAGGCAACTAGATATAAGTAAAAAGAAATGTAGATCATAAAGGAATTCTGTCTTATTTCACTCACATTCTGGAAACTCAGCACATTTTCTCAATGTTACTGTTGTTTTCTACTAGCCCCCTCCTAAAGTTTTAACTGTTCACAGATCTATAATTGGCTCCCAAAAACTAAATTAATATCTCACACATTCAAAAATTTACAACCAACCTTGTTTTCTCTCGATGCAGTATTTCTTATTGAAAAGTTGAGCAGTACCTGAAGTTTTTGTGCAAAGGTGTTTCAGAATTGAACTTCTACAAGAAAAAAAGGGAAGGCTATCAAGAAATGGCAACAGTTTTTCAAAATCCCAGTAATCCAAACAGCAGTCTGTCTACCAATGAGCTGTCCTCACATATATTCTCTATTATATTCCCTAATACTCCTGGCTTTAAGAATGAACAGGAATATTTTCAGAAAAAACAAAACAAAAGATTGTTAATAAAATCAGTGGCAGAGGGGTCAAGCTGTAGCCTCTAATTGTAAATGTAAGAAATGTTAATTATGGACTCAGTATTACAGTTTCATACAAGCCCCTCACAGTCCCTGCTCAGTGTCAGTCAGACGTAGGTGAGAAGCCTTTCTGATTCATACTGCAGTCACCTTTGCAAGAGCGCAAGACAGTGGGATAATCTTGTAAAAATATCCAATTAAAAACCCCACAAAAATTCAGTCTTTAGTTTCTAATATATTATTAGGAGTATTTTCAATAGCATAAGTTTTATATTTACAGTAGTTTTAATTCAGTGCAGGGTAGTAAAATATTTTTTTTAAAAAAAAAGCATGTATGCTGCAGATCCATAAATCCCCTCTGGGATGGAAGTGCTATGAATCGTCATCACATATACCCCACAGCCACATTTCCACTTGTTCACATACTAATCCTGTGGCCTGTGGGAAATGGCCTTGTCTAAGATCTGAATACCTTTAACAGTGCTATGCTGAAGGTTTGAGCTATGCTCTGCTTTCTGCTCAAGTAATTGCAGGTTGTCAGTAGAAATTCAATTTGTGCTGATACTTCAAATACAGAGGTCACACTGGGAAATACATCACTGTTGTGTTTTTAACCAGCTGTATAAATTGGAGTGAGGGAGAACCTCTGCTATTTCAAAGGCAAAGGTTGCTCAGGCCAGGCACCATTTTAGAGCAAGGCTGTGCACTGGCTGTGCATCTTCTCCTTCTTCTCCTCAGGGTTCCCTAAGGTACCTCTGGCTCCACTGATCATGCCAGAGTGCAAGAAAGCGGGCCTTGAGCTAACAATGAATATGAAAAATTACATCATAACTTATACTTCCAGCTTACACATGTTGCAGACTGCTGAGCCGGCCTTTGTGTCCCTGTTCGCTGCCACGCCACAGTGTCCAAAGTCTCTGCAAAGGTCAGGAACCAACAGAATTTGTGCCTTAGATTTTCATGACAGCCAAGAACCATAGTTTCAGTGTTGAACATAGCCCCACCGGCTTACTCCTCTCCCCAGAGAGGAACTAGAAGGTCAGGCTCAGCTGACCCAGGGAGAGATGGTGTCAAGCCCTCTTTTTCCAAAGGAAAGGGGTATGACCTGCAACGGCAGGAGTCTAGGGAAGTAGAAGGTAAGAAAGCGAGAGAAAGGAAAGCATGAAACACTAAAGCTAGCCTGTTACATCTGAGTAACAATATCGTATGAGAAACAGCATCACAGGAGAAGTCAAGAAACCCTAGCTCTGTACACACTGGAAATATTTATGTAGAATATACATTTTTTTAAGCCTCCTGCTGAAAAAAAGCAAGCATTGGAGGAAAGTATTTTGCAAAATCGGTGTTATTTAAACCTGGAAGTAGGCTCTCTGAATATAGTTCATAACACCTTTCTCATGGCTGCATGTTTCTATATAAATTATCCCTGCAGCTTCTGGAGCATCACTGAACTTCCATGAAAGCAAGCCATTTTCTTATAGGGAAAAAACAGAAGTTTTTTTACAGCAAAAAGTCTGATTCTATGTTAGAAATCAAGGCACTTTGCTGTCTGAGTGAGATATTGAATCTTGATATGTCTCACAAACTGGATGTAGCAATACTTTTGTTCTTTGCATTGTTACCTTTTTCACACTGCTAAGCACCCTTTCTGCTTACAAAGACAGCAGTATTTTTATCTTCAGAGTTCTCTGTCTGCTATCAGATGATGCACACAAACTGTGCTCTTCTAAAGATGCTCACATGGGTTTAATGTAAATTAAGTAGATTTCAGTAAAGGTACACAAGTGGTAAATTGCTTATTTTTGTACTTCTCCAATGAGTTTTTCTTGTTTTGTTTCGTTTCTATTTTAATTATATTATTTACCTATTATTTTTAGAATCTATTGTCTCGTTAATATCACTCAGTTTTGTCACTGAAATTTCTTGAACCTTCTTGTTAATCAGGAGATATAAAGCATTAGTATCACATCTATTAATGGCACCTGTCAAAGCGATACAGGGAAAAACATTTTTCTGCTCTGAAAGATTTGCAGACATGATAAAGCCTTGGCAAAATAAATGATGAGAACAAACAACACCACTGGAAGACAGAAAAATCCAGATGAGTAACCAGCACAGCAGAGATGGTTGGTCATAAAAACCCCAACCCCCTGGAGATGGCCTCTGGCAACTCTTTCTCTTTCACAGTAATTGAGAGTAAATTTGGTGGAATACATGAGAACCTTACACAAGCCTGACGTCTGGTGGGAGCTTTAGGCTTGGGCCAAGCAAAAAGCAGCAGAGAAAAGCTGTGGGAAAGCTGCCTTTGCAACGGGCCAGTTTTCTTTCTTACCTTTTAACCTGTCTCCAGAAGAGGCTGGCCTCTAGAGTACCCTTCTTCCGTGTTTTGCAGCTTACATGGATCAAAAATTTGTAACAAGATCTGGGTTGGATAGGGCCCTCAGAGTTACCTGGTGTCAATGCAGTCTTTCGGATGATTATTTACATTTTCTTTTCTCTCTGTGAAAGCACTGTTGTGGCACACAGGAATCAACAATAATCTTCCTTCCATAATTCTGTAAGCTATTTTGCTCAGCCTGCTTGCCAAAATACTCACTCATGAATATGCAATGAGGTGGAAGAAATATTTCTTTAAGTTTTAAGCCCCTTGGGCCTTTAATCTTGAAGCCTTTTAAATCCAGGATATGATTTTTTTGTGCGTATGCATGTATATGTGCTGAAGTGTGTGTATTGGTGTCACTTCTCTTAACTTGTGTGCATACTTGATTGCTGGAGGGCTTTCATTCTCATTTAGATATATCATGTACTCATGCACACGTACAGTAAGGACAGGTTTTGCCTATTTTTAATAGTATGGAGGAGACTGATTATCCAAAGCGTTTCCTACTGCAGCTATAGGGAATAAATATTGATGTATCTGTGGTAGGGCGAGAAAGGTAAATGAAACTTTTCAAGGGCACCCGCTGTACAGTGACCACAAACATTATCCTAAGTGTCCAGCATGACAGCAAGTTTTGGTATAGGACTCTGTGAGACAATTCACATAGTAATCAACTTGAAATTATACACATCAACAAAAATGTTTTTGTGACAGGCTGAGCACATTTTTAACTTGCCAGAGGCCCCCTTTCTGTCTATATCCTTTGGACGGTCACTTGACTTCTTGGGCTACAGGCTGATGAAGAGAGGAATGCATCAGCATTCGGTGTGTGCAGCAAGGCAAAGGGAAGAATGCAGTACCTGTTTGCCACATCTCAGCAGTCAGAAAGCTGTACCAGGGCTCCACTCCTCTCTCTGCTTGAGTAGGAGCAATGATGCTAACTTGAACTTGTGTTCTGGAATACACTACACTTCCCACGGAATCTGCATGAAAAGCTGAAGTATTCAATTTAGCTTGACAGACCTAAGCACCATGAAGCCGTTCTTTCTCCAGACTACTTGGAGAAATTTCCTGCCCAAGAGATAAAGCACTCATCCAAGGGTTGTGATGTTAATGTTCAAGGCCTTTATTCAAAGCTGGCAAGAGAGAGTGAGTTCCTCTATCTACATGGATCTCCTGTATCAGATTACATTATTTATTGAACCAAGGTTACACACATATCTGTATCTTGCAGTTATAAGCAGCATCAAAACGCTAAACTCAGACTGATTTGGGCATGCCAAAATGGCTGGTTTTGTGCTTACTGAAAATACACATTAAAACATTGGAGAAGGGAAGCCAGTGATTCAGCTCTTTGACTCAGATTTCCAAGTAACTTTTAGTTTCACAAAATCACATTTTTTGAGCAAATAAACCACCCAACAAAACTAAGTTATTACTTCTTACCAAGAATTACTCACCAGTCATATAAACACAGTGCCAAGAGACAGTTCTTGCCCAAAAGACCTAACAATCTAATGCCCCATGGAGTTCTGCTCTGTCTGGAGAATATACCATAAAAAATAATAATGGACTGGTCGCACAAGTTCTATACTGTGAGAGTGGCCCACATATTTATTGTGGCAATTAAAACTTCAGCTCTTGTGCTGCTTTCTACCACTTCCTTGCTTAAATTTCTGGCTCTCTAGATTCTGCTTACTAACTCCCACAAACAGCAAGGCATGCACTAAAGTCTTATGAATTCCTCCCAAGCAGGAATTCCAAAGATGTGCAGTCAAGCATACACTGTTCTTAGAGGAGTATGGAGATGACAGACAGCTGGATGGTTATTTCTGAAAAATATGAGATTTTACCACAGTTGCAGAACAATGCAGATTTTCCACCAAAGGTAGGGCTGAGGAAGTTGCTCAGTAGATGCAGAATATGTCCAGTATGCCTTGAAAGCATCTGAAGTGGGGAAAGCAGAAAACAAATTATCCATAAGCATGAATTAGCTCTGTGGGTTCTGGCTCAAAATCATATGCTTTACAAATTGAGCAGAGTGAAGAAAGCTCTTTTCCCCATTTGCGCTTTTCATTTATATGTGTATGTGTGTATGAGTGCTCCTAAGCACGTAAAAAAGTGGGTTAGGGGAGAAAGATCAGAAACAAAGAAAGGAAAAGAAAGAGATGTATCTGTCTGATGCTGTTAGATTAAATTAGACTATAATGATTACTGTGTGCCTTCACAAAAGACATTTTGTAACATTTAAGATTTCTGCTAATTGAACGAGGTACATTACCATGCAAAAGAATGTTAGTGAAGGTTGAAAAGGACAAACCAACTATTCTCGTACATCACCATAATTATGCAGCCCCATGTTCGAACAATTACATTTATGTAGACCCACTGTTAAAATCAATGTTACTTGTACAGCTAGTCCTTAATCAATGGAATCAGTCAATTTACCATGGTCACATCCTTCTTCTTAATTAAGACAGTGATATCTCTGGAGCGCAGGGTCTCAAAGAGATAAATAAGTACAGAGGTTGGGAAATGTCAAAGAGGTGACTCCCCGATTTTACTCTCAACGAACTTGGGAGGAAATAAGACAGTTCCCTCAGTTCAGGGAAGCAGCACAATCTTCTAAAGAGATGGCTTAGCATTCATTAAGAAAAGAGCAGGTAGCAGTGTCTGACAGAAATAGCACTAATGAGCAAAGAGTGCTTTCAACATGCATATCCTTCATAGCCATAGTCTGAATTATGAAGGTTGTGCCACCTAAACCAATTTTAATTAGAATGAGCATGGACCTCTTTGGACAGTTAGCCTTTCTTTCCAAAATCCATTTCAATATGGTGTCATTTTGTTGTCATAATCAAAATGGCAAAGTGATGGAATAACCTACTTAAAATGTCTGCAGTGTTAAAGCAGATATGGCAAACATCCTCTAATGACATATGTAATAAGGGTATTACCTAGAGGACTTTGACAGTGCGTTCTGTGTTGTCAGCGTAGTTGGAATAATGATAGAGGTCTCCTCTGGAATAGGACATAGGTCTTTAAAGACCAAATCTAAACTTCCTGTTCTACAGGTAAGCTATTAAACTCCCATGTGCTGAAATAAAAGAGAAAAATACAGATTTACTGAGCCACCAAATGCAGATGTGGTCATAACTCTGCAGATTTTCTCCCTCTGCAAAATACACTTCTACTGGCAAACTAAAATTATTCAGTCTTTCTATTAGTAAAACACACATTAAAGGCTACCATAGAAAGTGAAACAAACACGGAAGTTATTTGTACTTTTTTGTTTATTAAGGAATGACTTTACCAACTATTTCTGACACTGTTATTATGGTATTTATAAAATAATAGCAGCAACAACAGCAACAACAGAATAGAATATTTTCAGTTGGAAGGGACCTACAATGACCATGTGGTCCAACCCCTGATCAGCAGGGCTGATCAAAAGCTAAAGCAAGTTACTAAGGGCATTGTCCAAATGACAGGACTAATTGACAGGACTTAAACACATAAAGGACTTCTCATCCTGAAGTGCTTTATGTGTTCTAGGTCCAAGAGCCAAGGTATGAAAGGTATTTAGAGACACAAATCCACCTACCTGGATTTTCTGTCTCTCTAACATCAGTTACAATTTTTTAATTTCTTTAAATATGAATTAAATCAATTGGAATCCCAGTGGGTTCCTATCTGTTTTACCAAGTACTTTGGGGAAATATTTGAAAAATCTGGCTACAAACACCTAAACAACTTTAAAAAAAATGGGATCCAGGAGTTTCAATTCGTATCCAGGTAGCATAGTGCTAGACAGTGAAAAAGACGTGTGTGTTAAGCTCAAATCAATGATTCCATAAACCTAAGCAATACAAGGTCAAGTGAAATGTCAGCATGATGCAACTTTATTGCTCCCTACACCCAAGGTAGTACCTGTGTCTGGACACACAGAGCATTTTTGACACAAAAAGTTGAGTTTTGAGCAACATTTTCAGTTTAATCACTTTTCAAAAGACAGTAAACCAGAAGAATATTAAAACCCAACTCAGTAGCCAAGAACATCCCCAACTAAATTTGGAAAAAAAAGCAACAATTTGGCATTTCCTTTGAGGTCATCAATTTGGTTGAAGGAATGAAGAAAACAATTTTAGGGAAAAATTCAGAAGAACTTCCTGTTCTTTAAAATGTTACTTGGGGAAAAAAAAAAAAAAAAGTATTTATGAAAACCATGAAAAGAAGATCACTTTCTGAAACATGATCATTTTCTCAGAAAAACATTAAATCTTTCATTCGACTTACTGTTCTCTCAGCTAATAGGAATCAAAATAAAAATGAAAATACTAGAATCTACAAAAAAATGTGTACTAAAGGAAAAATAAAGCTCTGTTACAGAGATATGCAATGAAGGTGTAAACTTGTTTGCAGACAGTTCCTATAGACCAATCCATACAATGAGAGATTGTTTCATTTCTTGTGAAAACTGAAATATAGCGAAGTATGTTTCAGTGGGTTAAAACAATGATGGAAAGGAGTGACTCCCCTAGATTCAATCTCTGTTCTGTCCTACACTCTTTGTATTGTATCAGCACTGTAGCAATCTCTGTATTTCGCAGCTCAAAATTGGAATATTTTCTCTCCCTTTAGGTGTATTATTAAATTTAATAGATTAATGTCTTAAATGTGCTTTGAGAATTTCAGGGCAAAGTAGAGAAAGTTAGTGTTGTTAAAAACTATTATCTTGAGACTAAGGCAAGAAAACATCCCTGATTTGTACAATGTATAAAATCATGCATATAAATTCAGTTTGAAGTTTGCTGCAGCAAAGAAGTAAGAAAAAAATTCACACCACCATGCAAGGATAAATAATCTGACTTGCTATAGAAGAGTTCTTCTTCTCCTTCCCTCTCTCTCCACGTTATGATTTGAAACACTGTTTAACTCCTCTAGATGTATTTACTTCTGCATTTTGGGGTATTCTGGTGAAAGCCAAAACTATAAACTTGAAATGGAAGTGATTTAATATTTGGGGAAAATTACAATAAAAAAATGGAATGATTTTCACAGTGCTTTCTGTGAAGAAACAGAATTAAGAGGAAAAAGCCAAGAAAGCTGCAGGGATTAAAGAAGATATTTTATAAATTTGAAAGCAGCTGTTCAGCCATATGTGCTTACCTTTTCATTTTTTCTCAGCTAGCACTCTTACCCTGGATCTCTACCAACCTGGCTTGTTTTTAATCCAGCGGTATCATTGCCTGAATAACCAATACCCTCCCGATCTTCACAGTGGAATCAACAGTAAGGAGGCTTTGCTGTGGTAGGATAAAACACACAAATTCTTCACTTTCTTTAATTTATTTTAAATCCTGCAGATACCAGTATGCTGCAGTATTTTAAGATCATGAATTCCTTGAGCAACTTGGCCATGGACCTCACAGCCTATGGCCATATAACAATACAGCCATACATCCATTTAATAACCCACACTACTATGCCCTCCATTCAGTAAAGAATATAAATGTGATTAACTTTTATCATATGTTTATAACTTTGCTGAAAAAGGGAAATATAAAGTAAATGTTTACCTACTTCGTTGATCTGAGACTTGCAACAGTACCTACATAGGTTTAAATATGATGTCCCTATAAATATAGGCACATGCCTCATCAGAGAAAGAACTATGAATAAAATAACCTGAAATAAGAGCCAGATATTCCCAAATGCTCATGAAATTCCCATTCAGCTCTCAATATCACCTTTTGGAAAAGGTTTCCATGTGCTATCATTTTGCAGAAACTGTCTTAGAAGCTGCTAATTTATGTGGCATGGTGTCAGGTGTGTGTTTTGTTATGTCAAGAAGATATTTCTTATATACTAATTTAATTTATATTATACTGAACTTTGGAAAGACTGCTCATGCTTTTGTCCTTCTGGGTACTTATTAATGGAAAAATGTGACAAATGGTAGAACTACAGCAAAGACAGCATATTTAGAAAAGGAAAATGAATCACTGCACATTCAACAATGGATCATATCAAAACTGTTCTTAGCCCTGCATACTTTACATTCAATGGTCAATCTTTGAACAAACTAGTGTCTGAGCTATAGGCTTCTCAACTCATTCATCACAGCATAACTCTATGTTCTGCATTTCAAGAAAATTAGAGAAAATAAAACTGCAATAAAACCAAAAAGCTGGAAACAGAGATGACACCCATGACAACATTAAAAACAGAATACTGAAGGCGTGCAGCCATCCATTCAGCTTACAATTAATGCAACTCAAGATAGATGTCTGCTTTTTTCTGATGCAATATCCATGAGGTAACCCATAAGAAGTAGTAAAAGTTTGTAACAGTCGTAAGACACAAATAACAGAAATTGCTTTCAAGTAGGGATGGATGAACTTGCCACAGAAAAATCAAGACTGTATTAAATATTTTTATATGAAGCCAAATGTTTAGCCACATCATTGTGTAATTCTTGATTCAGATACAGTTATAGCACACAACACAAAGTCCAAAATCATATACAGGGCCATTCTCCCCACAATGAATTAATCAAAAACTTGTGATTCAGAGAATGAAGTGACTGGAACCAGGTCATGTTCTGATTTTGCAGCTTAATGCCACCTTTAATGAACTGTACTTCACACAAAGTCAAAAAAGGACTTTTCTTATTTTTGAACTTCATTGCATTCTGCATATCTTGATTCTGGCCTTGCCAGAAACATTAATGCCAAAATATTATGCCAGATCTTGAGAGTTTTCCAGCCAAGTTTCATCCTCAGGAGGTTTGCATTATTTACTGAAGTTCACTTAATCATCCATATTTTGAAATACTGAAGCAGCCTCATAGTTGAATTTAGCCACTCCTAATTTGAATTTATCAAAATATTAAAAAAGCTTCTCAGAAATAAAATTATATGCAAAAATATTCTCTCCTTTATGGTCATACGTTTTTTATGGAGTATGAGAGAACTTACATTCTTCTTGTCTGTGTATGCAACCAAGGGCTGTTAATCAGAAAGGCTTGTAAAATATCTGTCCCATATGTCTACAATCCAGCACCCACAAAACACTTCTAAAGTTCCCGTAAAAGGCTTAAGACTCATAGAAAATGAACATAATTCCACTTTATTATACCACAAAAAGGTGATTGGAGAGAACAAACCACTGAGAGAACAGTGTGAAGTCTGAAGTTATTCATGTGGCACCAGCACTTCGACCAGGGACACTAAGGGCCCTTAGCAGTATGCTGGAATAGTAAAAAGAACTACTCAGTACCACCTTCAACAAGTTCTGGTAGTCCAATAAATACATCATGAACAACCCCAAAATTTAAAATATGGCTTTTAGCTTTAACTCGAGGAAAAAGAAACTGTGGTTTTGATAGTAGTCCTTTAAGTCATGTTACTTAAAAGGAGTTCCTTGCTGCGTTTCATTACAGAGTTATAACTCTACTGAAACAGTTTCAAGAGTGAATGTCAAACATGAGAAAATAGTTGTGCAGTGGAGAAAGAAAAGCTCGTGTAATACAGTTAAGAATGGGGTTTGTGCTCTTCCCCCTCCCATTTTCTTCCTATCACACAGAACACTGAATATGTATTGACACAGCTTGGGCACCATACAGAACAGAATAGAATTTATTTAGATATATGGCCTTTCATATTCAAGGTATCTCAAAGCACTTTATGGAGCAATGACTTAGATAATGGAGTGACTGTGTTGGCAAACTTGACTCTCATTATCCAGTCAGCCATAGATCATCCCTAGTCCAGATATCAGAACTGTGAGAAAATGTAGAAATGTGAAAAAATGGGGGGCATACACCTTAAAAAAAAAAAACATAGAGAAAAAAAGGTGCCTACCTTTTAACCCAGAAGAGGGCAAGATGCAGCATCATTAGATAGCTCACAGTAGTATCATAATTGCTTGTATAATGGAGTCTTCCTGTGCTGTTTAATGCCATATACAATTCTTTTTCAATAATGTTGAGTGTCTTAGTCACAAATCTGTTTGTGTTATCACAAATGGTTAGCAAATGACAATAAATTCATAAGGTAACTGTTTTTCAAACTTCATGTAAAGTATGATTTCACCTTTGGAAACTAATTACGCTAGAATAATTAGACTAATATTCTAGTCACTCTGATAAGAATTTGCACAGGTAGACTCAACTAAGTCAATGGGATAATTCATATTAATACTGCCCCATCATAAGGATAAATGTTTTTGTTGCCACAGATAAATACTAATTCTGACCAAGTTGGGGAAAAACATTTGCCAAAAGACTGGACAACCTGCTAAGAAGAGCATTTCATTAGGAATTATATTGGTGGGGAGCTGACAATTCATAATCAAATGAGGAAGTGATGGATGTCCTCATGAAAAAAGGATGCAGGATGATATAGATATGGGATACTTTGCAATTAGCAAAACGCTGCTGAAAGAGGTACATAACAAAATGCTGATAGGACAGCACAATAGGACAGCTGGGGAATCAGCATGAGTGGCTGCATCTCCAAGGTGCCTGTACACTAACATGAATCACAGGGAGCAGACAGGAGGGGTTAGAGGTCTGCATGCAGATTTGGGGGTGTGATTCCATTGGGAGCACAGAGACATGCTGGGATGATAAGCCATCAGAGAGTTTACTAGTCAGAATTAGAGGGCACACCAAGACAGGTAGAGCTGCCATGAAAATCTGCTATAGATCATTTGATCAAGAAAAAAGCAAATGAGGCCTTTCTCAGACAAATGGAAGTAGCCTCTCGTCTGCAGACCCTGGTCTTCATGAAGAATGTGAACCTTCATAGTACCCACTGGAAGGGCAACATGACAGGACACAAGCAATTCAAGAGTTTTTTGGAGTGCATTGATAATAATTTCAAGACACAGGTGATTGAGGAACCAAGTAAAGGTGTTGCTGCACTCATAAACAACATTGAAGTGGTCCGCAATGAGAAGATCAAGAGCATCCTGGGTTACAGCGGCTGTGAAATGGTGGAGCTCAGGATCATGAAAGGAGCAGGAAAAGGCAAAACAGAGGATTGTAAGCCTGGACTTCAGGAGTGCAAACTTTGTCCTGTTCGGGGACCTGATTGGAAGAATCCTTTGTGATATGGTCATGGAGCGAACAGACCAGGAGAGCTGGTTGATTTTGAAAGATCACCTTCTGCAAGTTCAAGAAAGGTTCATCCTCGCGTACAGGAAAAGGGGCAGATGTATATAAATACATGGCAGGGCGGGGAGATCAAAGAAGATGAAACCATAGTCTTCTCTGTAGTACCCGGTAACAGGCCAAAAGTCAATGGGGACAAACTGAACTACAGCAAATTTCTTTTAAACATGAGAAAAAATTGTGGGGGTGATTTGACACTGAAAGGGGTTGCCCAGAGAAGCTAGAGACCCTCCATCTCTGGAGATCAACTGAACACAGTGCAGAGCAAACTACTCCAGCTGATTGTGCTTTGAGCAGTGGGGTTGGACTAGGTCCCCAGAAGTGCCTTCCAACCTCAGGCATTCTCTGACACTGCAATACCTTAAAAATTAAAAAGGATTACATTTATATGATGTTGCATATAAGCACTTCAGTGACACATCACTGGGACACACAGAATGGTCTAATATGCATGCCCACACATACCCTCTATCCAGAATAAAAATAATGTCCCAAGGTGTAAATTGACTTCCTACATTACAAAATGATGACCGAGGGCTGGGTCAGTTACTCTTATTCTCAAGCCCATGGAAGGCATCTAAGAAGGCAGTGGCTTGATTCCTCTCATGAAAATGGGCATATTATTGTTTCATTTCTCCCTGAAAAAGTAGGATCTATGTTTCACTTCCACAAATCTCCTCAGTTTTAAAGCTCTGTTTACATCCTCTGTAATCCTGCACACCTGGGGAATGGCAGTGCAACAGTGATTCATAGAACAGGGCCCCAGCTCAAGACACAGAGATCCACCATTTAAAGATAGATTTTCCCTGGGGTCTGTGATGAATTTCTACAGGAAGAAAAGGGGGTTAATGTGTACCTACCATATTTGTTCTTTTGCTCCTCTAAGCTTTTAAGCTTCCATTCCAATGGGGCTGCATCAAATAAAATGCACCCTCCAAAGTCTCATGTAGAGAAGCACCAAATCCCCATTCCTTGCTTTCCACAGAGAAAACATAGAAAATCTATGTGGACCCTCCACATGCAGATCTGTGGGGCACTGCTGCCCTGCCCACAAGTGCGAAAAGATCAAATGAGGAGTAATTCATATTTATAAGGAATCAATTCCTGCAAGAAATTGAACCAAGAAGCTTTGGGCTCAGAGTAGTGGGGCTTCCTGCTGAGATAAGAAGAAATTACTTGGTCTCTCGCCAACTAACTAGGTGTCACGGGTGATGTTCTTGCTTTAATGCCTGCCTTACATATGGTGCCTGATAACTGCAAGGATAAGGGGATAGAAATACATGTCACAAAACACTACCAGCATGTGAGTGGGATATGCATAAATGAATGGATGTGAATGGCACTTTTCTAGGCCAACAGGCTTTCTGTCGTTTTTTCATTATGCTTGAGAGTAATCTTCAAACATGCAAGTCTTCCCTTGAAGAACATATTAGCAAAAGAAGGGTGTAAAAGGTTCTGTGTCATTAAGAGGACTTGACTTAAAGAGCAGTTTAGGCTGTTTAGGAAAAAGTAAATAAAGTGCAGATTATAAAATTAATGTTCTACCATACAGCCCAGAGGAGCATTGTGCAAAATGCAATCATTTGTGCATTGGTAAAAAGACCTGATTGGAAATTTGTCATTTGTATTGTTCCTCATATAATCATAGGATCAGTAAAATGGGATAATGGTACTTACATAGTGTCCAATGTAGAAGAAGTCTAAACTGCGAAGAATGTTTATTCTTGGGAGAGCTGGTTCATCTTGAATCATAGAGCATCAGCAGTCTGTGGTTAGGTTGTCAGGAAATAAGTGACTATTTCTTCAAGAGCTAGAATTGAAGACAAACAAACAAAACACACACACACCAAACCAACCTAAAATAAATACCAAAAACAAACAAGAGAAGAACCCCCTATTCTACCATGGCAATTTTTTGGACTAGGTTGCTGTTGACACAATACTGAGGGCACATCTATATTGTAATTATACAGGATTAAATTATAAACCACAGTTTACACAGGTGCACCTGTGTAAAACAACTAGTCCAGTCACTGACAACAACCTTCCTGTAGATGTGCACTAGAAAACCCATTCCAGAACATGTTACCATTTAGCCATATGCCAATGTGATCTATAGTCTTACCAGGATAAAATAAATAAATAAATAGATAGATGAAAACCTTACCCATCCTTACATGAAGAACTGACAAATATTATACAACCTTCACCTTCCTGCCCAATTGTCAACACAAAAAGTTTTAAGATACATATGAATATAGTCATTACCCTACTATAATATTCTACTAAACCAGTGCATGCCCAGAGGTTCATCAGACCTCAAGGCTCCTTTTTAAAAATAGACTACTAAAAAGTAGCTCAGAAAACTCAGAAAGTCCTAGCAGTAACCAATGTGTCAAACACCCTTACTTTAACTTAGACTTTACAGAAATTTCACTGAGGGGCTTTATTTTCTCCTTTGCTCTAAAGGCTTAGCTCTGACCCTTAATTGGAAGTAATTAGGTTTGCAGATGTAAGCCAATGATGGGAGATAATCACAAATTGCTTCAGATGATTGCAAGGATTTTGTCTGTGTTCAAAAAGGCATCTGCTTTGCAGGAAGCACTGACTTCAACAGGAGCAGAAGTGATCCTTGATTTCTTTGTGCACCTATGCCATCCGTAAGTATTTGATAAGGTGCAATATCATACGTAGAAGACTTCAAACAGTAAGGGGGGGGGGGGGAGGTGATTTTGTCATATCCCAGGGTTACTGAACCACTGTGATGCTGCTGAGAATATCCCACCACCCACAATGTATGTTTGTGAGGGGGAAGCAGCCAGAGAGAGAGGGAAAAAAAGGAAAACCAGAAGCTAGCCGATGAGTTGGCTCTTTGGCAGGATCTCTTGATGTTTGCTGAGTACTCAGTCAAAGAAGCAAGCAGAAAGAAATCGCTTGCTTCCTGTTCATGACTTGAGCCATATCCCACGCAGTCAGCCATTTCAAAGGAGGAGCTGCTGCAAGAGAAATACGTTGCAAGTGGCAGCCACACTTGATCTTTAGGGTGTTTAAAAATCAATAGCTTTGTAAAAAAAAAAAAAAAAAAAACCCAACCAAAAACAAACAAACAAAAAACCAGGGAAATTTTGAAAGTACTCGATTTGGCCAAGCCGCAACAAATAAACAGCAGGTTTAAAAATGTATTTGGCAAGGAAGCCAAGAAATGCAGCAGGAGAAAGTGTTCTAAGTAAAAGAAATGCAGGAAGAGTTGAGAAAAGGCAAAGCAAAGACGTGCACAAGAGAGACAAACTCACAATTATTAGACAAAGGAAAACTAAAAGTAAAAAAGCAGAAAAAAAAAAAAGTGAAACTGCAGTAATAATTCAGCGATGGAGTCCTACCTTGAAATTGTTCATATATTAAGGCTTCTCAAACATGCGAAGAATCCCAGTCAATTCAATAATAGCCGTTGTACAAGGCTATGGATGAAGTGGTATGAATAGATAATGAAGAGCTTTTAGAGGGGAGATAAACAATTTTTACTTGTTGCAGTAGGGAAGGGGAAAAGAGTGGAAGATCCAAAGGGAGGTGGCATTATCAGAGACATGGGCTATGCAGACAGTTTTGCCACAACTTCTCAAGTTATATAATTGAGTTAAGAACATCTTTCTCAAAGATATTGACTGAAGTTCAAGATGACAAGAATGTCAAAGAGGTGTTAATTATGCTGTTGAGTATATGAGACATACCTTAGAGATGTCATCAAGAAAGTAAGTAAGTAACAGTAGTACACAGTTTTATATATTTTATTGGGTATTACTATGTTGCTTACTTTTTTGTGCATCTCCCCATGAGTTATCCATGAAAAGGTTTCCTTTTCTACCCATGTCAGTGTGGTTTGTGCTGTGAAGCAGCGCAGTGTTGGGGATTGAGAAGGCACTGCTGAAAGAATATATGGGACATCTGTAAACGGGCAGTATATAAGCAGTCAACAGGACAACTGACCTGAGGTCACACTGGATCCAAGATGATGTCAGGGAAATACATCTGTAGCTAACAATCTCCTGCTGTCCTGTGGTAAATGGGTACTAGTCTTGTTCAGTTCACAAGACATCCCTTGAGTCCAGTGGCCTACAGTTTTCCCTAAGCCTCAGGACATTTACCAAGGCTTACTGTGCAAACTGAATTGCTTTCATTTCTTGGCTCCTTTCATTCCATTTGTGTTCTCATGAGTTGTCTCATCCTGCTTGCTTGCAGTTCTTTCATCATTTTCCAGCATGGTGTATTTTCACCTATTCCTTTACTGTTGTCTAAGTTAACATCTTCCTTGTCCTATGGCTCTGCAAAGTGAACCTCAAATTTACAGAAAGTTGTGCAAAGCAAGATCTTCTCTCCTGAAAATTTCAAAATGACACAATGACAATGCTTAAAAAAATCAATGTGGAGATTTTTCAGAATTGCCAATAATTTGATTTTACAAATCAGCATTTTCAATCAGGAAATGGTTCAGCCTTAAATGCCAATCAGCTCTACACACCACTTCTCAGTAGTAAACCAGGATCTTGTGGTGACTGCACAATCCATCTCTAAAACAAACAACCTGACAAGCCATTGTATTTCTAAGCATCTGTGTTATGGATGAATGACCAGCATGTGCTTGGTAAATATAGCCCAATGCTGAAAAGTGCTGAGCATCTGCATTGAATGCAACTCAACTGAAACAACTCTCTTATAACCACTTCTGTATCAGACTTGTCACCCCCTTTTTTTTTCCCTCCTCCCTTAAGACTTCTGTACATTTTCAGTAAAACTTTGATATCATCTAAAACTGACATGCTAGCTCAGTATCCAAAGAATTCTGTGATCTTGACTTTTCTTTCTTTACATAATTCTGTACGTTCACCTCCTTATATAGGTAGACCAGTGTGGACTGCTAAAAGCTATCACATTCAGGAGAGGAAAAATCCCACCTCTCCTATCAGATTACTTATAGTTGCCATATTACTTATGGTTATGACTGTGCTATGTCAGTTATTACAATATTAACATATTTACATGCCATTTACTACACAAATGTTAATAAAACAAAACCAGAAAATTAAGGAATGGTAAAAGATCTCATTTTAATTTTTTTAATCTTTGATATTGATATTTTTTGTAAATACAGCAAATACTTCTAATTATATTTTAACAAGCAGTTATGAAGAGGTATGCCTCCTATTGGATCCTAAATGACTAAAAATGACCTACTTTAATTTTATTCATTATCTCTAACTGTTATTAGAACCTGTATTTGACATATGTGGATATTATTTGATCTTTTCAAACCACATTCATTCTCATTAAGAAAGCCCCAAGACATTTTCTTTCTGAATATTTTTCAAATATTCTGAGGTTTTGCTTGTTATGTGAAATGTGACAGCACTTTCAAGTTCTTTATTATGTTTTTTTTCTACAGCAAGAACCAATTATCCCTTCCCAGTACCAGTGTCTAGTTTTGAACTCAATATTTAAGCAATTAGTATCTGTATCTGTAAATTAATACAACTATATTGCTAATGTAGTTTTAATCACACAAAATGAGTAAGAACAGCCTTTTTCACTGTTGTTAAATGTAAAGAAATGTTTATTTAAAGTTAAAATAAAATTAAACTAGGAGAGGACGAGCAATAGATATAATATGTTATGGCACTTCAGTTTTTCCTTTCCTGAAGAAGACCACTTAAAGAAATTTTACCTTTTTTCAAATAGAGTTGTCTGTTTTACACAAATCAAACTTATTTTCATACTTTTAAACTCAGTAATTGCTGACTATATAGACATCTTTGTGACAGCCTCAAAGCCATTAAAGTATTTGAAATTTTAATACAAAAAAAGGCATTTTAAGTTAGGAATATGCTGAGTGATGTGCTGAAAATGTTTCAAGTCAGAAAATATATTTAGCCATAATTAAGTATCAGGGCTATGAGTTATTATGAATACACAGTGATTGATATAGATTTTACTGTTTGTCATAAAGCTCCCTTTTTGGGAAGTATCTGTGATATTTCACTAGATCAGAGAAATGAATCTGGATATGTACAGATGCATCAGATTTCAAATTGCATTTCATCAGTAATCTACACAAAATAGCTCTTCTGGCAAATGAAAACTAATTTCTTCATTTTGTTTTCTTATCTTGCTTGCAGAAATGAGTAATAACAAAACTGTACTACACAGATTTGAGTTCATTATTACCTTCTTATGTTAATCACCAATTAACGGTTTCTTTCTCTCATGAATAAAAATTCTATATGTATTTTAGGTCCACTTGCTGATATGCTGATGGATGGGCTTATCTGACCTGCAGATGGCTGTTGTTACATCCTATTCATAGTGATGGTTTTGGAATGTCTATCCAAAAATGCTAGAGAGGAAAATAGAAAAGTTGAGAATTAAAAGAAAAGATTACTAAAATTGCATTGAGTCTGCTATTCAGTTCAAATTTTGTGTAATACTCACATCATTTTATTTCTTTTCCTGATGTGCAGAGATTATTCTTATACTACACTTACAGCCAAGTGAATAACCTGATGAGAAATAAATTGAGGCTTGGCTTAACATTTGACTATTGCAGCTAGAATTTCCTTAACTCATCTTTGTTAGATTAGATGGAAAAAGATAAATGTAAAAATTAATTCAGGGAAAAGTTTTCCTAGGAGTTTCAAATATCTAAACAAGAGATCATTGAAAAAGGACAGTAGGCCTGAATACTTGAAAAATTTAGTAAAGTTCAGCTCTGTATCCACCACCACCACAACTAACCACTGTCTCCAACACTGTGAATCAAACAACCGTATCTCAGTTTACAATCCAACAAAGTTCAGAAGGGAACTTCATAGTTAATCTGCTGTCTCACTTACCCTGCTCAAGAAACCCCAGGCAGTCTGTAACTGGCCATCAAGGGAATAACATCAGAAAAGGGGGTTTTAGGTTTGCTGGTACGAAAGAAGGCCTGTCCTGCCCATACTCATGATAGCATATGGGTACTGTGGTTACAGAGGATATTGTATAAAAAATGGAAAATTGGAGCAGCTGTGCCAACTTGTGGCCAGTTTGCTCTCTAGGGGCCATATACCGTTGGTATAAACCATAACCTTTGCTGGCTAGGTGATCAAATCACACCAGTCCTCAAATCAAATAACCAAACTGGGATTTGCCAGAGGTATGCCTGCTCCTCCAGTAGCCTCTCCCCACAGACTCTGACGAGTACCGAACAAAGCAAACCACAGAGGGGACAAGAGCAACACCTGTGCTTTGAATTTATAACTTTTTTTGTTGATGCAGAGACCTGCCTGCCCAGCTCCTGATATCAGTGAAACATAAACATCAGCAAAGTTTCCTCTTAAACCTGTTGCAAATAATAATTTTTAACATGAAAAAAACAAGGTCTTTTTTCCTAATCTTGTTCTTGGAAAGTGTTTAACTATTTTAGCTGATTCAGCCTGGGGCAGACATTTAACCCAGAAAATTTTAGCTAACATTTCTGAAGTCCAAAAATGTTACAGACAGCTGAAAATGGGGTCCTATACTAGAAAACATGTTAAGTAATTAGAAGCGTAACTGTTCCATCTAAGCAGTTTCACTTAAATCATTCACATGTAGACAGAAATGTAAATATTTTGGAGCTTTCATTGCAAAAGAAGTTGCACAAAACTGACCCAACAATTTCAAGCCAAAATTAGTCTCGGAGATAAGCACTTAACACAATGAAGAAACAGAGAAAACATGCTAAGACTCAAGCTGTTTTAGAGCTACATCTTAAGTAAAAGAGCAGAAAGATCTGACCTGTGTGAGCACCCAAGCCACGTGCTCTGTGCCTGTAAGCAACACACAGGAAGGGTGGGTGGCTGTCCAGAGAAGAAGGCATGGTCAGGTAGAAAAAAGGTTAGCAACCTGCTGGTGCACTGCTCTCAAAAGCAAGCCAAAAATAAATGAAAAATCCTGCCCAAATAATTTGTCTTCTGTTCTCAGCAGAACGCTCTTTTTCTACTCCTACTTTTTGGTGACTCTTTGTCATAGAGACAGATATTCCCAGTAGAGGAAAGAAGTCTTGGTTTTTTGTTTCATTTGCTTTGGGTTTGGGGTTATTTTTGGTGGTTTTGGTTAGTTGTTTTTTGGGGGGAGGTTGTTGTTCTGGTGGGGTTTTTTTTTCCACAATTAAAAACTTTAATGTGGGATTGGCAGTCTTTAATACATTCTTTTCCCGATGGAAAGAAAGTTTTCTGTTTCCTAGATACAGGTCTCAGCAAGTATGACATTATTTTTATTGCTCTCCTCATTTTAATCCTTCATGTTTAAAAAGCTATTACAGCTCTTACGACACCCTCAGATCAGTGGAGTGAGGGTAGGGTATGCAGTGTAGGTATATCCAGAAACGTGCAGATTAGCAGAGGAAATCCTGAAATGAGACCAATACCACCCATCTCAGAAGGTATTAATGCCGGTCCTCTGGGCCCATTATTTCAAAATACCCATTAACTGGTTCTTCACTCATATATGAAAGGAGAAGGAAGATCCAATATCTGCCTAATTTACACAATAATAATCTGCTGTAATCCACAGTGGTCCTCTCTTTACACTTATCTCCTCTCTCATCCTCATGCACGTCAATAAATCCATGCAGTGCCCCAGACTGGGGGAAAGCTTATTTTTAACCCGGATTAGTTCCACAGGATTGTGAATCCTTACGGCTGGGAAGGAGAGAGGGGCTGGGGCACCACTGAATAACCAGGTTACCTTAGTTTCAATTGCTTCTGGAGAGAAATTTCTTTCTAGTCAGGAATAACTTATTCCAAGCTTCCAAACAAGAGATGCCTGGTAGATACAGCTGCCTTTTTTTCCCGGCTAAGAACATGTGTTACTAGATTTACTCATTGTAAGCTATGCCTTCACTTATCACAGTGTTTTCACTTAGGTGTACCTGAGCCATGAACTAAAGCATGTAGAGGTTAACTACTAATTTAAACTATCCCCAGTGACAATTCAGAACTTAGTGCAGACCACAAAGAGACTGGGTAAGTCTTTTGGTTAGTCCGTAACAAGCTCCACGCTACCATGATTGCACTATTAACTCTAACTCCGATACAAGCTGCGAAAGCACTTTAATATCATTTGTCACTCCCTGAACTTCTTCTAATGTTAAATATTCTTATTTGCTCTCATTTTTCACTCAAAGGATATTTTAACAATCCCTATTGATGACAGAGCGGTTTTGTTTCCACTGGTAAAATTCTGGATAACTTTAAGAATTATAGTATTCTTATGTTCTGTTACTTACCCTATCTCAGAGAGTGTAAAGATAATTTCCAGGGTGAAGTGTGAAATCTATTACTTCTACTTAAATAAGTAGCATGCAAGACTATGTTAGGGAAACAGAAGCAAAAGTAAAAATGGAATATTTTTAATTATTTCTATGCAAAAGCTACTGCAATTTTTCTTCAAAATTTCATTAGCCTGGATCGATCCTTTTTTTTATAAATTTCACTCTTCCTCTTAATGTATATTTTGACTATACAGAGTATGATTTTTCTATCCATCACTTATGTACAGAGTTAATAATTTTACTTACGCTGAGAAAGCACTTTCAAAGGCAGAAAGCCTGTAGTTTATTTTAAGGAGCTTAGTCTTCACTGAAAATTCTTTTTTCGGCCTGATGCTTTGTAGCCAGATCATATTTGTCTCACACAGGCTTTGTAACCTTTGCTGTTCTTTCAAGGGAACGCAAATACCACTGACAGAAATATGATTGTTCAGGTAGTTCTCGATATGCTCAATGGAGAAGTGATTTCACTGATAGGTGAGCCAACATATTTGGCATATACTGGAGCCTTAACATTGCTTCTGTTTTATATCGTGTACATAATTAGTTACAGCAATATAATTTGGCAGTAAGGAAGACATTAATCACTGCGACCAATCTGGGAAGAAAGAAAGCTTGCTTATTTTTTTATCGCTACCATTATTACCAGGATATAGATACAAATTAATGGAATGGGATTATGAGGCTACTTGATGTTTGAACATCTCAGGTACCTGTTCATCCTTTATGTCATTTGCTTGGCTTCAGATTGGAATATGAGCTCTTCAGCCAGAAGTTAATACATTATTTGTTACTCTTCTAGAAGATAAGCTATGCTTCTAGATATTACTAAGAAATAGGTACCTTTCCACAGAGTCTTAAGTCAATATTCAACAGCATGAGAAAAGCATGATGTACCCCCCAGAACCACAGAGAAGTGGAAGCACAGGAGACAGAGGGGCAAAGAAGAAGAGTTGCCCACTGCTAATCCCAGGCTTACATTTGCACTCTACACTGCATGTGCTGCTACAAAGAAATGAGAAACGTGTTGTGGTTGAGACCATGATTAATGCTCCAAAAAGGCTGAGCAAAGTGGCCATTGGAGTCACCTTTTGGTGCTGCAGGACTTGGCCTCTGCAC
>JAVJGJ010000057.1:21492382-21542696 GCA_035590215.1 Microhierax caerulescens
CTCAGTGTAGCTGTTAATAGGAACTGCCTGTGTATGTACAGAAGAGGCTGGAGATCTAATCTGTGTTTAAAGGTTTTGGGATGATACAAGTATGAAAGTAAAATACATGTTTCTTAAGGAATACAGCCACCTTGAATAATACTGAGATTTCTTTATATCCTTTTCAAATCATAATGATGATTTTTTTAAGAATCACATCAATTTTGAAACATCACTCATCTCTATTTTAATTAAAATATTCTCTGCCTAGTCCATATACATGCAAAAATGTAGTTTGCAGTTTGACAGAGTATTATTGAACAGCATGTGAATTGGTTTAAAAGTAACCAGATTTGAAGCATCCATCAGTCAGTAACAGTGCACTCATAGGTCACTGAAGCTGTCAATTTCAATCAACTCTGTAATTAAATACATCACCAATATAGATTTTGTGTAAGAATGTCACTTGTTCTTCAGATGTCTGCTACGAGGACAAATCACACTTCAGTGTCTTTGAATGTGCCTTCTAAATACAGTTTTTTAAAACAGCATAACATCTCCATCCATCTCAATCCAATTTGCTGAGTAGAATTCTGTTTAACTAATACATAGTCTAAAGGCTGAATTAAAAAACAATATGTGTTTTTCCTTTTCTGTTTAAATGAATGCTGTAATGCTACAGTAGATAATATATTGGTTCTCTTTAAACTATGCTGCTAGTATTTGTTACATAAAATAAAAAGAAAGAATAATATCTCATCAAAAAAAGAAAAATTGTTCATATAATCTGTAATTAAAATTACTTTGCTTCATGTTCAAAAATAAAAGAACAGGATCTTCAGACATGAGGAAATAAATCATCAATTCTGATTTTGCTATGGACTGAAATGCCAGGCATTTTCAAATTAAAAAAAAAAAAAGGGGGGGAAAAAAAAAAAAGAAAAACCCATTTAGTGCTTTTGAGTGTCAGATTCTTCTATTATACTTGCCACTAGATTGGAAAAGTCTGAAACAAAGCTGAATTACCAAATATATATTGCCTGCCATTTGATTTAATCTTCAAATAAGCTCCAGGAAGCAGGTCCCTGGACAGTTAATCTTTAGTTTTGTAGCCCATGCACATTTTCAATAAGGTTACCGGGGAATTAGGCCCGGTAGGGAGGAGAAAGGCATATTGTCTTATTTTAAAGACAACTGTCGAGATCCTGCTAGCAAATTATAACTCCCTTAATATGAAAAAACTTTATTAGCTGAGTCCCTGCTGCAATGAAATGATAGTCACTTGGAAGGAGAAGGTTCTTCATGTTTTTTTTCCCTGGAATCAGATACTTGTCCAATTTAAAATATGTAAGCTGTAAATATCATAGGTATGCTATATTTTAAGGTGCAATTCTGCAGCCTAGAAGACACTAAGGATGCTACTACTGAGAATTCTGAGGGGAATGTTAATAGACTGAGGGTGTCAGAGATTTGCCACGTGCAATACTTAGGTTATGGAAGGCTGGTTTACTTACCTCTTTAATCAGGAGTATAGAGTTAACTGTATTTGTGGGAAACTGGCACCCTTAATGATTACACCTTGAGCCAAGAGGATGCTCTAGAAAAACTGAAATACATAGAGAAAAACAGGGGGTTATTTTCTGTGTCATGCAGTTCCCAGGGTATGAGGCAAAACCTGCGGTAATGGAAATATTTTAGAATATTTAGATCTACATTCCCAACTCAAACCATATGATACAGGCAAATTTGAAAATAAATACATTTTACAAAGACATGGAACACAAGACATCACAGTAAATTCCAGCTAATATATTCCAATGTATATGTCCTATCAGGGAAATGTATATGTCTAACAGAATAGCAGAAAGATAATAAACAAACAAGGGAAAAGGGAAAGGAATAAATATACTCTTGACAAAAGTATTTTCAGGAAAATCTAGGCAAAGGCTGATAAGACTAATTTTAAAGGAGGATTAGAGTATAAAAGAGACTAGAAGAGGATTGCAACAGAGTGGAAGTTCATTAGGTAATTTGCAAGAATGATTTTGGTATTGGTTCTTCAAACAACTGAAGAAACCTTAATACGAAATTAAAGTTAAGGTAAGAATGTGTCCCAGCTTGTAGTCTATTTGCATTTGCTAAACTGGCAATGTAGAGAAACCAAACAAAACCCCAAGCTCATGCCAAGAAATATAAAGAAAAGATGCTTAAAACTCATGGCAAATTCAGGAAAATACAGGAAATATAACTTTGTGGAGGAAGGAAAGTTTCATTTAATTCATAAATCAACACAAGCACTTGCTGTTAATATTCTTGTTATCACACAGCTGGCAACATTTTGGCTGCAGTTACGATCTGCAGTCTTTCTATCTGTGAACTTGCTGATTATACCGTCTACAATCCTATCAAAAATACCATTGCATTCCTTCCAGTGCAATGAAATTATTCTTCCCAGTTTAAAATGACTGCTCTCTTACATCAGGATTGCTCGGGCAATGCCTGCTTTCTCATCCTCACTGACCTGTTACCTGCCTTTGAAGCAGTAAATCACACTCTTCTTGAAACTGTTCTCTTTTAGCCTCAGTGACCCTCTTCTTTTGCACTTCTCTTCCTACTTTTCTAATCATTCCTACAGTGTACTCTTTGGTAAACCCTCCTTACCCTCTTCCAGTGTCCTACTAGGGGGCCTTTCTCCTCTGTCCACTTTTCCCAACTTTTCATCTCTGGGTAACCTCATATGTAAACAAAAGCTCAGTGAAATGTAACACTGACCTCTAACCAATACCTGAAACAAGTCTCCATCTTCTTATGGACCCTGAAGTGTACCTCTTTTTCTTCCTTCCATGCTCAGGCTACAAATGGTACACAAGAAATGAGGAAGATGTGCATTCCAAAATGAAGAAAGGATGAAGAAAGGCCTCAGGGGAGTACCTTATTATCATCTGTAAAACTACCTCCTTATTCATCTTCATAGTCTTAAAACTCACTTATGTGATGCCAACACAACCTGCTAAATGCTAGGTCCCAGTTGTGCTGACACTCCTAGTGTCTCCTTCTTTCTCTGTCTCCTGTTCTTGAATTTAACCATTGTCTTTTTTCTTTTTTCTTTTTTTCTTTTTAATTTTTATATTGTAAAATCCCTACAGCAGGAACTATTAAATATTTTTGTACTTGTACAGAGACCAGCGAAGTGAAATCCCAGATTTTGACTACATCATACAAGGAATATAATGCCTGAGAATGCTGATAATGTACACAACTCAAACATCTGTACCATAAAGGAATTTGTGCATCCAGTGGAAAGATGAATGGAACTGAAAGAACAAACACTGACTTTGGGAACATGTTAGTGACACTGAAATGCACATGTACTTTTCCTTAGAAAAGGCACATGTGTCTTCAAGGTCTGGCACTTAGTAGAAAGGATAATTGCAATTATAAGGGAAACATTAAGAAATTAGTTACTTCCTCCTCCATGGATCAGATTACCCTGGGCCAAGTGGACATATTACTTAAGTCCACCTTCACATGCCCCCAAAGACTTAATTTCATCTATACTCAGTCATGTTAATGTATATTATTCTCTCTCAGTGTCCCAGAGCAAAATGTGCAGGATTCAGACCATAGTGAATAGATTACTGGAGAGAGGAATTTAAAAATCCGTTTGACCAAATCATGAGAATTTAACCACTTTACAACCCAACCAGAGAAATTTGAATAGTATTTCAGGGACATTAACCTCAAATAGCTG
Source organism: Microhierax caerulescens (assembly GCA_035590215.1). NCBI lineage: Eukaryota > Metazoa > Chordata > Aves > Falconiformes > Falconidae > Microhierax > Microhierax caerulescens. The sequence continues at coordinate 21,496,113 of JAVJGJ010000057.1, forward strand.
ATTTGAGCTGCTTTTTTTTTTTTTTTTTTTGGTCATCAGTAATATGTGGTGTCAGCTACAATTTCTTGTGAATTACATTACACAGTTTAATATATTTCAAAGGAAGCCTTCTATCAAGACTATAACTTAACATCTACATATGTGTTTTAAAAAGGTAGTAGAGTAATAATACCAATAAATCAAAATATTCCCTGGAGCTTTGTTTATTTTCAAGAACCAGACAGATTTTCAGGGATTGATCAAGGGTCATGTGTAGGTAAGGGACGCTTATAGAATGACAGGCATGTAACATGTGAAGTCGTGTTTAATAACCAGTATAAGCTCTATATGGGGATAGTGATGTACATGACCCTGTTATTATGTAAGTACTGGACAGAAAACTTGCAACTTCTGTCAGTGAAAAAAGTCCTGCTGCACTTGGTGACACTGTAATTTTACTCTTAGACACAATTTTTATTTCTGTGATGTCATACAAATTACATAGTAATGGTGCTATGGGAGCACATCCACAGACACTGGAAATCCTTCATGATTATAAAAACTCCAAAAGAAATTTTACCATTGACATGTACCAAAGAGTGGGATATTGGCTTGGATGGGTGGCTGAATACAGTAAGAGATTTGGAGAAAAGCAGAATCAGGAGGTTCTTTAATGTTTGGTTTAAAGCCTGGAATTTCTACTTTGCAGTGTATATCACTTTTTTTTAGATCTGTTTTCCTTCTGAATAAATAACAACATACTGGTGAGCCAGAGACTGACAAATCACATAGGACCACTGATGCTCAGCAAGGGTATCAGTGTGTTTCACTGAGCACCAAGAAAGAAAGATTTCTGAAAGTAAGCTTTCAGCATCTGGTGGATGGGATCCCACGTGTTCCAGCTCTGGTTCACATTCCTCTTCATATTATGCCTCTTATACAGTCAGAACAAAAGCATTTTCTCATTTATTTTATTCCACTTAAGTAAAAATTTACGAGGGAAATTAATTTTGTGTTAGGGTTATGCTCTGCTTCTATAAAATTAAAATCCTTTAGTCTAATCTTGACTTTTTAAATCATAGATGATGGTTAACAAACCAAAATCTAATACATCTTGACACAAAACATTGCTTCAAATCCAAAAGTTTCAATGGTCCATTCCAAAACTGAAATGCTTTTTCCCCACAATATCTCTACAAAATTGCTATATTCCCACAGAACATTTCAATGTTGACAACATAACATTTTTGATCAGATCTGCTTCATGGTAAAGGATTATTTTATTTCCCCCCACTAAGAAAGTGGCAGTTTACACCTTGGAGAGACAATGAGTTCCCCTGAACATATACAACTTCTGGGTATTGCAAAAAGCCTTCTTAATGAAATGTTCTAGATAATTTATCCCTTGTAAGGTAACAAATTTTCCTTGAGAATGTCATCTTGGGCATTATAGTGCTTAGCCATTCTTTTCCAATATTACACTGCAATAAATAAAATGGGCAATGAAATTTCCTATGACTCTCAAAGGTGAAATTCAGTCTAAGATTGGCAACCATAATAAATATCCATGATTCTTAGATCTGGTTAACTGACCAGCCAAACAAGAAAGTGCTGGGTGTCAAGCCTCTATAGTAAGGATGACTACAGTAGATGTAGTGCTGGAAGACTACACACCACAGCTTTTTAATGCCTGTTCCCAGCACAAGAAGCAATGTTCACTTTTCACTAAGAGGGACATGGCTTGAAATAAAGTCTTCAGGGGGGAGAAGAGAAGTTCAGGGATTCCATCTACAAAATATGCTGACCTGACTGTGAAGGCAGATGACTTACAGTATGTACCATGGAAGCAATATTTTCTGTTACCTCTCCCCACCAGAAGTGAATGGCCACTATTCCAAGGGCCAAGCATGCGAAATGACACAGAGAAGGCTGTTCTTTTCCCCAGTGGTGGTATCTGCTCTGTGGGCATTTCCCATCAGGAAAGTTAGACTTCACTGCTACTTTCTGAAAGGGAAGTCTTTTATGTCAGTAATCCCTAAATGTAAATGACTTTTAGGCCAAATTTGAACTTTGTGGAAAGAACAAAAATTTCTCTTGAAAATGTCCTTGGAAGCAGCTTAATGAATCAGAATTAATCTGCTGAAGACAAGTGCTACTGCCCTTCTGCCCATCCTTGCAGGGTGGTCACAAAAGAAAGTCACCAAGCTGCACAGTTTATCATCTGTTTCATCAAAATACAGAAAGGAAGAGAAGCAGACAAGAGGAAAAGGAACAGGAAAGATTGAGAAACAATATGTGAATAGTTCCTCCTACCTCAGGAACTTCCTCACAAACTCACGCCTAGGAGGTGCCTGACCCCCAGGAGATGCTCCGCCAAAGATCAGCACTGGGAGGCAGGACATGCTGATGAACAGAGCTGGCATGGACCTGGTTTCTAGCAGGTCTCCTGAGAACTATAAGGGCTTGTAGTTTATTTTACGTTTCCAACAGGAAAAACCTGCCTTCCTTAAACGGTATGACATCAGAGGGAAAATGAGGTAAAATCTAACATTTTCTCAAACGCAAGTTCAACCCCAAAACATTTTACAAAAAATAAAGGAAAAGATAAAAACAACACAGAGGTACCATTTAGCAAGGAATCTGTTGCAAAATTCCCTTTTCTTAATATTTTTTTTGGACCATATTAGGGGGAAAACAAATTTTAAGAACTAAATAAATAAAATCTGATCTTACTGTGACATTTTCAAAAGACCCTATTTGATTTAGGCATTAAAATTCCATTTTTTTTTAACAGAAACTCAGCACTGGACTCAACTAGACCCTTGTAAAAAATCTTTGCTTCATTTTTTAACAGCATGAGGATAAATGAGAAGCTTATGGAATGCAAGACAAGTGTAATATAAACAGAATTTTTTAGACATGGCAGAAATCAGAGGACTAACAATCAAGAAAGGATTTATTTTTTTTCTTCAAAAATGGCTATATGCTTTGTTTTGTAGGGCCCTATTTTAACTCCTCAGCCAGGGTGACTTGTAAAAATACTGTAGGTTTCATTAAAAAAAATGGGTGATGAGTTTATTTAAATACTGAGAACTTGCTGGAGAGATACTGTCATGTTCAAGTAGTCAAGGATCATTCATACAGCAGTGTCTTGGACTGTCAGCTGATCTGGAACAGAAGCCTTTATTTAACTCCTGAACATAGAGGTTTTACCTAAATTAAAAATCTAAAGAAGGAATCAGTTGAGGTAAGAGATGTTTTGTCATTTGCTGCGGAATCATAATAGGCAAAGAGCATTTTATACATAGTATAACTCACAATATTACTATACATTTCATTCTGTTCTGAGCAGGTGTGAGCTTGTGTTGTCCATGGTTCAAGCTGACTTGAAGTCATTTACTGACTTTATTTGGTGTAATATATTCTGTCTCTCAGCAAAGCTTATTAGCTCAGCTCAATGCTATACTAACACGTCTGCACACCTCTTGGCTTGTGTTCAGCCTGCTTGGAGCACATGGAAACAGAGCTCACACCTGGCTTAAAAATGTTAGGTACACATATATTGTATTAGGTATAATAGAGATATAATAAAAGAAGGATAAACAAAATTATAGTAGGAATAACATCTTATGGTTTTCACTCCTTTGGCACCAGACAAGAAATACACTATAAAAACCATTAAAGTTGATTTTGCTTATAATTTGAAGAATATCCAGTTTACAGATTATTAAATTAATGACAATCTGACCTTGAAAACACCTCTGTCTGCTGAAAGAGCAACACTCCATCACCTGTTTTGATTCATTAATGTATCATTTAACTTGGTATGACACATGTTCAGCAGTTATAATTACATTATGGCCTCCCTATTACATCAGCTCTGCTCCAAGTTTCTGTCACCACAAGTCCAATTTTCAACACAGAGCAATCCAGTGCACTCTTTCCTTATTAGTGTCATCTTTAATGTAGCACAGAGTCTGAACCATTACTTGGCACTGAGAGTTTAACAGCAATTAACCCCTGCTCTATCCCCAGGGAGAAGTACATCAGCAACTTGCCAAAACACTGTAAACAAGCTGGCCAAGATCAATGCAAAACCATGCTGGCTGCAGAGCACCTACTGTATTAATTTAGGATTGATGTAGAAAAAGAGAAAATAGTCTGCATGAAAGTCTGCATGACCTAAAAGGATGGCCCGCACAGGTTACAAGATTTTCTTAAAGCTGAAAAGGGAAAATTCTAAATCCTTAGCCTGCTAGCTTACAAACGTGTTCTTTTCCATCTTGGCTCTTATACTATGCTAATCACCATAGGACTGCCAGTTATCACAAATAATAAACATTTATTACCTGCTAACCAGTTAAGAAGAAGAGGAGATGATTTTTTCTTAAGTGAGGAATTAAACGCATTTCAAGAAATATCAGGAAAGGAAGTAGAAAAAAGGGAGAAAACGCCAATTTCTCTTGTTTCTGGTTACTGAACACGACAATGCACATCAAAACCCATGGAAGAAAAACAGGGCAAACCAACAACGGCACAAATCCCTGCAGGTCCAACTCACCATCCCTGGGGAGGGATGGTGCCCTCAGCTGTACTCTGCTGGAGCCACACAAAGCTACCGAGGATGTGACTGCGGGACAGGCATGACGCTGGTGTGACGGGTGCCTGTGAGGACTGCCACCCTTCAGGGATGGGTATCCATGCCAGCATGTCTGCACTGTGGTTAGCAGTCAGGTGGGCAGAAGGAATAACAACTTTCCACTATGTGACTAAACCCAGCTACAAGGCAAACACTTCAGTTACAACACAGTTACAATCTTTTGGAGAAAATACAGCAAAATAAACCCTTTCAGATACAGTTAATATATGTTTGACAGACCCAGGATGAAATATTCCTTCTTACCAAGGGATGTTTTCTGTTTTTTTAACATCACAATTTTCCTCCATACAGTTTTGATTTTTCCACAAGCAAATGTTCAACTAGAAAAAAAAAAAAACATGAAAACACAAACTACCCCCATCCCTACCCATATTTCCAAGTAGAAACAAAAGTCTTCATGTTTAGAAAATGGAAAGACATGAAGGATAACCCATTTAACTGAATATTTAAAAAATCAGATTGGTTTTGGAAAGACAATAAGAAGTAAAAGAACTTGATTCATTCATCTCAATATGCTGCATAAATGGTACAGTATTACTATAAATCCTAATGAAAAATTAGGAAATGTAAAATTAGGATTACCACGACTCCCAGTGGGGTTTAGATCAGGGCCTTTAATGTTCCTAGCTAGTAGAAATGGCAAGTCCAAGGTGGTATCTGTGAACAGAATCTGGGAGTCTGGTCCAAGAGGAGCTAGGTTGTACTGCAGAACACCTCTCCTGGAAGCCATCAGCTGAGGGTGGGTTCTAAAAGTTTTGATGTTTAGCTAGAGAGAGAACAGGGAGAGAGGTGGAGGAGTATGATAATTTTAAGTTAAATAATTTCAATACCTCTGTCTTTAAATTCAAAAGGATCTGTGATTGCAAGAATTTGAAGCATATGAATCATGGAACAAACTTGTTCCCTCAGTAAAAGGCAAAAAGTAAAAAAGCAACAACAACAACAAAAAAACCCCACGCTTTCTTTTAGTACTTTTAACTTATTGATCTTCCATAATAGAAGTAAAAAAATACTGAGGTTTAAGTGTGAGCATTTTAAAGTCAGTTGGTTAACAAGATAAGTCTTACACTTAGAAAAAAGCACCTGTAGTGCAGAAGAAATAATATGTAAATTATTTGGAAAAAAGAATGAAGGAAGTCTTATGTTTGAAATTTTCTAAATACTGGGTATTTGTCTGTTTCTATAAACTGATAAATGGGGAGTTTCAAAAGAGGTACTGTTGACCTAATTATAGAAATGCATGCAGAGGATTTACATGTACAATACCTAATATTGATCTACTAAGTCTTAGGAACAGCAAAGCATGCCAGTTTAATACTGCTTTGGCATTAAACTGTTAAAGTATTAGTGATAGCATAGGACCTTTCTTTTCATAGTTTGCAGATTTGGACTGAAAATTTTGAGTATACACATCTAGAGATATGTACTTAAATTTGCTTTTTCTAGAATTCCACGGGGCCTTGTCAATGCTTTTGCTTTTGAAAAATCAGGCTGTATAAACACTCAGTTCTGAACTTTCTGAACAGTCACTCTTAAAGTACAGTTGCCTAAAAATTCTAGCATTTTTTAAATGTTTTAAAAATCATATACACATTTCCCACCCAAATATCCTTTTTTTGTGTTATGTTAGATTCATATTTCAAGTAGAAATGTAACTAACTTTTTTATATTACTATTTTTAAAAAATATAAGAAAGAGAAAAAAATGTGGTACTACTAGGTAGGTGGTGGGAATTTGAATGGAAAAGCTAGAATGGACTTCATCTTCAACATGCTGATTCAGATAAAAAAAATCAGAACTGTCAAGGTCAAATAGGGTTTTTTTCCAGTTCATCTTCAGGAAGGAGAACACCTGAGATTTAGAATCTAGAACCAAATTCGGTTTTTGTCTGAGCGTGACTGGTAGCCAAATCAGATCCAGATCAGTGGAAGGAATTGTCAACTGTTTTAAATGTAACTACAGTATTTGCCTTTCTAGTTAAGTTAGAAGATTTTGATAACAGGAAGACTGAGTAGAAAAAAGTGAAAATAAAATTAAAATGGGGGGTGGGGGGGGTGGGGGGGGTGGAGGGTGGAAGGGAAGAGGCAGCTTATAATAACAGATGAGTTGTGCCAGATTGCAAGGCTTTGACATGGTTGCCTGTGATGATTAACTGAAATAAAATTAAGGAAAATCTGAAATACTATGAAGAAGAAAACATGATCAGGAATAGTATGTGAAAAGTAAATTAAGTATCAATATGACATTACATTAGGAATGGAAAATCAGGTGCAGAACCAGCTGGATACAGTGATTCAGTGTGCATACCATCTTCCACATGTAGATCATGGGGTTACATTATGCTCTTTATTGCCTGTCTTACATCTTCTTTGACAACAAAGGTGATTTCATCACAGTAACAGTATTTTGTAAAAATGTGCTTTGTTGGTAGATTTTTCTGGGGTCTTTTGTTTTACTGAGGTACACCAGGTGAAGTTAATGCTGGACTGGACCTTGAACAATAAAGCAGAGCACAGTTACTTTGCAGCAAACATTATTAACACCTTACATCCACTTCAAATTTCAAAGCAAGGGTTAATCAGCACCTGTCGGAAAAGAAAATCTTTAAAACAGCAAAGACAATTTTTTTTTTTGGAAACATGATGATATTTTATCTTGACCTGTTCTCTGAAATATGTTGTAATAGAGAACTCATTCCATTCTTTGTGTTATCTCATACCCAAATAAATCTAATATAATGGAGGGGAAAAAAACCCAAACTGTTAAGTCCTAGTTTAGAAGAAGAAAACAAAAATCAGTAATTTATTTGGAAATAAATTAAAACTCTGCCTAGCCCCTTTAGTCAACTATCTCCAAGTCAAGAGTCACAGATGTTAAGAGCTGTTACGATGCCAAGTTAATTTCCTGAAAATGAGTGCCTGAGGTTGGATGAAGAAGAATCTTACCAGCGTTCAACATGACTGATAAAAAAGAAAAACAGAGCTTACAGGAGATAAAAAAAAAAAAGTGATAGTAGTGGAAAGAAGGAAAATTGTTTGTATTTTTTTTCTCTCAGTAGCAGTTCAGTTGATCATAAAGACCATAATGCAGATACTTCTGAAAAATAGTTCCTTGGCATGTTAATTCTTTTTTCCACTTGACCTAAGAATACCTACATTTGCTCTTTTTCCTGTACTCTCTGCAGAGATGACGTTTCCATAAGACATCACAGAACTCCCACACTGCACCACAGTTCTTGCTTCCAGAGATCTAGCTGTATTATATACAGACAATCAATCTGCCCCACAGGATAGAGTGGGAATGAGTTAGGAGAACAGCAAATCCCTTGGGATACCACCACAACAAAACCAAAGAATAATACTGAACCAGCTCATCACTAACTGTTTCTGGCCAGTTGAACAAATTGAGATATTTTATTCTGGCCCAATAAATCCAAAATTAAATAATTTGGGCTTGGATTTCCCGATGGAAACTCAAAAAATATCTGCAAGAATAAGGGTTTATTTTTTCTACAGAAAACTTTTATTTAAAGAGAGATCATTTTATGAAATAAAGATTCCAGCCAGTTCTCTCATTGGCCTTCATCAAATCTCCTTGGTCTGAAAACCGTTAGGAAGATTCTTGAATATTTGGCTTTCTTGTCTTTTGCAATGCTTCCAGGAGTCCAGTGGCTTGCATGTCCACTTGTCAGAACTGGAGCATAATTACTAAAACCAAAGACGGTAGCAACAAAGTTGTCACATTTTTGATCAATCTATCTGTAATAAAAAATGCAAATTTAACTGAATGAATATTATAGAATCAACGTCCAAAAGGATGTAGCCCTAGAACTTTTCAAGTCATCTTTTAAGTTGTCTTTTATTGTTGAAATTTATTCTGGGTATTTCCATAGACTCTCTAGTACTTCAAGTATTTCCAAATACAAGGAGCCCCCCAAAACCTCACATCAATGCTGGAGGCAGGACAGAGTCAGGGTTTTCAAGCAACAAATATCAAAACCCAAAGACACCACAGAACCACTTAGTGTGATCTCTTGCATAGTATAACTGATGTTCATTCATCCCACTACCCCTACAGTGCAACTAATTTCTTCTGCTTGGCTGAAAGCTATATTGCACAATGACATGCAGGTTTGGTACACTCTTTCCCTTGCTATTTTAATTTTCATGACAAGATGAGTGTATATCTAATAGGAATATGTGTGGGTTTATCTTCCTGCCACTGGTCTTCTACTGCTTGCTTCTCTTCTCTACTGGTATCTCTCCAAGAAGTTTACACACTGTAATGAAACCATCTTTGATCTTCCCTTTAAAGAGCTAGTACTACATTTTTAACATCTTGCTGCAAAGCACTGTTTACAGCCCTTGCATATTTGCAGTAGCTTTTTTCCATACTCTTTCCAGCTGTTTAATATCCAAGTAAGATATAGAGCTTGATTCTCTGGGACTTGTTTAGTCACTCACAACTCTGAAAAGGGATTATAAAAGAGAATCAGTAATGTGTTAAGTCAGCCAGGTAGCGGTGTAAATGACAACATCTGAAGAGCCAGGTGTATAACGTTATCACTCATGAGATCAACAGAAAAGTTTCATTTTACCACCTTTCTCCTCCAGAGACTGAGAATGTTAAGGTCACGTTTCAGACCCGTAGTTTTGACGTCATGCACCTTGAAGTTTAGTACTTTTGCTCTGACTTTCATCAAATGTCAGTCAGCAGGTGTGTCTTCTCTCAAAGTCAAAGTCAAATTACAGGTTTGAAGAAATTCCTGTGAACTGGAACCATACAGTTCTGCTCAGCTTTATCCTTAACTGTGTCTGTGTAAATCTTCCTTTCTTACAATTCTTCCTTCCTCATTACATTTGAGTCTTGAGTCACTGAGCAATTGTTTCAGACTCAGAATCTAAAGTCTCATCTTTTTTTCACCCTGATTGGTGTCATCTGTAATAAAATAAACTATATTTCCAAGAACTAAGAAATGAAATCACACCATGACTTGAAAACAAAAGTTAAAGAGCATGTACAGTTTTTCTGTTCTGCTTAATAAAGTCATTCTCAGGCTGAAGGAAGGAAAAACAATTGGAAAGACTTAAAAAGGACTCTAAAAATGTCTGGTAGCAGTATATATCTGGAACCTTTCACCTTCGGAATGGATTTGGTCCAGATTTAGACCAATTTAAAAGAAATATTGACTTCTGGATGCTTAGTGACCTGTGTAAAAATGAATTAATAATCCCAGCTGTTTCCTATAGGACATCACTAAAATTGTCAGCACTGTTGCCAGACCAAACAGCACCTTCATTGAAAGGTATAAAAGATTTTTCACCTCATTTATCAATACAGCATGCATAAAGAGGGCACAGACTATCCAAAGAAACTGAGATCCTTCCAAGTCCCTGGCAGATTTTGCTACATCCTGCAATCCATCACTTAGTCTACACATGTATGGACAAGTGGCCCGTGTGTTCATATGTGGGATTTTGGGTTGGATGGCAAGTAACCAACTTCCTCAGGCTACTCAGTCTTAGATTATTGAACAGACATGCACTGAAGGTACTGGACCTCACTGGAATAAATGGACAGGTACATCATAAAGAAAAAAGTGAGAAGTAGGCAAAACATTGACTTTCTTTCCTACAACGCAGCTGGACAATGCAGCTAAAGTCATAATTTGTTGTTGGCAAAGGCCAGCAATCAATTACTGTTCAGTGGAAGATGGGCTATAAATGGAAGGAAGTGATATATCTCCTGAAGGTAGCTCTTAGAGATGTCAGGGATAGGTCAGAGACAGAAGAAACATCAGCTCTTGCACAGATCTATGTGAAAATTCAGGTTTTACTGAAGGAGCTGTTCAGTTACAAAAAGAATGTTTTGGCAAATATGTTTTTCTGAAGTTATTTGCAGATGGTTAAAAACGCATTGTGATCCAAAACATTAAAAGTGCAATGAAAAATGACTAACAGGTCAAATTAACATCTGTATTTTTAAATTAGCTAAATCATTTAGAAAAGCTGTTAACAAGAAATGGGTTTAAAATGCTATTTGTCTTATTCTTTTCTGTCATTGTAATTGTTCTCTCTTCCCTTTTGTTATTTCTAACCATTCCCTCCATCCTTCGAGATCACGAGAGGTTTGCCCTTCTCATCTGAGGTTAAAGTGAGATGCTGGAATAGGGTGACAGATAAGCACATATACCACTTGCTTTCCTAGTGCTTTTAACTTCAGGATATCTCAAGAAACTGCATTTGTGCAGCCACGTCTACAGGAGCCATCAAAGCAGGAATAGAAATGAGTATTTCTAGGTTTCCAATTAGCTTTTAGCACATTTCCTACATAACCATGGGCAAATAACTTTTTTCCATGTATAAAATGAAAAGGGCATCTACTCAAAAATATTATACAAAAAGGAATTAATTTGTATTGGCAAAACTCATTGACACCCTTTGTAAGCCATGAATGAAGGACACTACCAACTGTGTATATTTTACCAACAAAATATGTACTGTATCTTTATCGAGATAGAATAATTAACAGTATTTCAAAGGATGTCCAATTCCAGACAGTAGTTACTGAGAAAAAGCAAGCAGCTAAGTTGTTCTTTTAACTTTGTTTTTAACAATACAATTTAATTTTCTCCCTGTGGCTTGTCTAAAGGAATAGCCAAAACTGATTGAGAGTAAAGGATCCCTCAGTCTCAGAAGTCACCTCCTTAGTTAACAACAAGTACTGGGAGACACCAGCCAAGCCGCTTCACAGGCTTCAAGAGTTCAGTCTATATGTCCTGCAGTCCAGAATTTGTCATGGTACTAAGCTATAAAGGAAAAGGAAACCAAATATTATATATTATGGTTTAAAAGCAGGATAGTATCCTGAACCTCCACTGGCACCCTGAAAAAAAAAAAATATACCTCAATCCTTTCTCATACTGGGTAGGGTTTTAACCACAAATTAAGACAATATGGGTGGGAAGACCTCTTCTAACTTGAGGCATCTTCAGAGTAGATAAGCTCTGTCTGACTTTTTGCTGTTTAATGCTTCTGTCAACATATGAGGAAGACTAAAAGACACTCGCAGGCTCCATCCATCTTGACTCAAACTAGCTGTCTGAATTAGCCAGATCAAGAAAATTTGGCCAACAGTCTTAGATGAAGGTATCCACACTGCAGCCATTAGAAGTTGGGTTAGATGAATCCTGCAACAAAAAGCTGGGAGACTAGGAAATGGACTGTTTTCAGGAAGATTCTTCTGCTTTTCTGACATGGAGCTGAGTACCTCCAACAGCCTACAAACATCAAACCCACCTCACAGTACTGATTCCAGCTTGAGACTTTGAGATCTGAGAACGTGAATCAAAATAATGAGGCCCTCATTTGCAACATTCATATCATGAGTAAGTAAATGAAATCATGATGATTAGAAACTCAAATGCAGGCAAAAAGTTGCACATAGAACGTGCAGCTCTCTTTTTGATTTTTTTCCCCTCAGGCATTAACTTATCTTGGCCAAACCCTCCTTTCTACAAGTTCAGAGATATTTTAATTTTGAACTTCAAATGAAGTGCAAATAAAACACCAAACAAACTTAGGATGTTGCACAATTGTCAGTGGGGCCCATTTTAATATTTAATGACCTGGACACCTGTGACTATTGCAAGAAATAAAAAGAATTAATTTTAAAGGAATTATTGACATAATATAACACATCATAGTCTGTTAATAAAAATGCATACTTCTAATTGAATGCTGGCACCTAGCCACCAACTAAGCATAACTTCAAAAGCAACAGCTGGGAAAGCATCTTTCAGATTTTAATTACAGTAGCTCATAAGCCACTTATCTTTTCAACTTTTTTCTTCAGAAAACACTTCTGTTTCATAGGAGTGAGTTCAAAGGTATTTACAACATGTAGGGTAAGAGAACTAGCTCTGACATAGTCAAACTTCACTTGTAAATTTGGATTCTGGACTGAGACAACTATTCTCAGCTTTGAAGTGTGAGTCTCATTTGAGCCTGAAAGAACACAGGCTTCAGACTTGCTGCTCAGGTTTTTTTATTTCTTTTCTATCTCTAGATGCAGGATAAGGATTTCTATCAGATTTGTTCTTATCTATTATTTGTATTTTAGTGTTATCTTAGGGCTGCCACTGAAATGGAAGCTTCATCATGCAAGTATTTTATTATTTAAATACACAGTAGGCATACATAATCCTACATGATTCAGCCATGAAAGGGAGAAGGAACTATTGAGGAGTTTGAGTTTGAGAAATGGGCATAGAGAGAGAGACCCGAGTCTTGCAAAGTGATAAATTCTGTAGCTGTATCCAGAAAGCTGTTATGCTTGTGTTTAGGAATAAAATACCAAAGACCCGTTCAGCAGTTACAAATTAAAACTCTAAATGAGTTAAAATGATTTGCTAGATTGGCTGCAGTGCTTGGCATTTTTCAGAAACAAGTCCAGAGGGGGTTATGAGTTATTTCACCCAAGATCTGAAGTCTTGAAGTATGTGCAGCTACTCTAGGCTTCTGTCATTAAAGAGAGAGACAGACAGAAAGTGAGAGAAACAGCCACTGAATGACTCTTCCCACACTAAGAGGTTACTACAACCTGTCTCTGTTCACTGACTCAAGAAATCCAGATAATTTCCTTAGATTAAGCACCAACATTTTTGCCAGCTAAAATTGAACTAATTGAATTCTACTTCTAATGTTTTTTGCATCTGTGGAACGACTCTCTTCCAAAAATTAACCGTCTGTCTGTGATTCAAGACAAGAAGCTCATCCCCAAGCCCATCCATCTTTCCCCCTAATATGCAGACTGCTAGCTAAAGTTTTTTGACTGAAATAGAAACAACAAAACAAAAATAAACTTCAGTATTTCCTTTATACAGTTAATAGAAAAAACCCTGTGACTTAAAAAGGCATCTCATTTAAAATCACGCTGAGACAACCATGAACTATAACATTAGCAGATAACCGCCAGAAAAAGTTTATTGGGGTGAGTTAATAAGTACATTTGACATAATCAGGAGGACCAGAATGCTGTGGACCCAGTGAGGCCTCATAATACAAGCAACAGGGAAAAAAAAAAAAAGAAAGAAAAAATCAAACATTTTTCTTAAAGATAGATTCATTTATGAAATTAAATACATGAATTGGCAAGTGTCATGGAAGGGGACTGAACCTGAAGAGTTCTTTCCTTGTCCCAGAGAAATAACATACATAGGAACATGGCAAGTTATTAAATTTGCTGGAGGATTTTTTTGACTGTAATTCTGTTGTCTATTAATTAAAAGCTATCTCTAAAACAGTTAATATAAAAGGCAGATACCTTTTCTACAAAATCAAATTTTCCTTTAGCCTTTATGTAGCTTTTCAAAACATTATTCATACAGGGTTAACAATATGTCTTTGTAGGAAGATAAATAGGATGCAGGAAGATTTGGAGTCCTCTGTCCATGCTGCAGACATAAGTCAGATCACATTTTGTCAAGAGATTAAGAAAAACATCACTGTGTTTTGTGCTAAGGTGTCCTTTCTTCCAAAATGTACAGGGACTTCAGGAGAAAAGATGACAGATAGGAACTGTGCCTCCCCCTCCTTAGACACACATGAATCTGCCAAAGATGCTTAGAGTCCTGAGCAACAAGTTTATGAAGAAACACTTTTTTGCACTCAGTTCCAACCCCTAAGGAAAGGGCATAACTGTCCACTATTCCCTGAATCCTGCCCTCCTCCACTGAAATTGTGCTTGTTTGAATGATAGCAGACCAGAGCCGTCTATAAGAACGATAAAATTTAAAAACAAACAAAAAATTCATACATTAGAATAAGCATATCCAACTATGAAAATGCCAAAACTTCAGTCAGCACTACTATAATCCAGACACTGCATGCAGAACTCATCACAAATTTTGGGATGCTACGGGCATGTTTGTAAAGCCCTACCTGATTAAGTCTCGCATATGTAACTACAACATCTTTCACAGCAAAGTCCACGATATTCCCACAGACCTTGCACTCTGCATTTATACTAAAGGACAGGAAAAAGCCAAGCTAACAAAGAACCTATGATCCAGTGCAAACAGGATGACTGCAGTTTATTAATCATAAATGAAGGTGATAAGTAGTTCAGGAGGCATATAAATGCGAGCAACCTTGCTGAAAGGTCAGCACCTTTCAACAGTAAACTGTCTCTGCTCATTCCAATGTAACTTTCTAGGTTTAGGGTTGAAATGATCCCAAATGCAGCTACTAAATCTGAAGGATGCTTTACATTATTTTAGTTTTATCTTGTCACTCTTCTTTAATAGCTCTGGGTTTAGAAGTGCAAATAACTTGGTAGTTAGGTTTTTAGGGGATTTAACAGAAATGTTTTGACACAGGTAGCAGCTGCAAAAGCAGTAAGATTCCCTTTCCAAGAGTGACCTTCTGCTTCATCATAATTACAGTCACTAAGCTAATCCTGAGGTAAAGGATTGGTATCACAAAATGTATTCTTTGTGTTATGGGATGCCAGTGTACCCCAGCCTGTGCTAAGGTAACTGTAGAATAGGGATCTAGTTTTAAAGACTCCTATTGCTATTTTGAGATTAAAAAATTCTCAGTTTCCTAACTTCTCCATCTTTGAAATGTGGGCTCAGTCCTTCCGAAGGCAAACTTTTCTTTACTATGTAAATTTGGCTTTTTAAATTAAAATAATTAGTTTTGTGTACGTGTCTTCTTTTGTCACAAAATTTACAGGAAGGTGGAGCAATTTCTAATGGCACCATGCATTTAGATGTCAAAGACAGTTTTGTATGTCCACTAAATTAAAACACCATTTGCTGTCAAGACTTAAAGGATTTGGTATTTCTTCTGATTTCTATTTATAATATCTCTCAGAGGACATGCTGTGAAGTACTTTTGCCTGCTTTAGGACCAATTGCATGTGACAAATCCATTAGTTTTTAATACCAGAAGTAGACATATAATTTGATAAAGTATATCTTTATGCCATCAGCTGTTGTCTGCCACCAGCTTTTTACAAAGACACTCTAAACAAGATCACCCCCAGCCGCTTTGATAATTCAATCTCTTTTTCCCCTGTAACCAGACCAAAGCTAGCTTGCAAATAACAGGAAGACTTCAAATGGGGTTTGGACCAAGACTGTAAAGCTAAAAATTTCTGGAGCTTTTTTCATGGGAAAGAGCAATGTTCCCTGGTGCACATCAGCTGCGTTCATAGCTCCTGTTCTGAACAGGTAGGGACCTGCACAACTTTTTCAGTCTGATGTAGACAGTCTGATAGACCACATCGCACTCACGGAAAAAGGTACCCTGGTAGGCTGCCCACTTTCCAAACTCATCATATCTCTACAATTGTTATCAAGAATCCTCAGCGCGATTCCTCTGTGATCATTCGTGTTATTCCAAAGATCACGGTACAGCTTACACCGTAACATCTATGTTACACCAAAACATCTATGCATATTCAGAGATTTGACCACCCCAATAAAGGTACAGGCACTTTTAATATCTTTTTTTTTTTTTTCTTATAGCACATGATGGTAATATATAGTCTACAGTTTTACCTCCACTAAGTATATAAACATGTTTTAAAGTATATGTTAACACATCTGTTTGACTCACTGAACAGCTGAAAAATATCTTTCTTTTTTTTTTTCCTTGTCTTTTAAATTTTTGCTTTTTGGTAGCCAGCTGTGCACCTTCTGGATTACTGGTGTCACATGCCCAACAACTCAATTTCTTTACTATTCCAACTTAACAATTAAGTAATGCTTATGGTACAAAAATAAATAAGAAAGTAAAAAGGAAGAGAACATGAGCAATGAGCAGTGGGTGGGTTTTTTTTGTTTCCACTCTGGCTTGTGAAATCTTCTGGGGCAGCTACTATAGTCTTATCACTGTATTTTCATAGCTTCCATTCTGCTGATATGTTTTTATCTAAGCCAGTCAAACACCAGAAGAATCCAATAAGGCAGATTACGTTATTTGATGAACGTTTCTGTTATTTGCTAAATAATTTATCAAACAGAGCTGCAGAAGCTAGTCAAATACAACAAAATACTACTCATCACATAAATTATTTGATAAAAAAATGAAAACTGTCGAAGATTATATGTGAAAAATAGTATTTGGCTTAGGTTGTTGCATACCTGACATATATGAGAGTTTAAAGAGTGAAAGAGTTTTGAGATTATTTGGGTCTAAAAGCAGATCCCAGTTGCAGAGACCTAATAGCGTAGAAGCATTAAGAACTGGAACTTCAGTTTGGAAACATCACCACTCATTTACAATTGTAAGTGCCTGACTAACAATATTAGTGTTCTGTGGGATGGCACTTAAATTCAGTTCCTTCTATTAGCATACATGTCTTTTTTAGTATTCTAGTGAAAAGAGTAGCAACAGTTTTTCTCCACTGAAAAATTAAAGGACATACCTAACTACAGTAGCAATATCATCAATACTCCTCATGGATAGTTCTAAAATTTTAGGAGACTCTAAAATATGATTTTATCTACTGACTTACTGCAAAAGAAGGGGAAATCAAATCACCGATGAATGTCTTATTAGAGCAATCTCTCTTTGACACTTCTCTTACATCTCACTTCTACATCCTTAGTGCATCTTTTTAAAAATAAAACCGGGCATTACAGGTAAAAATATTTTAAGACACAATCACATTAGCACTTTCTGGCAAAAGGAATTACAAGGAAATAATAATAAATAAATAAATAAATAAATAAATAAATAAATAAATAAGATAACTTTGGGACTGTAATATGAACTACATGTCTATTTTGCTTAAAACCTGGAGAGCTGACCCTCCTTTAGACTGCAGGCAAGTTGCAGTCTCTAGGTCTTTAGTCACAATTTCTCTTTCAGACTGGTTATTTTTGAGAATTGCCAACTTGTGCCTTATTTCCTTTTATAGTATGAAGATCTGTATGAAAGGCAGTAAAGCTGCAGAAAGAGCCTTGATGTGTGCTTCTCTTTTTCCAAAGAACATCTTCAAAATCAATTAAAATGCCTACTTTTATTTTTCCTCCTTTCGGCTGAAGTAATGCAGCTTGCTGGAGAAACTCCACGCCACTGCAGTGTTTACCACATTACTCAGATATATCTTACAAAGCACAACTGGTATGTGACCCTCAGAGAACTTGCCTTATACACTGCGTGAATCAGCATTTCTATTTCTTTCCATTACTTACATTATTTCCCTCTTCCCTCCAACTGTTAGGGGAAACAGGCAGGTTTTTCTTCTTAGTTGTGAGGTTTTAGTCACATAGATGTATGTTCGTGTTCTGCACCTTTTAAGGACTAAGGTGAGTGAGCTTTGCTCTTGGCCAGGATTGCTGCACGGAGGTCCAACTCAACAGACAGAGCTTTGTGTAAGACTAGCTGTAAGAGGCATAAAATTCTACTTAAGCAGAATGCAGGCAATTTGTGAGGTCCCTGGATTTACTAAATCCCCAGAAGCTCTTTATGGTCTTCTAAAAGAAATTTTACAGGCTAAGTTATCTCCTAAGGTCATATATAGTAACAGTTTAATGCCTGATTAGTAGGACTATCTTGAACTGGCAGGAGCATGGACTTGGCCATCTAATATGTCATGTCTATCTACTATGATCCCAAAATTCTTTTTCATTTTGACTTAAACAGGAGTTAAAGCTTTCTCACTGTGAAGAACAGAACAACCTGGTAAAGAGGACACCAGTCTGGTTCTTTTTCTCAGATGATCACAGAACGGCTAATAGAAATTTTGAAGGAATACTGGAGAAGTATTAGAAGTTGATTTTTTAAGTCAAAATTTAGAAGCTATTGGAAAATCATAACGCATGGTCACGCAGCCCTAAGTGGAGTACCGATGATGAATCATTGTTCGCAAAGTAAAAACTAATACCTATACCATATTAGTTGCTAAAACTGAAGTACATAACTCATTTATGTGCCAGCATATTTATTTATATTATTGATTCATAGAGAACAAATTGCATATTAAAAAGAAAAAGAAAATTTGAAACTTGGAAAGCAGAAGAGACTATGCAGGAATGTTTCTAGAAACTGGCTATAGTTCCCAGTGACTCCACAGAATCCCATGCTAAAACCACTTACTGATTAGAAGCAGAGATTTGCACAAATTTTAGGATCAGGGACTACATTCATTATTAACAAAATTTCAATTGATTATTAGAGCTCATTGGAGTACATTATTTATTATGATTTTAAGATATCTAAATATTTCTCTGGATCAGTTTAATTTAAAATTTGTGTAGAATACTACTGAAATATTTTGTGTCTTTTTTTTTTTACAAAAAAAATATATCCTTTTATCATTTGGTAGCATACTAGAGAATTGAAAAACTAGGTTTTGGAGAAAGTTGAAAGATTTATTTTGACTAAAAATTAAAATGTAAATATTACACCCTGATATGAAATCAAATCAAACTGAAATATTAGAATTTTCTCAGGGAATGGAAATTCAGTCATTTCTAATTACACTTACATCAAAAAGAATAAAGATCTATTTGACAATGATTGCATTTCCCTTTCTGTGATTGTGATTATCTTAGGATCAAAGTGCTACCTGAAAAACAGATTAAAGCATGCCTTTAGGTAATGTATAAAACAGCAATAACGATTTCCCCTTTTTGGTGATGAATAAGCAGTGTTGTACTTTTCCTTTTAATATGAATTCATTGTTGTTTTGATCTTTTCGTTAAGAAATAAAAAAACCCAAACAAACTGAAAAATAGGAAATCATTCTGTATTTTCCCCTGGGTCTATACATTCATTTCTTATATTTACAGCCATGTGAATGTCTACACAGTCCTAGAACTTTAAAAAATCTCTTTCAATAGCAAATTCACTTCAATATGAAAAGTCTCAGTTATCATCTTTTGGTTGGCAATTCAAAACTTTTAACCAACACAAGAAAGGCAGGTTCATATTGATTTGATGCAGAAAACAAACTAACCATGTTCATTACAAAAGTGTATTTCTCCCTCGTCTTTTGCACTAGTCCAGCCACTTCTTCTCAGCCATCAAATACAACTCCTATGCCCAAGAATGCATCCTCTATATCTCACTTAAATTCTGCTGATGCAAAGTTTTTTCAGTCACAAAGGATATGATTTCTCTCATGCCATATCTTTATAAGCAGCAAAGCATGGGTTTTAAATAGAATTTCTAGTCTCATTTTCTTGACTGTTTTTTTCATTATATTCAGAACTACATGGCAATGAGGGCAGCCAAAGACTGGAGAGTTTGCCACAGAGGTTGTCACCTCTGTTCTTGGAGGTGTTCAAGATCTAACTAGATATGACCCTCAGCAACCTGATCTGGCAGCACCTGCTTTGAGCAGTGAGTTAGACTAGATATGCTCCAGAGGTCTCTTCCAAGTAAATAGCTTATGACTTTGGCTAAATGTTTTGTGACAGTTTCTATAGGATGTTTTCCTCATCAACCTCATAGCCCAGGAGCAAGCAACCTGAGTTTTTTTTGTGGTTTTTTTGTTTTTTTCTTTGGTTTGTTTTGTAGTTTGGCTGTTTATTTCTCAATTTTTGCTCTCCTTCTAGTATCCTTATAATTTCTAGATCTCCCACTCTCTTGACATACTGCTTTCAGAGGAATTCTTCACCATTAGTACAGGGTTAATTTGGAAAGGAGAAAAAGGAGTGCCTTAAGTTTTTTATTGGCATTCTGCCTGCTGGATAGCTAATGTCCATTAACATTGGACTAAAAGTTCTTCTTTCACCTGGTTTAGGGCTCATTGACTAGCTTCTGCTGCTATATTTATACCCTAGCTATCATACCTATTCATCTGCCACAGTTCTGAAGCTGGCAAAACAAAATGTTTGCCTATGCCTCAGCTACAGCAACTCAGAGTATTAGATTAAACCACAGATAAAGGTGAATTCACACTTACCCTCAGGATGGTAAAGTGGAACATCTGAGTTGTAAGTAAATAACTCCTGTTTCTGCTGCTCCTATGATGGAGGCAAAACTTATAGTAACAGGGCTGTGACAAACAGGTGGGTAGTACATTACACCACCACAAACATTTATTCAATGACAAAGGATCAGAACCCTTCAGTACATTTACCTGAGCATTTCTGCTGCTGCCGACTTAGCTGAAGTAATGTTAATTAAAACTCTATTTCTAGCCGTGGTCATTAGTATGTTAGAGATACTATTATAAAATAATAATAATAAAAAATAGCTATCTTCAAAGGTCTCTTGTTGACTTCCACACAAAGCTGGCATTTGTAAATATTGCTTAGAAATCTCACAAAAAAACAACTGCACGATATAATCCATCTATTACAATTCAAATGCATCCATTTTGTTTTATTGTGAAGATCATTAAAAGTAGGGACGACTCTTTCCTGATTCATTTCTGGTACAATACCAGGTGCTTCTTTCTACTCCTCCACTGTTCTGAGTCCCCAGATTAGAAACCCATCATTCCGTCAGCGTGATTCAGTTGTGACTCGATTGTTGTGAATAGGTCTGCATTTTTACACCTGAAGCAAAAGCAATCTTTCCTCAACTAATGCTTTAGGAAAATCAACTAATATAGAAGAAAAGCTTATTTCTATACCTGGAGAATTTGAGGAAATCCAAGCATTGTCCTCGTGTCTACACCCAAACAAGTGTCTTTTAGACTTGTAAAAATAAAAAAATAGTCTCATGCTCGGCTCATTATAGTGAAAACATGGCAGACTAAACCTCTCTATCAATTACAAGCAGCTGAACACCCTTTAGCATCAAACAGAATGACAAAAAGCTACACTATAATGAGTAATGGCTAAGGCCAATTGCTATTTAATTATGTAGATGACTTAACATCTCTTCATTGATGTTATCTGTATGTTTCAGGATGAAAGTTAGGCATTGCTTTGCTACAGCTCTTACTGTATGTGATACCAGAAGCAAAAAGGAAGTCTTTACCAAATAGAAAAGGCTATAACTAGCAAAACAGATCAGCCCAGCAATACAAGTCACACTTCACCATGCACCAACAGATAGCGGCTTCAACATATTGTGGAAAAGAGAATTCACACATGACAGCTTACAGTGGGGAGGAAGCCTGAAGGAGAGAGTGACAACTGCAGCAGCAAGGGCCTATGTCATGAGCAGTTCCCATGAAGATGTCTGGTTCCTGAATTTTTAAGCAGGAGATAACAAGAACAGCGAAGTTAGTCACAACAAGAGAGATATTTTAGATGGGAAGGACCTGTTAGGTCATCTGTCCATCCCCCTGCCTAGGCAGGATTATACTTCGCAGTATCTTCTCAAAAAGATTGCACAGAACAATTTCACATGAGC
The DNA here is from genome assembly GCA_035590215.1 of Microhierax caerulescens. Classification (NCBI taxonomy): domain Eukaryota; kingdom Metazoa; phylum Chordata; class Aves; order Falconiformes; family Falconidae; genus Microhierax; species Microhierax caerulescens. The sequence continues at coordinate 21,518,079 of JAVJGJ010000057.1, forward strand.
AGAGGAGTAAAGGACATAATAGATCTTTTCCATCTCTAACTTCTACAAGTCAAGAGGTCCACTCTGTAGCTGGTGTGAGGTGGCTGTGGGCACAAATATCTTCAAGTGTTATAAGAAAGGAAATTTGGATGAAAATTCTATTCTTGGATCAAATCATGCAAGTGTATGCAAAATGCAATGTATAATGTTCGTGAGCACAGAAATTAGTCCATAAAGGGCATTTTCCACTCAGTCATAATCAGTGATCCCATTTCTGTGGGCATGGTGCTGCATTTTTGACAACTTTTATATGTGCATCACATCATTCATATAGGTAGATCTACACTCTATTTAAATAATAAGGATATACGAACTAAATTCTTTCTATGAATATCACTGATGGAATCTTGCACTCATAATTATTTAAGCTTCCAGTCTGAGACTGTAAAAACAGGTATTATTATAGAAAATGTTTGCTTGTACATTTACAGTATTGGGATGACAAGCTTTGTTTAACTATTTTTCTTCTTGAATAAAATTGAAATAGCAGCCCCTGAATATATAAGAGGTCAATGACAGAGGAAGGAGTGTAGGACATGTTTTTTATACTGTATCCTACAAATTCTGAAAAATTCAGAATATGAAGAAGTACATAATGATTCCTTGCAATCCTTACGAGAAGCATAAAGAAGGACCTAACGCTCTTGAAAATGCGATTAAAAGACAACCACTAAAAGCCGTTTTCCAGGAAAACCTTACATGTGTTTATAGATAAGAATGAAGGGAATCTTGATTGAACCTAATCACAAATATATTAATTTGCAGAATTTGTACCTAAAATATTAAGCAATTTGAGAAAGAAAAAAAAAAAAATAATAGACCAGACAAGCTGTTAGCTGGATAGATCTTAAAATCAATCCTTTTGCCAAGACAAGGTGTTGAAGAAATGAGAAATGTATATCTGTCTGCATTTTGCATCCTTTCTCAACATTAGGTAATTTTAATGGTCGCTATGATATAATTTGGCATAAAGGAAGACTAGCAGAAATATCTAGGAAGACTATCAAAATAGCATGAATGTACACACATATTTTCCTATAAAGGGATCAGTATTAGCAAAAGGCTGAATCTGAATTGAAAACATAAAAAGTCGGAACATCAGATACAGTGTTTTCTATTTAGCAGCTGATAGCATTAAGGAAAATAGTTAGCAAATTATGACCTAATATTAGTCTCTCTAGATAAAATGTTATGATTAAGAATGGTATTCATATGTGTAGATTATTGGTACATTAAATCCACAGAATCAGAAATTATAACTTCTCATAATAACTTACATATCCAGGATATGAGCTTATGAAAACTTGTATATGGACTAAATATGGACACATGCACCTCACTGGAGCTCCCAAAGTTCCCCTGATTTCTGTCTTACTCTGTTGTCATTTAAGTCTTCTTTAAATTTATACATTGTAGATTAGAGTACTTCATAGTTGCTAGATTCAGCAGGTTTTCTTTTTCAATAATACTTTTTGATTTTGTACCTAATCCTATGGTAGCCTTTGAGTCTTGATTACAAATGCACAATCAATGTCATTGGAGTAGCTCAGCACTGATCTGTCTGAGGGAGCAGAATCCTTTCTTAATTAGCACTTACCAAAGAGCAGCCAAGATGCTCTCTTCTGTTTTGATGGTGGGGAACTAATCCTTTTGAAACTGCATATAGAGCTTTATTTTTTATAGAGATAAATCCTCTACAGAGAACCTTTCTCATATGTCCTTTAAAAACTTCATAGCTCTGTATCTTCACAATGGAGAGCACACCAAGAAGGTGTGCTTTTCCAAGATATATATATAGCAAAAATATTTGATGGATCAATTTAGAAATAATTAGGTAATGACTCTAGAAAAGGAACCTCATTTTGACAATCTCTCAGCTAACATGAAGAAGCCGTGACAAGAAAAGAGGAAAATACTTTCACCATTTCTGGCTTTAAAAATCAGGATAACAGCTAGAAATGGATACGTGAACTAGTCATCTCAGCCTTGGGGCACAGACCTAGAAGGAAACTAAATCAGACTCTAAAGCATATCAAATTATGTCTCTGATGAAATACCAATCAAGTGGAACTACAAATAACTTTCCCTAGCAGCTAGCATAGATTAACAGGTGCAGAAATCATTTTCCAGAATAGTGGGTGCGAGAGAAACACATTTGTTATTTCTGTTCTGATGTTGGTCTTTCTGGTACTTACAGCTGAAGAGATGCTTGCTTTGATAACTATTGCAGTTCCTTGAAGCCTGAAGCCAGCTCAGCCTTTTACAGAGAGGGCCAAGCACACGTCTCCACTAATTTTTGTTTGAGTCAGTTCTGAATATCCACATGCACTGTAGGAAAAGAGTTAGTGCACCTTTATAAAAGCTCTGCTGGGGGAGGCAATGTAGTTTAGTCAATACGGATCTATTTGCAGCCAGTAATTTTGTTTGTGACTTTAGGCAAGACGCTCCACATCTCTCTGCTTCTGTTTCTATCTCCTCTTTTCCACCTGGTCTACTCTGTAAATTCTAAACCCTTCCAATACAGGACTATCTCTCACCATGTATTTGTATCACACATGGCAAAATTCTTCATCCTTTTCACTTGGGCTTATGGATGTTGCTGTAATACCAATAGTATTTATTTATTTGTATTATTTTCATAGAAAGAGAAGCAAGGAGTCTACTATTCCAAACATTGTGTGTACACACAAGAAAAAGAAAGCCTGTGTCTCTTAACTTAATTCTGCAAAAACCTGTGATACCAAATAAATTAGTTTCATAGTATATATTTTGGGGATTGTTTTTTCTATGGCATAAAATACTTTGCTCTTAGAGAATGTGTGTGCATGTAAACACAAATGTGTTTAGTGGTTCGATATCAGTAATACGGTTTCTTTCTATTATCCCAAAGTCATGCAAAATTTTCTCTTCTTTCAGATACTCTTGTTTGAAGCAGCAGTAGCCACAAAAAGAGAAGAGGTTTTCTTAAGGTGTGCATGGTCATTCAGAGGTTAAGCTCAGGTAATTTCACATTCAGGTAATTTCACTACTGAAGTTTGTGTGATTCTGACTTTCAGAAGTCAGAATCAAACAAACTTCAGTAGTAGGGTCTAAGGTCTATGAAGCAGAGGGTAGAAGTGGAATAGAGTGGGGGTATTTTTTACTTTCTTCTAATACGGTTTTCATAACTTCATCATCACAAACATTTAGTGAGAAAGGAAAGACATGCAAGTTCTTAAGAAATATGCCAAATACTTTGTACGTTTCTGAAATGATATGTGAATTTTCAGATCAAACACTTTGATCAACTTTCAGCTTTTAGCCAACCCTGAGTCTATAACTGGGACCCCTCAGTGTGCTCATGAAAAGTTTTCAGCAGTGCCCCATCAGGATCAGCAAAAGAGCTCCTGTACATTCAAATATCACTGTGGTAATACTGAGACATCCATATAGTCATAAAAATCCATTCTGAAAATGCAATGTTCTTTTTTTATATTTTTATAATATATAAAACATTTTATAATGTTTTCTTTTTTTGTGTTGTTGAACCTAAAGCAGACTTGCCAATTTCCCTCCTTGTCAACAGAAATCTAAACAAAACAGCAACATTTTCCCCAATGAAATCCTAAAATGTGCATCATTTCATTTTAAAACAGGATCTTCCGATAGAACAAAAAGTCTTGATGGATTCATCATATTGTTTGTTCTGCCTATGCCATCACCTTTTCTCTCTAAGACATGCAAGCCACAGGCTTTCTCAACCTGAGGGGGTTGGCCCATTGTGCCTAATAATGTGCTTCTAATCCACCAAGCAGAAAAAAGAAAGGTAAGTGGGTGAGGATGCTGAAAAATTAGGAGTCATTAGTACCTTTTGAGACACTTGATGTCGCAGCACCCTGTCTCATTCAGCAGTATAATAATGTACTGGCAGGCTAAGCCGGGCATGCTTGGTTTGTCAGGAGTCAGTTAAGGATTTCCATGATCTTCTCTGCACTTGTACTTCGCGCACGGTAACCAAAGCCCTGATCCACTAGAGGCATGCCTTGCCTGTGCAGACCACTATAATATATCATTTTCAGTTCATTCTTTTTAATTACTTTTTTCTCCAGAAGATTTCTACAACTACAGGCAACCTTAATCCTAATAAAGCGAACATTTAATAAATATTACTCGTGCAATTCTTAAAAGCTCTGTTGAATTCTAATATATAATCACTCTATTTTAAGCTTTGGGATATAGATGATAAGGTGAACAGAGGTGATTCAGAGTAAGGGCAACACATTGCCACCTTTCTTACTCTAGAAAGACACTCTTCTGCAGTGCTTAAAATGTAGGGAAAAATCTAGTGATTGATTAGCTAGTTAAGTGATAAGGAGGTATATCAGGCAGGGATGCAGAAAAAGTACAGATGATAAGGACAATCAAGTATCCTTGATCTGAAAAAAATTACAGTGCTTTCTAATCATTTAAATTATATTTTTAAGTGAGAAAAATCTGCTGCACCGAGTCTCTAATTTTCTACACATTTTTTTTTCTAATTATTATTATTAAAGAGAAAAACCACAGGAATTTTGTCCATTTTTTCCAGTGGTGTAATCTTTCCTTGAAAAGGAAATTACTGGATCATCAGACTTTCATTTTTCCATATAACATTTATATTCTTTGATGTCCTACTGGCATATTGTAATACTGATAATTATCTACTTCTCCTGTTTTTTATAATACCATGTGGCATTCTATTATGTTTTACATTATTAACAATATTATACATATAATACAATTCTGCCAAATCAGGTTGTGGAACTTGTATGGTACCAGGTAGGTTATTAGGCTTCAAATTAATGATCTCTATAGGTCACAGGCACACTAAGGATACTCATAAAATATTTTCATTGTGATTTTCAGGACCTTGTACAATTATATTAATATTTCAGATTTTTTATGCATTTTATGTTCAAAGGGGAGGGCTCTTCATGATCAGATGGCAACTCTCTGTTTTCTCATTATTCAGACTCCATTACAATAAACCCCTGTGCTGTGACAATTTTGCTTTTACTTAAAGAGGACTTGCGAGAGATTTCATTAATATGTCAGAAGCTTTATTACTGATCTGGTTAGAACGGTTACTGCCAGTTCATGAGCTCTTATGTCATCAGATCAAGTTTCAAAATCTTTTTGTTCCTTCACTTTTGTTATGGTAGGACCTGAATGACTCACTCATAATCAGTTTTGGGGTTGGTTTTTGGTTTATTTTTTTTTGTTCCTTTGTTGTTTTTTTAGTCAGTTGTTAACCTACAAGAAGTATTTCCTTCCTTACCCATGAAAGTTTGTGTACTTTGTTGATAAAGAGCACTGTCATAAGAAGGTTTTTGTACACATTAAAACAGCTTCTACTGTTTTGTTTGGTAAATGGTAGTACTTTTCTGCTCATTATTTTGAAAAACAGTAATTACCATTATTTATATACTACCTCCACTAAGAAAAAAACCTTCCATTTTAACAAGAACTCTTAGTTTTCTTAACAAAACTGTTTTAAATTTACATCTTCATCACTTTCCTCTCTCTGCCATCTTGTCCTTCATCTGTAATGTGAAACAATCATTAGTTTCTAGTGCTTTTCCTTTTCAGAAAAAATTGACTGCTGTTAGAAAGTTTCTCAAGTGCTTTACACAAGCTATGCATTGTGTAGGCCAGAACATGGCCTATCACCAAAGAGTGAACTACCTCTGAGGACAAAGTCCAGTTCTAATATAATCTATTCACCAATCCTGGTTATCCTAGCAAGGTAGCTAAATGGCTTAGGTTACATTTTTTCCCAAGGGTTATAAATATTTTAATATAATTGCCAAGTAACAGTGAAAGTGATACAAAGTTAGAGGCAGAAATAAAAATGTGGTTTGAGACTAAGTTTCTTGGAAATAAAAGTAAAGCTCAAGTAGTCATTGCTTTTTCCTCATACTGATGTGCACCAGGACAGGAGTCACATGTGTGACTGTGCTGGTTCCACAGCAGGACTATCCTCTCTGCAAGTCTTAGACCTGCTGCAGCCCTCCTCCTAGTTATAGTCTTACTCATAAATCCAGTTGGTGCTAAACCCATTTAGCTTTCACCTAACCAAATGTCTTTCTCTGAGACAGAATTGCAGTTGAACAGACCACATCTGGGATATTATCTCTGCTTTTGCTGGCCTGCTGGATGCTAAGGTCAATCCTGCTTTGCTTTGCTTTGCTTCGCTTTACTTCTCAAGGAGCAAATACAGCTCGGTTTTGCTGTGAAGCCTCCTCTGAAGCAAGGACATTAGTTCCAGTCCCCGTGACACTATGTCCATAGACAAAAGACTTATCAAAGGGGAAGACAGAGCAAATTAATGCTTCTCATAGCTAAATTTCTACTCATCCAGAAGGAGTTGTCATCCTCTTTTCCTGACCTTTAGTTTTGGTAAAGTAGTGAAACCAACTGTTTGGGAACAAAGGCAAGTCTTCACTCTAACTGTTTTTCTGTACACTCTCATGAATACAAAAAAAATAACAATTATCATCCATATGGTAAAAAAAAAAAAGAAACAAAACTCAGTGTTGTGCTTTAACCCCAGCCAGCAACTAAGCACAAAGCAGCTGTTCAATCACTCCCCCCACAATGGGATGGGAAAACTCATGGGCTGAGATAAAGACAGTTTAAGAAGTAAAGCAAAAGCTATGGATGCAAGCAAAGCAAACCAAGGAATTAATTCACTACTTTCCATTGGCAAGCGGGTGTTCAGCCTTCTCCAGGAAAGCAGGGCTCCATCACGAGTAGTAGTTACTTGGGAAGACAAATGTCATCACTCTGAACTTCTCCCCTTTCCTTCTTCTTCCCTCAGCTTATATACTCAGCCTGACATCATATGGTATGGAATATCCTTTGGCTAGTTTGGGTCAGCTCTCCTGGCTCTGACCCCTCTCAATGTCCCCTGCCCCTCCAGCCCTCTCCCTGGCAGAGCCCGAGAAACTAAAAAAGTCCTTGACTTTACCCAGCAACAAGCAAAACCATCCGTGTGCTGTCAACACGGTTCTCACACCAAATCCAAACCACAGCACTGCACCAGCTACTAGAAGAAAATTAATTCTGTCCCAGCTGAAACCAGGACCTTCAGTTAATGCAACAAAAAAGATATGAACGAAGCGACTATGGATGATCAGTATTAAGCAACGTGACTTTTTTTTTTTTTTTTTTTGAGTTGCCTTTTCCCTTTTCTCCCCCCTGGCAGGCATAAAGAGTTCCAACCTAGCAGGGATTATAGGTGTGCAGACACATACCTCACTAAATAATTCTATACCTGTTGTTTCAGAGGATTTAAACACTTTTTTTTTTTTTTTTTTAATATAAAAAAGAAGTAGTATTCAGCTGATAACAGCCAGGAACTGGGGAGGGATTTAAGAGAGTAAAAGTTGAGCAGGGAAGCAAGGAACTATTGAGAAGATCAGAAGGCTGAAATTCACACCTTGCTTTTAAGCATCATTTCCCCCATTACCTGATCCAGCATAGAATTAAACTGTGTGGGATTTAAACAAGTTAGGCAAATATTTATGTGCCTTGCTGAAAAAGGACAGTTTGCTGAATGATGTTCTATTGAATCAATGTTCTGCTACCTCCAATGAAAATCTAACCACAGTCAACTACAAATGACAATCCTGTGCTTTGTTTATTTATTTATTTCCAAAGGTCATACATTTATAGCCTGAACATCTATCGTGTCCATTTATTATACTATTTCAGGGTTGGTTAATCTTTACAATATTGAATTATGTAAGTTTCTAAATCACAATTTCCCTGTTTCCTTTTTTTTAGTAGAAAATTACTACATGTTTAAAAGGTTATGAAAATTAATTATACCCATATTTACTCACATCTGTGTCATTAGAAACTGCTAAAAAAAAAAAAAAAAAAAAAAGAAAGAAAAAAGATATCCAGATGTCTTCTATTTGTGTTGTAGAAACTTAACATTCAGTTTTAGGGATTTAAAATCTGGCTTTTTTCCCCTGTAGTTGAAAAAATACATATAGACAGATGCAGATACAGATATCTTTGCACTACATCTTCAGGCTACAATGATGTAATCAATTTCAAATTGCAAAAAGAAAACTCCACATTACTGTGCTATAGCAATGCCTAGACACTGTAAATAAGACTGATGCCTCCTTGTTCCTGAAGAAGTACCATAAAAAATAGTGAGAGCTACTGTATTCTCTGGTGAGGTTCTTTCTTAAACACATATATTTGGCTTTGTGATATCTCAGTTTAGAGCTGAAAGCCCGAGCTACAAAATGCTTGCCCAAGGCCAAATCAGTGTCAGATATGGTAAGAGCCAGCAAGGTATAGCTATCATGCTTTCGTACAACCATCTTCTGTGCCTGCTCTCATATTGCCACACTGCCTGAAGGGAGCACAGCCAAATCTAAATTATTTTTTCCTACATTTTGTAACCCCCCCTGTGATCAATCAGGATGAAAAAAAAAAAAATGTATTTGTGAAGTGTTTCTTATTTCATTTCTTCCAATAGTAAAGAGCAGTTTCTAGTCATGACTTAGGTTGAAGCTGAGAACAGAAAGTAGAATTTATAATCTCATCACTTGTGAAAACAAACTTCAATGCATACAAAGACCTAAACACTACATATTCCTACCACATAAATCACTGATTTATAACTATAACACCACTAACCTTTAAAATAAACTTTTTTTAAAAAAAAATATCTAGGAATCTATTTCCTTTAAATGTTTTACTTCATTCTAACTGAATAAGTGAAGATTTAATGCAAAACAATACCATTAAACCTAATCTTTTCCCTTCCTTCTGAATTTTAGACCTTTCCCACAATCAGACAATACTTTTATTCTGATGGACTATAGCATGTGCTCTATTTGTGTAAGGTATTTTATAATTGTTTGTCACTGAGCAATAAAGTGTTTTACTTTATTTATCCTTCACAATAAACATGATTTTTCTGGTTTGTCTTCATATTCACATTGAGATTGATATAGGCTTTGCTAATTTATTGTGCATAGCATTATGGAACATAAAATTTGCAATTTAATGTAAGTATTTGGTATAGGTGCCATTATGTTAGTAAAGAGTTGTAAATGTCTCCAGCATTTGTTAAGTTTTATGACTAATCCTCATTCTAAGTGGTCTCATTGGACAGCCTTGGTGGTTTTGTTCTATACATATCCTCTTTCTAGGCCTAAACACCTCCTTTCTGATAAGAGTCATTTAAGAATAAAATTTGCAGGAGCGCTTCATTGCCTTGGACAATACTTACTTTGCGCTCACGGCAGTGTGCTGTAGGCAAACTCAAACTAGCCCTGTAAATAACTGGCTCACGCCCTGGTAACTGCATAGCACAGTGCCGCGGCTTCCGTGCCAGGTTTCCTCTCCTACTTGCTCAGCCGAGCTGCCCTGCAGTGGTCAAACCATGAGATGCTGCAGCTGGTTCCTAAGATAGCCCCGGACAAAGGCAGCTGTATAACCTCTCCAAAAACTCACATCCTAAGCCCGTGTGTCTGTGGCAGTCAGAGGCATGACTGAAACCCGTCCTACTCTAGGACAGTAGCATCCCAAGGTTTCCATCAGATGAGCAATGCAGCAGCTTGAGAGCCATATGCCTATACCCCTTATGATCTCATCAAAATGCAGGAACTCTGAGCCTCTTGATTAGTATTTTTTCCTAGTCCCTTAATCATATATTCAGAGAAAACTCTGTGATCTAGGTGCTCAGGGCTCCTGGCAGGGCTGGTTGGACTCTGCAGTGTTGCATCTTTACTCTATCTATTATTCTGTTTGCTGAAATGAAGCTAAGCATGCCAAGGGTACCAAAGTATGACTTTGGAGAATAAATGCATAACCTGGGCTGGTACCAAGTTCACAGCTACCACCACCTGCATATGCCACCACCTGGTTTCCAAGGGAAAGGCTGCATGTGCTACATTTACACATACACTGCCTTCTCTCACCCATGTGGATTAATTGTCTGGTTTGCCTCTTGTCTGACAAAGTTACTCAGGTTTAAGCTCGTGTTCCAGGCACGCCCAGGAGCAAGGGTCTGCATTTCCACATTTGAAAATGCCACATGCTGAAATGACAATTTCTGCCTTTCTTGTTTAGATTAACAGATTGAGACTTGCAGATCAGTGACAGTCTTCCTACCCACTGGAAAAAGGCTTCAGATGGCATTGTGTTCAGCAAGATTACAGCCACTGTTTAGGGCAGCTTACAATTTTAGAGAGATGGAAACTCCTTCAGAGGCACCATCATTGCTGTCACTTTCATCAAACATTAAGGCAGGTATCTGGAATCACAATTTCAAGGTAAACTGGCACTAGTAGTTCATGGTTACACTGTTGTAAATGTTCCTCATTTCTAAGTACTACTTATCTTTCACTCTGACTACTATTAATGGAAAGAACAAGACATTGACCTCCATATATGAACACAAAAGTCTGATCAAATTAAATTTCCATCCTTGGCAGTACTCAAAAGCTGTCTAGACGTGGTCTTGGGTAACCTGCTGTAGGTGACTCTACTTGAGCAGGGTACTTAGACAAAATGACCGCCAGAGTCCCTTCCGACCTTCACTATTCTATGACTTTGTGAAGTCTAGGGGTAATTTTGGATTTCAGAATGAAAACTTAATTTACTGGATTTCATGAGGTGTCTCTAAAATATAATGTTCAGAGACATTCTTTATATATTTATCCTGTCAGTGAAGAGACTAATTGTGTTCACAAGAATATCTTTTTCCTTATTACATTACATTTCTAAAAGATTGACTATACATATCCCTGTTTCACCACAGAATTCTGAGTTATATTCATGTTTTCATCTCAACTTTACTTAGTCTTGGAAAGCAGAATTTAGCCTTGGCAGAAGAAAAACAATGATGTATAAGCATTTTCTGTTGAAGTGAGTGTTCTGTAGGATAACCACAGTGGGAATTTAATCTCTTGAAGTTTAACTTTCTAAAGTCTACTGTGAGTACAACATGGATAAGAGACTTGTCATTTTATTAATGAAGAGTGACCAGTTGTCACCCCCACATGGGAAAAAAAAGATTGTGACACATTAGCAATGAAGGACCATGAGACAAACCAAATGTAAATACCGATGGTTTAAAGAGATAATTAAAGCTCTTGAGACGACAATTATGACAAGGCAGCATGACAAGGCACATGTATGCCGACAGAATATATTTATATTGACAGAATCTGTCCAAGAAATCCTTTTTGTACAATATATCTGTCTGTCACATCTTTGGACTGCACATGCATTTATTGACTTTGTGTTAGTGTAGATCTTGAAATTTGTCCCTTTGCCTTATTAGTCAATGACACTTGGTTAAACATATCATGTTTTCAAACACCAGGCTTCCTGAACATATTTTTCCAAAAGTTTGAATTCAGTGTGTACACTACTAAGTGATATTTTCATTACATTACATACATTATACGTATTATGTTACTGTCACTTACATTTCCCTAGTTAATGAGTGAATATGTTTGCACACTATGGCTATTTGGACACTATATGTCCTAAGAATACAGTGGACTGTCAAAATTAGATCCAGTCTTTGGACTTGTGATTAATTTTCTAAGGAATGCACAAGTTAAAATTAAATTGAAAGTCATTCTCTCTTAGAAACTTAACACCTGCACCTTTCCTCTCCTTGTCAGGACAGACATGACTTCTTTCCCTGGTTCAAGCCCCCTGACCCACTCCAGCAAAGGGGGACTGGATGTAATAGAAGCAGAGTAGTGCGGCACAGGGGAAGGGACTCCATCTCTCTTCTACAAGGTCAGAGGCAGTGGCATCTGGCTGCTGTTTGAGAACATTTATTACAGACAGAAAGAACCTGAAAAACAAAACTGTTCTCATCAAGTTCTCCTCCTTTGCTTTTGGTAGCCAAATAGATTCTGATTATATTTTCTTATGGAGAGGGGAAGTATGTCAGTGCATATTGACACATGAAAAGAACTATATAGACAAAATTTTATTACTTTTAAGATTTTATTTCATTATACCAGCAAAAAACACACATGCTGTTTTATCCACCAAAACAAAGTAAGAAAAAACCTACCTTCCATTAAGGTCCTAGCATTCCAATACTTTAAAAAAAAACATCTAATTAGATCTGTAACTGAGTTTATACCAAGTTTGACTCAACTTTATAACTCAGTTGCCAAAGAATGTCTCCTCAAAAATATGCTTAAGCATTTCCTTCTATACAACCCATAGAATCCAGCAATCAGATGACTGAATTAAGAAGAAAACAATTTTTCATTTAGTGAATAATGCATTTTGGATCCTTGTGGCTTGATAAAAGAGAGCTAAAAATGTGACTTACTGTTTCAGAAGAAAACGGGAGATAGATGGTCCAAACATTAGTTATTTTTGTTTTGGTTTAAAGAAAACTTCCTTTTTTCAGGTGACCTAGTTTATTGATTTTGAAAGGTCAGCAGTAGAATCAGAGAGATTTTATGATAAATGTGAACGTCGGCTATTCTATATATATGACCATATTCCATCTATATGACCAATTTCTTACCATTCATTGTATTAGCTCCTGGTTTACTGATATTTGGCTGGCCATTTTGGGAAAAGTCTTCTACTGTTTCTCATTGAATTATGGTTGTAGAAATCTTCTGCCTAACAACACTGTTGAGTCTGCTCTCACAGAATGCTAAGAAAGGGTTAATGCAAGGGTTATTTTTTTACTATTATTTTAAAGACAGAGGTTGCAGATTTAATCCTGCTCATAATTGTGCAAGAAATCAACCCTTCTGAGAGTGAGATGGACTTGGAGGAGGGGACAGTTTCTCTTGGCTCTTGAAAATCCATGGCTAAAATCACCATTCTTAAAAAATACTTCTAAAAGTATAACCAGCGAGCAGGAAAAGGGGAATATTGGAATACTGGAAGAACATGAAAAAAAAAAAAATGTGGCAAATGCATGAATACAGAAGTGCAAAGAAACACCAGAAAATTGTGGAAGATGTAGACAGTGGAATGGGAGAGAGGTCCAAGCACCAATGTAAACCTGGAGGACAAAAGGTAGAGGGAAAACTCAGGCACACTACCCAGCTGCTTTGCATTGCTCTGCCAATGCAAAGCAGCTGTGAATGCAGCTTAACTGGCCAATTCACTCTGGCTCCCTCACAGTGCTCCAGACTGACATCAGGCTGCTTAGGTACCTGGTCAAATATATCCATAAATAATCAAATTATTAACACAAAGAAAACCTGATTTTGATGTTTCTTTTTCAACTCACTGTCAGAGAGCACAGGGCAAAATTTTCTTACAGCTTCTTGTAGAGACTTCATCCATAGAAAATAAAAGTACTAAAAAAGGCAACAAAACCCTGAACTCTGTCCTGTAGTGATACAAATAGGGAGCAATCAATAATTTAAAAAATCTTCACATTGTGATGACAAACATATTCTATGAACCCCAGAAGTGCAGGTGAGGGAAAGGATTACCGGTTTCCTAGAACACAACACTGGAAAAAAAAAATAAAAAAAAATTAAAAATCTGACTTTTATCCCTTTTTCTTCAGCTGCTAACTTGGGAAACTCCTGACATCTGGGAGGCATGGTGCTTACTAAATTCTGCACCTCTTCTCAATTTTTTTATACTGTTGAAAAAAGTCTCTTTCGTCACTGAAACATAAGTAATGATTTCCCCATCAAAAAGTGCTCTGAGGTACATTTTTTTATCCACTACCACAATTTAATAATTCTGGAAGCACTACATAAAACCTTCTCCAGTGTTCCTCCTCCCTGCCTTTACAGTTCTAGGAAAAACAAAATAGCTCAGCCTTATTCATCATTCAGATTTGAAGAACTAGCTTTGCTAAATGCAATAGTTGGATCTGTTGTATCAAATACGCCTTTCCAAAATCATTTTTCCAAGGAGAGCTATGCAATTTTAAATCTCTGTTTACTGCTACCGCTTGCTACAGCAGTGCCCCACTGCCAAATTGTGCAAGTCCAAGTCACACGTGAAAGCTTTTAAGAATGAACTGCAGTGAACCCAAATGGGCCCTTGCTAAACTGCACACTTGTTTGCCACATTGTTTTGCCTTACCCTCCTTTGCTGAGATAGTGCTCTACGAGTCCAGAGATCTTGCCCTTCACGCAAACCACAGGAAAATCACAGGGGATGGGCAGGGTGTGTGTGTGCATGTCTATAAAAAAGGATGGCTTGCAAATGAAAGATACCCTAATCCCCGTCTTTAGGGATGGAAGTCAGCAACAAGCACTGCCTGGTAGCAAGGCATGATGCCCACTAACTTTCCTCAAAGAAAGCCACCCCTGCATCCTTCCTGTGGCAGCTCTCCAGCTCCAGCTCTCCATCCACAGCAGAGTTATCAACAGCAGAGAGGCTGCCTGCTAAAACGATTGTTATCACTAACTCGACTCGCTAACATTAAACATCTCACTGGCAGGTGAGCTCACAGCTACAGTGAGCTGAAGGCTTCCAAGAGAACTACTAAAATGTTTTTCTAGATTCATTGTTTCCTCTTCGTTCAGGATTATAGAGGTTAAAATTAAAACCAGCTATTGAGGTATACCTTTAACTATGTTGGTATTGGGACTTGACTATAATTTCTTTTGTGAATTTGCCAATTTTTCTCCATTTTGTTTGGATTGCTATAGGTTCCAAATGGAATATTAGCTGATAATATCAACTGGAGAGACTTGCAGCTTTTCAGGGCATTGTACTGTAGGGAATCAGGAAGAGAAGGTGTAAGGAAGAACTTACAGAAAATATCTCCTATATTAACAAATTCATTTCCAATACAGACATGATTTTCCTTAAACAATTTATGTCCTCAATTTGTAGTTCTCTGGGAGATCTGACATAAGTAGAATATTATGATAGACAACAAATTCAAAAACTCTCTTCCACAATTCTCATTAAAGATTTTATCTAATGAAATATTTTTTTACAAATAGAAAAATCTTTTTCCAAACAGTATTTTTTTAGAAAAATATGACTTCTTGACAAAATAAAGAATTCTGACACCTTTTTTTAAATGATGAAGAAGACTTGAAAATCTTTGTTTATTTTTAATACTATTTTTTATCAAAGCCAAATCCTCACGGGCAGTTCTCAAGTTTTCCTGCTATCCAAAAGCTCTAAATGATCCATTTGAATGGTTGATATCTGCCCAGCTGGGCTGAATTTGAGATCTGAAATTCCAGTTGAAATCAGAACCTGCCCTTCTACCCACAATTATGCACTGTATCTGGTTAAAGTCTAAAAACACAGAAATAAAGCTTAACAGTTTGCATTTGGTATTCTACACTGATATGATTTTTTTCCTTCTCCCTAAATTCCATTGCAAATATTTTTATACTCTTAAAAGCCAGCAACATTTCTGCAAAGTCAGATATCTGAAATCGAGGATTATTTTTTCTGCCATGTGCCTCTTCACCATGGTTCTAGTATTGGCATTATAATTGCTTATTTGTATAGAAAGAGATTTCTGAAGTATTGGTCAGTATATTATGTAAGTATAATATGAACCAAAACACTTGCATAAAACAAATATGTACAATATATCTCTGTTTTGACAAGTATCATTGAAAATGATAGCAAGTAGAATCAGATGTTTTCAGAGCTCTCTCAAAACATCTGTCCCTGGAAACATTTACACTACAGTCTGGAAAATACAAAACACAGATTGGGTCAACAGCAGACAATCTGGATGAAAAACATGTTTTTATTGTTTGACTGGTCTTTTTCAAAGGTGTTTGTATGATATCTTCATGCATTCAAATAAACTGAAAATATAGCAAGAGAGTATATATAGCCGATCACTAGATGTGGTTCGAGAAGAGCATTTTAGAAGGTTCAGCAGACCTTCTAAGAGCAGAACAAATTTCATTGTTTACCAGTTGCCTCTAGTGTGAAGTGCTTCTCAGAGGTGCTAACGTTTTAACTGTAAATATACTATAAACCTAAACAAGGCTTTCTTATGTCTGAAGTTGCTCTCAGTCCTTGTCTGCATAAGCAAGACTTGAGGAGAATCTGAATACTGAATATCATGGATTTTATGCTGTTCTTTTAAAAGAATCTCATTATCTTTACAACCAATAAGATATAAAAGGGGTTGATATGCTCAACATATTGTGGCCAAGATGAAAATTAGCATTTCAAATGGCTGGAGCTATTGTACTCTTAAGTATGCCTGTTTAACCCATCATTCAAGCAAGGGAAATAAAACAGATGAAGGGCTTCAGCAATTTTTTCATCAGAGTCGATTCCAAAGATGGTGTCTGCTGTAACTAAGATCTGGATGTCCCTTTAGCCAGTGTGGTAACATTGCTTTGGGAAACCACAATGCCATCGTCAGCTGTGAATATGAGATAAGGACAGTGACTAATAAGAACAGTTCTAGGACAAGCACAAATTAGATTACTTTAAGACGACCCTAGG
This sequence comes from Microhierax caerulescens, assembly GCA_035590215.1. Taxonomy (NCBI): domain Eukaryota; kingdom Metazoa; phylum Chordata; class Aves; order Falconiformes; family Falconidae; genus Microhierax; species Microhierax caerulescens. The sequence goes on from JAVJGJ010000057.1 coordinate 21,534,570, forward strand.
TGTGCCAAAACCTAGGCTGACTTTTTTGTCTTGAGCTGTCACAGCTGGAAAGGCTTAAGCATGTGTATTACGTAGTTTTAAAAAGAGGTTGCAGAACAAGATTTTCAAGGACAAAGTGTCAGTGAAATGACACAAGAGTTGGACTTGCAGAAAGAGCCCAAAGAACTAAACCTATTAAAAAACTGGCACATTACAAATTTTCACTCTGTTCAGCAATTTGGCAGAATCCATTTATAACAGATTTCATGTTGGGGATTGAGTCCAAAAACGACTCCTCCCCTAATTATGAACTGAACAGCACCCTCCCCCCCTTCACATTTTTAATGCAAAAATAATTATAATAAAACAATGTGAAATAAAATAAAAACTCTTTGTTTTGACTTGCAAAGAGATAAAAAGGAAAATGAAGGGCAGGGTTGTGAGTCTCCCCAGTCAGAGCACATTACCAACTGGAAAATTTGGAGAGAAGCAGGAACATGGGATTTGAGGCACCAAGCTGGTGGAATCTGAATATGTCATAAAGGTTAAGCACAGTCTCCGAAGGGGAGCCAGGCATCCCATGCAAGACTAGTCCCGCTGGTTGATGGCCAGCTAGCATTGGCATTGGTGCTGTGGCAGATGCTCATTTAAACTTCCACCCTAAAACTTGCTGGAAGAAAAGTTACAGCAGTAGGTGGGGGAAGATGGGAAGAGCGAAATGGGAAAAAATAGTAGAAGGACTGGAGACCAAAATAAACTGGCTATCGTACAAATGCATTTGAATTGTCAATGTGTAGCTAATGTTTCTTGGTCCCAACTGTCCCTTTGGCTGCCATCATTTTTGTCTTTGGGTCATTATAGCATAATACATCTGATGGTTACCAACTTTCCCTGTAGTTCTTTCAGAGCAAATTGAATTACAGTTTTGCATATATGATCATATTTTAACTGAATTGTTATTCTAATTCACTGGAAAGTGGAAAAAAGGTATTTGATAGGGTGCACTCCCTGTAGCTTCATCCTGAAAATACTTCACCTGGAAAAGGTCTATCCAAAGTCCAGTTATGAAACTGACTTTGTATGTCAGAAGGTTCTTGATTGCCATAACAAAAGTGAATTTTGTTTTTCATATACCTGTGTCATTACAGTTTGATGTGAGATTTGAAACTAAGTGCACTGACTTTGGAGGGTTCCTTGATGCAAATAAATGGTGGCAGCAGCTTAGGCTCAGTTGCAAAAATGTGACCAAATAATCAGCACAATTTTCAAGAGACTCTATGCAAAGTTGCTCAGGATTTTTCAGGCATTTTTTATTGAAATTTCCTACCTGAATTTTCCCACATGAAAGTATGTTTTAAATTACATGAGACTTTTTTCCCAAAAAGTATGTTTTTACATTTATTTCATTTTGTCATTTCTTTCATATTGAATGCCAGATGCAGAGCCTGAAATCTAGCAAGAAGATGGAATATGAGGCACTGTAACTAGAAATCCTTGGGGTACCAACATGGCATTCTCATATTGAAAGATATATTGGAATGTATGTAATTATGCAGAATATGCAACCATACTGCTATAATATAGTGATATTAAGTCATCAGTATTAGTTGGAAAACATTATATATTATATATAAATAAGTATGCATATTGCTAAATATATATAACTAAAATAACAATGTATCCCAAAATAAATTTTCTGTATTTGCTATTCAAACAGGGCTCTGTTTGTTTCTGTTTTGCTATGCAAAACAGGGCATTTTCAAAAGGCATTGTGTGTGCTGGCCTTTTCTAAAATCTAATGTACAACATGGCAACATTTATTTTTTTTTTTAATTGATTTGGAAACTGCTACTACATGTGGTAGCCTATTTCTAACCTCTCCCATTTATTGTTAGTTTGGACACACTACTGGCTTACAGAATCCCTACCTTCCTGTTAATTTTCATGTGACACCAATAGCAGGATCTGAGGCCGGCCTTACAGGTTTGAACAGCCACACTGCGTGTACAAGTTTTCTATCGATTCCAGACCATTTCAGTGATCCAGTTAACTGTGAAGCATCACAAATATTTGTGCCAGGAAAACTGAAAGTGAAGGTCTAGAAGAAGATATGGGACAGCTGTAGGAAGAAGAGGACCAAGGTCTACTGCCATCAGCAGTGACTGCTGCTGAGGAAAAGGCTGATGGTGGGCCTCTTGTCCTGCATCCACCTTGCAGTGAGGCTGCAGTTAGAAAAACTCTGATACTTAGTTGTTTTAGGAAGCCTGCAATGGTACATAGGTGAATTAATTAAAATTATTTCCAGCCCCATCAGTGTAATGCTAGTTCCCTGGTATTGTAATGCCAATTAACTATGAATGTAGTTCACTACTGATCATTTTAGTATTAAATTCCCAGCTACTTGGGAGAGCACGCTGCTGGGTTTAGGTAAGGTATTCATCATCATTCCCACTGCTCTACGTGACCCTGGATTAACTAATCTAGTTAGTTTACAGGGTCAAACACCTTATTGGAATGAAAGTTTGTGATAGTTTCATAATGCAAATGAAAAAGCTGTTGATTTCTGAAGCCAAGAGCTAACAAGTGCTGCTAGTGACTGAGTCAGGTTTGTTGTAATCTTTACTTTGAAGATACACTGGAGTTCTCAAAGGTTAATGAACCACTTGTGGTAGAGCTTTCCTTTAGACTTTAGCTCTGTTTTATTCTTGATAGAACCATTAACTTCTACACTAACCTTTCTACTTGTTACTATTACACACATTCTGCCCACTAAAGCTTTCTATTGATTTTTGCCAGTGAGCTTTTATAAAATGTAGGTTTAAATACATGGGTTTATGGTTCTGTTAGCATTGGGTGGTATACAGACAGACAATGATTAATTTGTAGGTTTAAATTTATTTTAGATATATTTTACAGTCACTTTGGCAATACCATTCTCCTCAGATTTTGTTTCTTGAATCATTTGCTCTAATTTTTCCAGGTATCTTTTAAATTGCTATGGTTCCATTTAAGGAAGTAACATTTAAAAGACATGATTACTACTGTTAGCAAAATATATTGAGATACTGAAAAATCTTCCAATCCTTCTAAATTTAGGATCTGATCTATGAAGACTGGTGTCACTGGGGCAGAGGACCAACAGTTCTCACTATCTGGAATCTAGCCAGGCATTAGAAAATACTGTAGTCTCCTTTTAACATTTTAACCTCTTTTCTCTTAATTTTGTTTATGAGGTTTTCATATCAAAATTCCAAAGATGATTTATTTTTTCCTCTGGTTACACCAATTGTGGTGAATGAATTAGAAAAAACTTTAGCACCAATCTTATTTCTAGGGGTTTAAAAATTATTATGATTTTATTCTATTTTCCCATTTTTATTTTCAACATTTTAAAATATAAGCTGGTCATCCTTCTCAATTTGCTTCAGTCAATGGCATATTTCTATTATCTCTACTTGAAACACCGAGGCACTACAGCCATAAATATTTGGTGAATAAAATGTTGGGTTTATCCAATATTTTGAGTCAAAGATGATTTTCCTGGAATTGCTGTATTTCTGGTTGTATTTTTCAAATAGAAAATCACGCTTTAATCAGTGCCAATTCGTCATACAAGCAAACAGGAAAATTTCCACTGCTAAAAAAAATAAATCAGGGGATAAAATGTTTCTGGGATTTTTTGATTACTATTTCTTTAACCACACTGTAGGCAGCTAGTGAAAGCAGGCTGTAGGTTAAGTATATTAGGCTGCTTGGAACCCTTGTGCTTTGCAAAATTGCAGTTATTCTCCATGGGGATTTTACATCATGGCACAGCTATTTCAACACCATTTTTTTTGCAATGGATGGCAATAAAACCTTGGCTATTTCCTTGTTTGATTAGCAAAAATCCCACATATACCCAGTGCTGCGACCTAAGCATGTTACTGCGATGAAGATGCTTGGAAATTACTTTCCATTTTGAAAATTACTAATAAGAGAATTCTTTGCATTATGGGTCAAATTTCTATCTGTGTATTCAGGCTTGACTCCCTTGATTTGATTGCTCTATACATTTCAGAAATTATTGTAGCTTTGAACAAGAATTATTTGCAATAAGACATTATTCATGTCTGCCCAAGAATTAGGCTTTGAGAGATTTGTACTAATATTTTCTATTATGTTGGTCAACAGGGTGGCATTCTGTAAGTTTAACTTTGATATTCAGATTCAAATATTCACAACAAAAATATGAATGTCTCATGATTGCAGCTGTGCAAATAGCAAGGGATTACACCAACTTTGAAGTTGGATTCTGTTCTTATTCTTTTCATTATTCATTTCCCTGTGAACAGCAATGGCAGAAATTTGGGGAACTTCTTAAATTGATGGACAATAACTTATATTCACATCTGAACTATTTACTACAGTAAATAACCCCTAAGCAACAGTATATGTATAGAAATAGCCCTACCCTAAAGTCTCAGGACAGATGCCTGCCACTAATATGCATTTAATAATTTGAAATGGGCAAATGGGTAGCATTACATCAATACACTTTTAGACTGCTGAATACAGCCATAGTTACATTCAGCACAGAACAGTAACTATACAAGGTTCTCACTGAATTCTTCAGAAGTAGTATTGCATGTATTATTCCAAGGTGTCTATGTAGCAAGAGAAAATTAAATGTAAACATTTGCTGTAAACAGCAAAAAAGAATAACATTCAGCAATTTAGGTCATGATCCCTCAGTCAGAAGGAAGGAAATCAGTTTTTTAAAATCTGGTGTTTGTGAGCATTGCCAGAATATGGGAGCAGCTGGATAATTGAGGGAAAATAAAAGGTTAATGTATCCTAATTAAATTACCTGAGCCTTACTTATCTTTTTTCTAAAAAAAGTCTCAGTATTTTCTTCATTCAGTCATTCTGTAATAGTAATTGCATCACATCAAGGATTAAATACAAGGGAAGAAAATGACCCTATCAGCTTGAAAAGTCAATTCGGAAATAATACTTTAAGTGTGTAATGGCAGTCCAGAGGCAAGAATTTGTCAATAGATAATATTTGCTGGGTAATTTTGAGTAGGAAAAACAATCTTAAAATCTATGTCATTTACAAGCAAGCTAGAACAAAGGAGTTAGATCCATTGAATTAATGTATTCATAACACAAATAGTTCTTCCTTCCCTAAACCAGTTAAAGTTAGCTCAAAAATAAGACCGCATTTACTTAAGGCTTATGAACGAACCACAGGGTAACTTTTCAGCAAATTAGAGCAGAGTCTGAAGCAAAGCACAAGCCCACAACACCTTAATATGGTATAATAGTTCACAGTGAACATTTCATGCAGCTGTATAAATAATACCACCATCATAGTGAAGACAGTGATCGATGATTCAGTGAAGCATGTTTCCAAGAACTAAGACAACTCCATAATGCTAAAATGGAAACCAATTTAGCATGAACTAGTGAGTTAGGAAGTGATGGTTTGTTTTAAAAAAACAACAACAACCCAACAACCTTCTCTTCTTTGTAAACACTGAAGCAATATAAAATAGAATGTCACAAGTAAAGGTCAGAAAACACAAATTTCTACTGCAGTTCAAGAATAAACAAGTCCAAAATATGATTCTAAACTAAGCAGTTTTCTTTGTGCAGAAAGCCACTATTTTCTATGGAAAAATATTGGGGTTTAAATTACAAAACAAAAGCACTGCACATTCACACATAAACATAGATAGTTTTGTATTTTAATATGATGTTACTCATTTTTCATTATACACATGACAGCATTGAGCATCTTTCTAACTTGTTCTTCTCTGTGTATCTGAATGTACCTTCCAAGGTCTTTAGCATTGATGATCCTCTTTCAAAGAAAAGGCATCATCATACGCTGCATAAAATGTTAAATGTAGTCCCATGAACATGGGTAGAGGAACATAACAAAAATTGGAGTATGATGAATCAGAACTACAATTCTTCTAGACACTATATAGAATGAATTAAATTACACCCTTTTCAGCTGAAATGTTTTGCTTTCCCAAATTTTGCCCTCAAATACATAGCAAATTTTTTATTCTACCTAAATTTTTCAAGTGTTTTCAGATCACATTTTTATATTTAACTTTTTAATACAGGATTATTGCAAAACTCAGAGGTGACAGCATCAGGGCTCCGCTACTACTACTCCAGTCCCTTTTAACAAATTTGATGCAGATTGTGAAGTCATGTGAAGGGTGGCTTTTTGCAGGAGTAGTGAGTAAAGGCCATTCTTGCTTTTAAAAATGTATGGGGGAAATTGCGAATATAAATACAGTTCGCAAGTTGTTCAGAGAAGGATTTAGAATGGCAATGTAGATAAAAATGTTTCCTTTGAACCTATTTTGAATTACAGTGAAGAATTTTTAATACTGTTCATTCTTAAGTCCCACAAACCCAAACACAGACATGAAGTTCTAATATACAATGAGTTCTAAAAGAAAAAACAAACAAAGAAACAAAACAAAACAAAGTGGAAAAAGAAAATGTGAAACCACCCATATGTTTATAAAGGAAGATGAAAGAATTGGAAAATCTTAAGAGAAATGATAGTTAACATGGATATGTAGATTAATTCTGTGCTATTACACTAAAAAAAGCACTATAGCAAAAGCATTATTTTAAATGGATCAATTAAAAAAAATTGCAACCCATCTATAGTTTACAATTTACCTATTCTAACCTAACATTACAGTGTCACAAGATACTAAATATCACATCCATTTTACATTTTAAATTTAGATTCCTAAATCACTAAAAAACCTGCTTGATTTCATACTAATAAAGCAAACAAAAAAAAAAGCTGAACATGATTTCCAATGCATTCAGTATGACAGAATGTCAGGCTCCAACAACTCCCAAACACATCGGTCAGAAAAATGCAAATCCGCCACTCATGCCTCAGCCTCCACACTGCAATGTGTGTTACTGCCCTTACTACATGGGTTTAACTTACTGCTTCTTGAACTTGCCTTTTGCCAAAAGATTTAATCTCCATGCAAAATATCTGAACTGCACATCTCAAGGATGCACACATTGCGGTAGCATGAACTTTTCCTAATCTAAATGGTAAAACAGTCCCAGTGTGTTTGGATTAGAAAGACTCTACCCTGCAGTGGTTTGTATAAAATGATCATGAAGGTCGCAGCCCAATCCCCAAAAGACAAGTGTTGATATCATAAAAATCACCGCGCTCAGTAACTGGCATCGGTGCTGACAGACTTGGCAGAGAGGCCAAAGATTCAATTGACCTAAAGACTAAACAATGCGCTTTTTTTCCAGTGAAAATGCTCCCTTTAGATTAGAGCTGAGATACAATTAACATGGCAACAGTTCTTTGTGAAACAAAGTAATTCCTTACAAAAATAGCCTTAAAAAAAGAAAAGCAGCAAACACTGGCTTAAGACATGAATTTGAACAAGAAAAAGTCGTGTTCTTTTCCAGGGTGTAAAGTTTGTCTTTATTAATCCCATTCATTATTCAAAGAAATACACACACACACACGTGTACATGTGCACATATTTAAATATAAACTGACTGAAAACTAGCAAAGATTATTCTAGACCCAAATTATAACTGTATATCTGATTTCCATTTAAATAAAAACAAAGCATTCTGGGTTTAGAATATGTGCCTGATAAAGAGGATATTGACTGGATGTTAGTGCATGCAAGATAAATTCAGTTCTCAGCCATACCACCTTAACTCCGGAGAAACCCCACAGATGTCAATGAAATGGTATTGGATTTGTAATGGAGTGAGAAAAGAATATTGCCCAGCGTATCTTTTTTATATATTTTATTTTAAGCAAAACATACAGAAGAAATCTTCCTTTGCTTCCCCGTTATCAATCAATGACCATTGCTCTGTTAATGTATTACAATAAAATATCTCAATGGTGCATTGAGCTGGTTGACTGTAATATATCAGCAGATCAATGGTTTGCAAAAAGAAAATGGTCAAATGCAAGACAACCTTCTCCAATTAGATAATTTTCAAAGATTTCACACACAGAATTTATAATGGCTTAGAAGAATCAAATCAACAGCATTAACTGACTGACTGGAGATCTCAGAGGGCTTTTCAAAGTGTAACCTTCCTTCCTGTGGGGGGGGGGGGGGGGGGGGG
>JAVJGJ010000057.1:21559980-21603753 GCA_035590215.1 Microhierax caerulescens
TGGCACTGAAGGTAAAGGGGCCCTGGTAGTAAAGGTCTCAAGCACAGTTTGCAAAATCCATCTAGGAAGCTGAGTGAAAGAGTTTACCTGTTTGTGTGCATGGCTGTTGGCATGGCTTTGAAGCTAGCTTGAACATCTTGAATACCTTCAAAAACACCAAGCAGACTTGCCCCATTTTGTAGATCCCTCCCTGTGGTGCCCCAAGGACTGTCATCCTGCCCAAACTCCACAGGACTGTGTCTCTACTACTACATTCCTCTCTCCTATTCCTCAGTGTCCCAAGAGCTTACTCATTGCCACAGGGTCCTTGGAAAGAAAATGTATTGGCAATGTGGCACAGTCTGGGGATTTCTGTTCTTTTCAGGATCTTTAACTCGTAATGTTATCAGAATAGAAGTATTTCACTTTCCTTTAGCACTCTGAAAAAGAAGCTAATAATGATTCTCAATTTGTTTTAAAAATGCTTGGAAATTTACAGCTAAAAAGCAACCCATGAGAGAAATGCATTATTTTTCTCATTAAAATCCCAGTATTGTTAAATACCAATGATACCAGTCTCTGTGACTTTTGCATCTGATTAATCCTTCCCTGTGAAGTAAAGTGGCTGGTACCACACACTACCATCTGCACTTGCGGTGAAGGCAAAAAACCCCAAATTCCAAACAGCCTCTATCTGCAAGAGGGGCCATGGCAGCAAGACCTCGTGGGTGGTTTATGTCCATTATGCAAGGAGTGCTTGGCTTATCTGAAAATCCGGCTTCTCCTCCAGATCCTTTGCTAGGCACATTATGTGAAATCTGTTTTCATATGTCTCACCATAGTAAGCATTTACAGAAAAATTAAAGGGACGTACAAGCAAATGTAGCAAACTAGTGTGTCCCTGAATAGGTTTGTTACTGCTTGTTAATTAAGACTATTGATAAATCTTGGGTTTATTCCATGACAGATATCAGAAGAATATAGATAAACACAGTTAAACACAGCAGGTAACCCTAATGCAGTTACTGAAATATTAGAGAATATTTGAGATAAATTTGAAGTTAGGGTAACTATCCTTCCACATTTTAAGGGATGTCCCTTATCTGGTGGCTAATGGCCCGTGACCCATATCCAATAAGGAGTTGCTAAGCATTTGATCTGATAAAAAGCATGTTTTCAAGCAATCATTATTCAAAGGATCAGACACTGTGATACTAATGTATGATTTTGTACCATGAATAAAACATTTCAGATGATATCCCTCAGAAAATCTATACGGGAATTTATATAGGTGTGCAAGGAAGGGTCAAGTGAATTTCACAAAAGGAGATAGAGACCTGTCTGGATTAAATTAAATGGGTTAATATAAAACATAGCAAGGCCAAGAGTCATGGGTTCAGAATATGTAGCCCTAAATGTAAACCTGACATACAGGTTACTTCCCAATTTCACATGGGTCTGTCCCCATCCTGTAAGAGAAACAGGTACTATTTATCCCTAGAAGAGCTTACAGTATTATTGGCAATAAACAGAACATAATATAGAGGAATCAAGAAACTCAGATGTCTTTTGTAATTCCTGTAGTTAATGTGAGAACACAGACAGAAAACTGCTGTCTGGCCAATAGCTCACCTGTACAACTCTCTGAAGTATATATACTTCTTCAGATGCCAGAATATCTCCAGGTGCTTTTACACAGAGGCGTTCAGATAGACCAAAGGTCTTTGCCTCACCACCAAATTCACCAGTCTTGATGAGCTCTAGGAAACTGTAGCAGGAAAACCATGTTAGATACATACTCTGAAAGTACCAATCCACCTCGAGTCAGCACAGTTGCACAGACATGCTCCTAGAGGCATCATAGTGAGTAGGAGACCTCAACAAAGCCAAGGCTCTCTTGTAGTGACTCTGTACCAAAAAGCAAGTATGAGCAGTCTCTTCCTGGGAGCATGGAGATCAGGCAGGAGGAAGAACACAGTGAAGAGAAATTCTTAGATACAGGCAGGAAGTTACTGGCAGTAAATTCCAGAAACAAAATCTAACTCTCACTAATCTCAGTCCAAGTCTCATGCACCATCCACACTGACTCTTTGATTTCAACTGACAGCATCATACTTCAAGTTTACAGTACCTCTCTAATATGGTAATAATAATTTGTTTTTAAATTAAACAATACTTTTATTTTCCAGAGCATCACTTTTTTTTTTTTTTTTTTTTTTTTTTAAACCCTACCAAAATAACTAATTCCTAATCCTTAGTAGAGATAACTAGCTCAAAACACGGGCCTTTTTGTAGTATTGATAGTATCACACGTTTAGCATATTATAAGCTTGTAAATAACACGTAGACATTTCCTAGCACTACATACTCCAAAATGTATGTAGTGATGAAATGAAACAAAGCTATCTGTTTATCCAATTCTCTGACTATATCTCCCACATAATGGTTTCAAAGATTAGCCTTTCAAATGCAGAGCATTCAAGACTTGGCACTGGTTTTGCCCAGATCAGATTTTTATTAGATGACAGACTAAATTATACAGGTTTCTGATTTTTTTTTTTTCTCTTGTTGAGTGGTGCAAAACAACAATTCCTACCCAAGATAAATGAAAAAGCCCAAATGCAGATCATATATCTAAGCATCAAAGAAATACAGGAACCTTTGGATAGAAATCCATTCTTTTTCCAAGTTTTCATGTCTTGCCCAGCACTGCAGAAATGATCTTTTTCTGCAAGTAGATGTGGCTTTAAACATTGAGGTCTAGCTGACTGAAGCCTTTCACCAAAACACCTTTGTATTTTGTTTCAGGGGTCTGGGTCTGGATTGATGAGGAATGCCATTGGGATGCTACTTTACAGATGGCGAGCGGGAGAGCAGGCAGTACTTCCCTCTGATGGGGAGGAGGCAAACCCTTCATTAAAACATCAGCTTCCCCCAGAAGCTCATACCGTCTGACACGCCTAACCTGTGTGCATATGTCAATACCGAATGCTTGCTAATGTTGCTGAGGCTGTAAATAAGGGTTCATACAATACTATGAGGGAGATTAATGAGTGGAGTGCTTCCATCTCTGCTGGAGGCTGAAGTAGGTTCCCTATTAAGATGCAGTATCTGTCACTGTCAATAGAGACATGCTGTGTGGGTGTGAGAGGAGGTTAAGAGGTGTGTCTGAATCTGGTAGTTCCTTCCTTTTAAGGGTCTAGCACAGAGGACTGACACATTTGAGCAACATCAAGTTCCTGAAACATGTTTTCTATTTAATGGAATAAGTCCACTAATACCTGTGGCCAAAGAGAGGGGAATGTAGAGGAGTTGGAGATATTCCCTTTTGAGGAAAGTACAGTTTTCTCCTTAAAATTAGAAAAGGAGAAAGAGAAAGAGAAAGAAACTAGTACACTGTGCATAGGCCATGCAGATTTCAGGGAAGGAAGGAGAGATATATTTTTCCTTCTCTTAGTTCTTCCCTTCACATATATTAGAAGCTTTCTGCGTTCTTATGATAAATCAGATGTCTGCCCTCCTTACCCATGCTCCCTTATCTCCTTCCCTCTTCAGTTCAGGTAAACAACTATTTTTATTTACTTGTATGACATCCATTTCTGTAGTATCAGAATGTCTTACAGAACTGTCTCATCTTTATGAAGCATGTGATATCACCCTCTGAAGGATGAGTTATCTGTTTTTACATTTGAGGAAACAATGCACAAAGAGGCTTAGTGCCTTGCCCAAGCTCACATTGTAAACATGCCAGTGAAGAGGGCTCTTAATTTGGTACTCAGAAGCCCTTACACATGTCTCTGCTCTGGATCTGGAGTCAGAAGATTCCAATATATCCCACGCCTGTGTTGCAGTGAGGAGTGCTAGCAAAAGTGGCTGGGGATGAGGAAGGTCTCTTCTAGATTATTAAGGAAATCTTTTCTACGTGTTTGAACCTAAATCACATTCTAGGTCAGAAACTTGCTTCATACAGTTGAATAATATACACAAGATAAATATGCCTATGCATTTAAAGACAGATGTAACCCACTGGCTCCTCTTAAAACACCTAAGGAGCATGTAATTTTATACAAATCTGCCTTTCTCTTCTCCATCAATCAGAAGATCAGCCTTTTTCCATTACTCAGAAGACTGAATAAAATGAACATAACATAGAGTGAAATTATCCATTTTGTCCTAAAACTTGTGCTTACATTACAGAAGCTGAAAGAATGTGAGGAACTTATCTAGCCAGCATAGTCATTACATTGAAAAGAAAATAAGTGTAACAAAATATTGCATTAAGATTTTAAGATCTGGCTAAGTTCAACAAAAACAAACAATTAAAAAAGAAAGTGAAAATTTTAAAAAGGAGAAATCTAGGGAAAAAAATTGGGAGCCTGTGTGCAAATAAAAATAATAAATAATCACTTCTAGATTTGCATGTTAAAAATTTATCTCACTTAAGTACCTGGATGTGTAGCCCAAAGTCAACAGGAATTACAAAGGGCAGCACCTCTGAATAATAGATCACTTCTTTAGCTCTTTTCTCGTTATAGACATAAGGCAAATACTACTTATTCTTCCTTTACATCACCAACCTTATTGAACACCAAACAGTTCTTTTTTTTGTTGTTTTTTTACTTAGATTGCAATTCTATTTATGATAATGTTTCTCCATAAAAACACAATTAAAAAGCTGCCTGCAACTCACATGTAGGTATTAAGTAGTCTTTGTACATTCACTTCAGATGCTGTCATGTCACTTGCAAAAGGAAAATTAAGGAAAAAATATGTTTCCTAATTTGTCAATAACATGTATAACATGAATATTAAAAAATAAATGTATTATACTACACTATGAGTGGTGTTTTCCTAGCAGACTTGATAACTCCTCTGGTTCCAGCCTTGCACATGGTATACCAGGCTACAGGGTTGGGTTTTGTTCTTGTTTGTTCATATTTATGAGAGTGTTTATCATGAAAGGTTTATCTTGTAATGACAGATGCAGAAAAGATGGACTACATTGAAGCTGAAGGACCTTCAGAGTGAACAGGATGAAGGATACATTATTTTTCAGTTTGCATGATTCACTTACTCTTTAGCCACCCCATTTTAAAGATCTTTATGAGGTCTTCACCTTAATATTGCATTATTTTCAGAGTCTAGACAGTGGGAAGTGCCATCCCCTGTTCCTTCAGCCTATGAGATACAAATTGATCATAAATAGGAGACAAGTGATACTGACTGTAGAGTTTTAAAGTCATTATTAAGTAAACCTCGATGTGGAGTTCATTTTTAGAGGTAGAAGTAATGTAGTCCAACCCAGACCTTCAGAAAATCCCAAACTTACAGTACGTTAAAGTGCCCCAGAGAAAAGCTGATAACTGGTCCTCAATACTGTGAAAAAGTCAAAATTCTTTTTGATGGTAAAATCAAACAAATGAACTCCTCCTTACATTCAGTTGTCTAGTTGTTGGGGTTTTTTTGTATGTATAGCCAAATGACTTTCAATAATTGCTATGAGTCTTATTCTGTAGCTATGGTGTCCTAAACCTTAAGATAACTCTCTAAGCTTTCTTACTGACCTCAGTTAATAGCTCAGAATGGAAAAGAGAGTACTTTGGTGTAGAAGGAATACGACTTTACCTGGATCAAACATAGGACAACATTGTGGAAAACCAAACAAAATTAATAATTTTTTAAAAAATCATTAAGAATCAAATGACACTTAAAAAAACACAAGGGGAATCCTGTGGTGACACAGGTCAAGGCAGACTGAAAAACCACTGTCTGCATGGCTGGGTTTGGACAAAATGGCCTTTATTGTTTATACAAATTATTTATATATCTTAGACAGCACATGTGTCAGACCCTGATAGGTTATTGTGTTCTTCATGCTTGCTGTTTGCTGAGGCTGTAGGTGCCCGTATGCTGCGGTTCTAAGTTCTGGTTCTTCACATCCTGTTTACATACCTGACAATTTGTGGCTGTCTTAAAGGTACACGACTAAGTCTTTGAAGTCAACTAACTGGTCTGCAGACCTGCTGCAGACCCCAACAGAATCTTTTGCTACAAAAACTTCTCAGTACAACTGTTGTTTAACAGTTCTTCCTACTTTGTGGAAATAGCTTCCAACAACATATGGAGTCACCAAATTTGAATGACACTAGAGGTAATTTTTGGACGGCAATGAATGCTGTCCATTCAAATGAGAGCTATATAGACAGAAAGATTGTGTTTATAGGACAGTGATCTCTAAAGTACCTAAAGAGTTAAAGGATGTCTGTGGGAAATGGAAGTTATTGGGACAGGTAAATAGAGCTGAATTTCAATAGGAAGTTATTATTGAAAGAGGAGATGAGTCCTGGGCATGTCATCAATGATGAGTCTACTGTAAAAGCAGCATGACACAAAGTATATGCTGACTTGTGTCACTAAATCAGAATAAGCCTTCTGGGGAGAAGACAGAAATAAAACTCCTGTTCAAATCTCCAGATAGAAGATCCCAGAACTTATATATCTATCTATATCTATATCTATATCTATATCTATATCTATATCTATATCTATATCTATCTATCTATATCTATATAAAACATGCCTTACAGAAGCAGATATGCTTGGCAAGATACCTTCTTTCCTCAAAAGTGATGATTCGTATGTGTATCTCTTTGATGATCTGATACGACTAGGAAAATCATATAACCCCAATACCTATTGACCAATGTAAAAATCAGGAGCAGATGCCTCCAATTGTTATGTTTTGTTTGTAAAAGGAGAGAAAAATTCTTCAAAACCTTTTCCTTACAGGTTTTTTTTTTTTGATGAGCAGACAGCCACAATAATATAACTAGATTCCCAAAATGGTGGGAAGATGGCATTTGTATATTTGGAGAAAAAGAAAAAAGAGCTGAGACTCTTACAGGTGCCAAACACAGAAATGGCAGAAAAAGGATTCCATATAAATAAGACTAAACTTAACGTAGTAACAGGCCAAAATGCAGCTGACAGAGTGAAATACAAAGAAGCAATTTTTTTCAGAAGGAAAAGACACACTTTTACAGTATTAGACCCAATTCTTAGCCCAAAGTTAATCTTTGGATTACTTTTAATAGAAACATGGGGCAGAATTCAAACTGAGTGACCTAACCTGTTCATTTTCACTTCAAAACTAATGTGTTTTTTTTACTTATTGAAAGAATAAGCAACAAAAGATCCTATAATTATCTCAAATATATTTTTTATTTGCCATTATAAATTTTCCTTCTTAAAACAAGGTCCTCTTTCATCATTTTAGGTTCTGAGTGTATTGAGAAAAAAAATATCACTTTTTAAAAAATTTATTACTAACCTTTCAATTTTATGTAGTTCAGTCCTAAAGTCCACATTTTATAAACTACTCAGGCCTTTCTGACATAGAAAGGAAGCAGCAGTCAATTTCTTAGATGGAGGACTGACAACTGTCCAAGATTAATAGCATTACTGGTTACTTATTTGGCCGACAACCAGGGACCACTTTTTCACTTTTCATCTGAGTAAAATATTAGTTAAAACAGGTGCAAATACCTATGCTGTGCATTAAATTCTCTTCTGAGACAGCCCCAGGAAGCAGTGAACCCCAATCAACCTTTTTGACTCTGTTGAGCAGGTCTCAGCCTCCCAACAACCAGGCCCTGGAAAGCCTTTTTAACTCCCCTTTTCAGAAGTAAATTATATGAAAGATTGTGAGAAATAAGTGTGGATATATAAACACAGGCAAAAGCAGTCATTCACACAAGTGGATTCACACAATACTCTCTGCAGTACTTCCAGAAGGTGATGCCAAATAACATGCAAATTATTTGCATCCCCAGAGAAGAAACCAAAATAACGGCTGGAGTTAGGCCTTTGCAACCAAATCCTGACTCCCTTCCCTAGTCACTCATGTTATTCTTTCAAGTGGTGTTAAGGTTTGTCACTAAGCATATAACTGCTCTTTTCTAAAGCTAGATAGAATTGAAAAATACAAACCACCACCAATACATTTTCATATTTCATAGCCTGTGAATCATGACAGAGCCCCTTCTGTTAGCAAGTCTTGGCACTACACTTCCCGCAAAGAAACTAATAGATTGCATCCTTTGGGCATAGCATCAAGATGACCCAACCCAGCCAAGATAGGTCAGACCTTGCAGTCAATTTAAACTGAAAGTGACAAATCTACAGTACCAGAATTCAGGTTTTAGAAAGTGGCTCAGATGATTAATTCCATATAGAAAGACACTGGGGATTTTAATTACTCAAAACTGGCAAAATAATAATTTGTAAAAAATGACAGGAACACAATGAAGAATGCTCTGGACATGACCGGATTCTGCAAAGTCATTACAAATGTTCCAGTTCTTTGAAGTCAGGTTTCTACAGCAAAGTATTTCCATCAAAAAATGAGTTTTTAAGAATTCTGCACTAAGCCAGCTGTCTGTCTGTTCACCGTACTGACATAAGTGTTGCCACAAAAGAACAGGTCATTTCAACTGGTCTTTCCCAAATGGGTCCTTGATGATCAGTTTTGAAAGTTTCAAAGTTTGGCAGAAATCCTCTACAGTGCATTCACTGTACTATATTGATGAGGGAGCAAAGAGTTGTTTCTCACACCAACTAGTCACGAAAGAAAGTCTTCTGTAAAACTATGCTTGTCCTTAAAAAACAAATACATACTTATTGGCAGGGAAAAGCAGGGAAAGGAAGAAGTTTGAAGGGTCTGCCATGCAACAGAAAGCAGGTAAAACTCTCCACGCCCTCAGAATTTTTTTCCCTCTAACCTACTAATGCCATCACTACAAGTAAACAAATACAGTGATCTAAACAAACTGAAATAACATTTTTTTCTGCACCTTTAGCATTACCTAGCTGATTATTCTTCAGTACACACACAGACACACACGCATACACACCCACACAGTGCAACAATTTATTTTAATGTAATGCTGCCCCCTTGTGCTTTTGTATACAAGGAAGTTTTTGTCAATAACCAAGGTTTGTAGCAACAGAAGAAAAACAAGAAAACATTTTCCGCAGCTCTGAAATTGCTTACAGATTTTTTTCACTTGTGCAGTAATAGGTTCTTATGCAACAGTCGGCTGTGTTAGAGCCTAAGGAAACAGGAAACGTATTAACATAAAAATTAGAGATAAGTTAAAAAGAAAGCACACCATACATCAGTGAAAGATGAAAAATGAAGACAAAGGTCAGACCAAACAGTTTACAACAACCTACTAAAAATTGTGCAAAATAAACGTTTAGCTTTCATACATTAAGTTGTAGTATGCCAACACAAAGAAATGGGTTTCACAGAGAAAGGGAAAAAAAAAATAGGGCAAAATGAGAATGAAAACTCTATAGCTCAGGAAATCAGCTTCCTTCACACTAGAACTCTAGCACCAATCAGGCTTGGGTTATCAACTTTTGGAATTCCATGCCATAAAAACTTCTCAAGTGTCCAAAGTTAAAAGCACTATGAACTTTTGAGAATTTCGCATGAGAAAAGTACCTCTTTGTGAACATTTGGCTCAGAGTCAATTATCTATCAACTGCCTTTGTAGATCTATCTAGGGACTGTCTGGTAAATTTGTCTTCCTTAGTGATGGTCCCCCACAAAATTGCTAATTGGTTGAGCTACAAGGACTTGGTACCATTCCATATGGCATAGTTTATGGCTGAAGACAAGAAAATTAATTCTAACATTTTTCAATAACACTAAAATTTAAAAAAAATTTGTAAGAGATTGTGAAGCATGTAGTCATGATACAAAGCCATGAATGTAAAACCACAATTCTTTTGAACTTTAAACAAGACCTGCATCCTGAAGCAACCATTTATTTTTTTTTATGACTACTTTGTGCAATTTCATATGAATAATAATAAAGCTTATATGTGTTCATTTACTTTTTACATGCATATTAGGCAGATTTTCTTTAAATTAATACTTTTTGTTTTCAAACTTCCACAAGCCCTTGCAATCACAGAATTAAAATACCTATACATAGATATCTGTACTTGCTCTCTATGCATTTTGTATTCAGTCAGTAGCCTGAATACATACATGACCTTTACTGGCCATTTTTCTTTCTAAATTTCACAGGTGAAAAAGTTATTTGTAAATAAAAAAAGCAAAAATCGCTTATTTGGGTCAAGAAGACTGTAACAATTTCAGACAACATTTTGTAAAATAAATATGAAAAGAAAGTTGGAAGTGTTTTGTGCTGATAGTAAATGAAAGAAACATTCCCATTTTCAGCTAGAATTGGTTTGCTTAGAATTTTACTCTTTGTATTTTAAATATTTCTAAGCTTTGTCAAAAGTCAATGAAAGTCAAGAAGTTAAACAAAACCTTTTGTTTCAATCTGAATGACGCCTTCAATTTGAACTGAAATATATTTTTCAGCTTTCCAGAATATTAAAGGAAAATTGTGCATTTTTAATTTAAGGTTGACCCAAAATAATTTTGTGTATCTGGGCATGGCCATTGACCTAAGTAAAACCCAACATAGTTATTCAAGGAGGTCTACTGTAAATGAGATTTATCTTCAGAATTTCTATTCTTTACCTTGTTTCATTACACTTTAGCCATCTTATTAATTTTTTATATGGAAACTCAGCAGATGCCTTGTGCAAATCTAAGAGTCTATAGTGTATTATTAGAATGTGTGAAGTAGTATGTGAAGTGCCATCCTCTGATTTTCTCCTGTCTCTCATGAACGCAGATCTAAAATGTAGGTAATTTAAGTATGTTGGCACTCTGTCTAAAGCTATGCTAGTCATTTTTAAACTGTGAGTTCTCACTTCTCTTCTCAACACATACGTCTTACGTAAATTAAATTAACTTGGCCAGAATCACAAGCTGAGCGTCATCCTCTGTGACACTCAGGTGTCAAAAAAATGGACTATAAAGCAACTGTAAAACCTGTTAGGGAATTGTCTGATTACAAAAAGAGATTGTGTGTCTCACCAACCACTCCTCCCTGCTGCTGTTGGGAAAGGAAGGAGCCACAGTGGTAAGTCCTGGGGCAGGAGGGGTTATGGGGGCTGTGGCATGAAGGCTGTTGCAGCCACTCGTTATGTTGTCATTCCTGGTGCCAGACCTGGGATCTGGGGAGACGTAGGTAATGGCATGTTCACACCTGAGCAAAACTCTGTGCAGACAATAAACTGACTGGTTGCCTGTTATTTTGTTCAACATCCATCTTAATAGTAGTTCTAAATTTGTAACTCTTCTCTCAATTTAAAAAAAAAAAAAAAAAAAAAAAAAGGCTCTATTACTTTTAGTAACAATGTGGTTAAGGCAGGAGGAGCTTTTGGCTAGCAACAGTCCTTTAGAAAGAGCTTATGAATCAAGGAAAACTTTTACCATATGCTTTCTAAGCAATACATAACTAGTAGTATTAATATGCTTTCATTTCTGGTTTTGTAGACCTTGAGGGAAAAAAATATTGTTAACCTTAGTATTCCAGTGCTTATAATTTCTTCCAGTTCCTGTAATTGATTTCGCTTGGATTGTATTCAGATACTGTTCTGTTCTGGTTTTTGACCTATCTTTTATTTTCCTCACTTTTCAACAGAAGACTCCTGTTTTTTCAATCAATTATATTTTCAGATAGATGTGTATATTTTTTAAGAAACTTTTGATACAGCTGTTGTTATCACTGTTATTAAAGGACTTAATACATGTAACTCACCAACTTCTTCCATCACTTCAAAAAAGCATGTAAACAAGGAAATTATTTATGCTATCTACACACATCTATCTTAGAGGGCCCAAGATGTTTCTGGTAAAAGCAGGAGTCCTCTGGGGACAAGTCATAGCAAAAGAAGACTTAGGTTGGTTTAAAAGTGGTTTCTGAAATTGTCTTTGATATTACATTCCCTGTACTAAGATTTTTGTGAAATTGGGCTCCTAGTCTAAAAGAAATAATTTGACAATTACATGTCAAATTTAGGGTGTATGAATGCCCTCCAAATTATTAGTAATCAGCATTAATAAACACTGTACTACCTGTTGAAATATTTAACCTGCTATTATCTGAAAAAAATCCCCAAAGTTAATTTATTTGTTGTGACATAGCATGTTGTGGGAAAAGCCAGGTAGTCCAAAGCAAATTTTTTAAGTCTGTCTCAGACAAAAAGTACTGGAATCATCAGAAATAATTCAGCCAATCAATTTTTAAATAACTCCTGAATCTGTTTGGCACACACCGATCAAAGCCAGGGCCTCATATTAAAAGCAAGAAGACTTGTTTCGTTTAGAAAATGGAGACTACTTGACCTGCATGTAGAGTCCTGTTTGACTAAAATGTTAAATTCAGGACAAACAAATCCATGTGACGACCTAGTCATACTGTAAGAAAGCATTCATCATTGTAATGGCACTGCTTATGCACCAAATTTTGTTGCCTGATCACTGGCTGACAGCACTCTTGTAGATGACAGCTTGACAAAGACAAAGACAAAGCTGTGTTAGCTCTGTAGCCAGAAGCGTACAACATTGGAGAAACATCTGGAAATTGGGGTTTATCTCATCTAAACCTGGAATCTTCAGTACTACTTAGATTTATATGGGATGAAAGTAAAACCTTACCTAATTGCTTGTGTATTTCTACTCTTCCTCAAAAAAAAACATCAACTGAGAAATAATACCTTTTTTCAACATCTTTTTCATCTATGAGGATAAAAATGTATGTTGATTACTTCCATTTTTACCTAGGTAATTTAATTCTAATTCTAATAATAATGATAACAATAATAAATAATAATGTTAATAATAACAATAATCACCTACGTTCTATTTGTGAATGAATCCAAGGTAAGTGTTGATTGAAAACATGTGGCATATCTTGTGAAAAGCCAACAGAAAAAAAATTACAATATTATTGCTTACAGTGAAACAGAAAGCTTATGACAAGGATATTGAGATTTAAGTCTTGACAACAAAAAAAAAATTGGCCTGGGTTTCAGAAAGCATTTTTTAGTGGTGAGATCTGATGAACTACAACATAGTCTCCCAAGATACAAGCCTTATTGCACGACTTTCTTGAAACAATGCAAAGTACTCAAGAGTAGAGTGTAGGGAGCACTCTAAATTGGTCCCCTGGGTAAGGACTAGCTGACCTAATTGGCATTTCCCATCTTTAATTTATGTGATCATACAGTATGCTGTTATCTTTTCATTACATTAACCCATAGGGTCAAGCATTCCTCTGGTGGAGTTCCATTGGCACAAACAAATTTGTGCCAGGGCTCAGTTTGGCCCACACTATTTAAATACAAAATTAATGTCAAACATAGCTGTAATCAGCCTTATGGAGTAATATTCTCAAGTAAGATGACCATGTGGTTCTCCTGTGTGAGAAAGATAATTTTATCAATGCAAACTTTATAAAACTTAATACCCATAAAATATTACATACCAGAACGGCACTAAACTACTTAGAGTGGTAAATAAAACATTAGTTTGGAAAAGTATTTGTATTCTTCCTCACATTATTGCAATGTTTTATTCATATCCTGCTTATATATTTTCTTCATTCTGTTAATCTAAGTGACCAGCATGTGATCAAGCCGTGGAGTTCTACACAGTTCTGCTTCCTTTGAGGTTGCACAGCAGCTCCATCACCTTCAGGGCAAGAGGAATGCAGTCTTGGTTTACGAATATGTGTCTTTTAATTCATCTGTCAATCTCTTCACCAGGCTACATCACTAACATCAACTAAAACACTGCTAAGTTCTGAAGCCACCTTCAAAAGATAGTTTCTGCAAAATGGCAAATACCAATTTTCTGAAAGCAAGTGAAGGTGGCAGTCCCAAATAGTTCTCTTAAGAGATCTTCCAATGATGTAGAGATGTCTTTAATAAGCAGAAACATAAGCAATAATTTTATCTTTTGTTTTATTCTTGTTATGTGAATTAAGGAAACAAAAATGTCTTATCCTATCAATCTGATTTTGCCTCAAAAATGTTAAGTAGTCATAAGCAAATGATGTGCCTTTGTTTACTTATCTGTCAAATGACTTTGAGATCTTTCTGAAATTATTGAAAGGCACCTCACAATAGTTGTGACGTTGTCAAATTTGCAAATTTGCAGCACAGCTAAAAACTTTAAGTATTAAATTAATTGATAAAAAATATTCCATTTAAAGTGTTATGTGATAGATAGACAGGCAAAGAGTTTCATATATAATCAATCAACCAACAATTCATTTTTCTCTAAGAAAGTCAAAACCTGCTGAACCAGAACTACTTGAGTTCAGAAATGCATCTGAGGCTCACAGAAGCTGTTGCTAACACTTTTTGTATTGAGCCTTTGAGACCAAAACCCAAAGACATACTAAACGATTAGGAAGGATGACAGAGGAACATAACAAAATGTATAAATTATGTCTATACTACAAGAACTTCAGAGAATTTTCTAGTTTCTGAGCCTGCACCCAAGGTCCAGCCACATCCAACCTCCATGCAGGTTCTCACCTTGCTGCTAAGAACATGGCAGAATTGAAGAGCAGTACTAAGGGCTTCCCGCAGCCAGCTGCAGAAACTTTTCTTTTTTCAGCCCATTTATGTCTTCAAAAGGAGGCATTCAGAAACCAAAATTCTAGTCATGACCAGTTGAGAAAAATTTCTTTAATCCACCTCATGCACTTTAAACATGTTCATGTCCATTAGGACAGACACCAAGACCCATCAACAGGACAGAATCTGTAAGAGAGAAGAGTTAGAACTTTATACAAAAGCGGGTGCAAAATCAAATGGGCTTATTATTCTTAGATATAAAAAGTTACAACAGCAATTGAATTAATTTATCCCAAAAGTTGGGGGAGGGGTCAGTTTAAAATTTTGTTTTGCTTTTGTCAAGGGAAAATATTAATATTTTTCTTTGAAAATGAAAATAAATGTGTGAGTTTGTGTTCTTGTCATTTTGTTTCCATAGCCTGAGAAATACGCTACTTTTAATCTTGTCTCAGGGAAAAGAAAAAAAAACAAAACAAAAAAAACCCTGTAGGTACTGATATGAAAGATGAAATTTCAGTGATAATTACTGTGCATCAAATATGTGTATGAAGCCCAGTACATAACATGCTTTCATCATTTGGGGAAAAAAAAGCCCCTGAAAAATCTATGATCTGTCAGAAGCAGGGTGAGAATTGCAAAGCTATCCTAGCTGCCTTACCAAAGGGTTACTTCATCAAGTAACTTACAAGTTAGAAGCGCACATCACTGTTGAGGGAAAAGTAATTTGTTGTAATCATTTTTAATTATAGTTATTCTTAATTATCTTTGCTGTATGTTTAAACATTAAAATACAAACAGTGCTGCCATAGCACAGATGGCTGGTGCCTGCTATGCAGACTGTCAAGCTTCATTTAAGCACCACTGTCATTTTTCCTTACAGTTGTAACTTAAAGTAATAATGCACTTTTTCTGAACCATAATTATTCATGTTTTAAGAAGAATACCTACCATAAGGTACTTAAACAAAGACATTCTGAAGCAAAACCCCATTCTACAAATTCCCCTAAAATAGATGCATTTGAGACCTCAACCCCAAAACTGGGTGTACCACTGAAATCATATTCATAATGGAAAGCCTAGTGGATAGTTCTAGCTGTAAGCAGCCAGGATCAGAGTGTTAAGGGCACGGCAGCACTCCCTACAAAAGGAAGAGAAATAAATTGCTAGATTTTTTCATTCTTACCCCTGCTACTGCATCTTCTTTTGTCTCTGAAGATGTTTTACAGAAAATCTTGGTGGCGGTTTTGTTATCTTTTTACTTCTGCATGTGTCAATACAACCATACTGTTCCTTGCTGGGTTTATTCATGACATTAAGAATCATTTCCCCAAAACCAAACTTAAATATTTCTAAAATGAGATATCACTTTAGTGCTAGAACATTTAGATGTCCCATGAAACCTCAAAATCATTTCATGTGAATTCTCAAACCAGGAATCCAAAAATAAGTTCAAAATTAGGTGAGAGGAAAATCTCAGTTCTGGGAGACAAATCTTCTGCAAAAGTGAACCCAGGGAGATCCAGAGCAGAGGAGAAACATGAAAGAGTTGCAAATTTAAGTACTCAAGAAGAGATGGTGCCAGACCAAGAAAGCTCTTCAAGGCTATTTGAAAGGTGTGACTGACTAAAGATATTTCCTGGACACTAGTTTGAAAAGCTACCTGAAGAAATAAACAGTACACCATAAAAGATGGATCAGTGGGTGCAGGAACAGCAGGAAGGCTTATATATTAAATGGTATTGTTTATGTGCGATAAAGTGATGTATTACATAAGGTTTGTAGTTGTCTGTTACTTTCTTACTGTCACTACAACTATGTCATCATTCTATCATGAAAGTTGTACCTTGTTCCTCCAGAAATTCCATTAGCCTCATTCCAACTCTTCTGCAAACCTCACACGCCATGTATATTAAGGATTCCTTCACTTCTATGAAAAATTATTTTCACTGTTTAATTCCGTTTCTGTAGGTTCTCAACAACACAGTCCTAATTTGCAGGACAGAAACATTATTTTGGTTGACCTAGCGAGATACCATTTCTGTCTTGCAAGTAAAAATATTTAATTAACATTTTCTCATGATGGTACTACTTCGAGCAAAGAAGAAAATAGGCAAATGCACATTTATTTGAGCAGAGTGCATTTGGAATACTTGTAGCGGCAGGAAATCCAACTCATTGCCTGTAACTTCCACTGTGGTCAGTGACTCAATGACACAGATGAAAACTCACCATGGCTAAAGCTGACACAAAGCTTGATTTAAACTTTCAATATAGAGCTGAAGCAGACATATGGATTTTATGACAGGTCTTTACTTCACAAAGCATCTGGCACATTGAGGCCAAATTGCCAATTGTGTTTAGATCCTACTGCAATGTGAATGTGAACAGTTAAAGCATAACTTAACTGAACAGTTAGTAACAGTGGAAAGTTGCCTGTTTTGGATTTATACACTTCCATCCATATCACATTTATTTGAGCCATGACTGCTCATATACTGTTTCATCAGCACACTTTAGTTAATGCTTCCTCCAGAAGAAGAAAAACATGAGCTCACTCTGTAACTCTTGCTCTCTTACTTCGTTCTTGGTCTCAGTACCATAGGCATCCTTCAGCATTTTATGCCTTTTTTTGATGTCAAAGTTCTATAAATCGGCTCATTTTTTCCTAGAAAACAGGCATATTTAATGTCTCATTTCTCATATGTCACCGAAAAGATATCATCTAGCAGTTTCTGACCTGGTTTGAAAGTCTTCTTATTCCATTATCAATTTGCTGAGCCTCCTACTGCCACATTGTATAGTTTTAGTGTTAATTTTTAATATTATTTTCATGCATTTTTAAGGTAAGAGTATGGGGGTTTTTTAACTAGAGTGCAATAATAGCTTCTCAATATTAAATAAATAATGTTACAGCGCTGAGACAATTATGACTTTTTGACAGTGTTGATATATTATTGTTTCAGCTACAGAAATTCATCTGTTTCGTGTATTTTATAGGTAGTTTTTTGTTCTTTACCTATCTCTTTTGGTTTTTGAAAAATTAAATTTGTCCGATCGCCAAGATGCTTCCCTCAAACCAATACTGACTAACACTTCAGGGCTAGATTTATTTTTTTTTGCTATGAATCAATTCAACACACAATATCTACCTCCATTTCCAAAAGATCTGTAGCAAGATTCTAGGAAAAAAGTGATAGAAGCAATGTTTTATAAATCAGACTCCTTTTGATGTTAGGTAGTGGGATTAAAACCTTTGTGAACATTCCAACGTGGTGTTGTCATAAAATTCAAGTCAGTATGAGACCCCATGAGGTTTTACAGGTCTTGTGTCCTTCAGCAGACTTTTATCTGAAGAAAATAGTTTGTATGTATGAAGCCACCAGATGTACATCTACTTCCTAACAAAACTCAAAACAAATACACATGTAGAGAATGGGAGACATGGGTTTTGACAAGACTAAACTTTCAGAATAAGACTTATTTAAGAAACATGCTTTGAAGAACTATATAAAGTGCTAATTTACACAGAAATTGAATTTTCAGTCCAATAGAAGATCCCAGCCTCCTCTCCTCCTCCTCACCACTACTGCTCCTATATACCTCTCTCATCTTTTACAAATTAATTTACATTACCAAAAAGAAAAAAAAAAAAAAGAAATCTGCAGGTTGGTTGTGGATTTGATTGGTAAGGATGAGAGAACAACAGGTACTATCAGGTACAAAAGAGCTTTATAGCTAAATATTTTTTCAGTAAAATTATAGCCATTTCAATATAAATCTAAAGATGAAAATTCCAGAAAACAGAAGGGTTTCTAAACTTAATATTGGTCATGGGGACTCAGTGCTCTCTAACAACATTTTCAAGAGATTTTTGGATATGATATAACTGTAAATATATTCAAGCCTTGCCTAGAGAACTCCACTCATAACAGAAACAATGAGACAAACTCCATGATAATGGCTCCTATGCACAACTTCTGATACATCAATATGCACTTTCCTTTGCTCATGTTCTTCCTCTCTATCCCTTATTCTCAGCCATGCTGACTTTTAACTTGCACTGTTAGTAAAAAAGCTGAATTGGGAGCATTAGAATCTCCCAACTGATCTTTTTTTAAAATATAAAGTAAAGTTAAAACCACTTCAACAAAGGCTAAAGCACTTTTAAAAGCCACAGACACCTGCAAAGGTCAGCTTTAAATTAGAAGCCACTGCCATTTGGGGCAGAGGGAGAAGAGCAATGGGATAAGTCCAAGAAAACTAAAAAGGAACAAAAAAATAGTAAGAAAAATAAAGACACAAAGTAGTTTAACATTTTCTTTAACATACACAGAGCCACACTGCATAGAAGATGGTGCATTTCTACATGACAAGAACACCATCCAACCATATAATGTTCCCAGAACATCAAGAGGTCACATATCATTCCAGGTAGCATCTTCAAATGTTGGCAATTGATATAGCCATCTCTTTTCCATTAACATCAGTGAGGTTTAGGATGCATCTTTGCATCCTTCTCTCACGCTGATTGCCCAGTACTGAGGACCAAAAACATCAGCTTCATATATTACAGGGAAGTTGTTATCTGAGGGGAAAAAAAAAAAAATTCTTTTTTTTTTTTTTGCAAATACCCTTAGATGTAGTTGTTATGTAGTCCAGACAAATCCACTTAGTCATCGGCACCTTCAGGCACAGCGGCTGTAGGTAGTTGGGAATTTAACAGCATAGGTTTCAATAACAATTATTAAGAAATGGGAGGAAAAATAAGTCTTTAAAATTATTATTTTCCATGGTCTGAAAAGTTAGGTCAAGATAAATACTTGAAAATTATAGTTTAAATCCATATTTAGATACCTGATAAGTAAGCTGTGTTCCAGAAGTGGCAAGTTACCCGCCAGCTCAAGCTAAATTCAGATTTCAATTCCTAACACTTCTGAAAACCTTTCCACTTCCTTAAGTGCCTGAATATGGATTTGAGAACCTAAGTTCAAGTAATGTTTTAAAATTCAGTTCATATTTATGTACCTTAGGATCTTCCCTGAGAACCAACCACACTCATTTTTTTCCTCCAGCCATATTAAAGGCTTAGTAAAGGTTATGAATTTGCAAATATTGTACCATAAGACCAAGTTCTAATTGGCCAGTCCCTCCCTGAGGACACATTTTCACAGCAACTTCTCAAAATTAACCCTTAAAAATTAACCTCTTAAAGGAGTCACAGTAGCCAGACGAAAGATTATGACCACAGACATAAGTGAATCAGAAAACCATAAAACACAGAGTCTAATTCTTAATAAAAAATTATAGACTTTCTAGTTTCTCTAGCATCTTCTGTCTCAGGGCACTGACCCTTTTTTTATAGACATGGGCAACCTCAGCACAATGTTATGATATTATAATTCTACTTTCACAGGTTGGAATGTAATAGTACTTGCTACCAACAGATAAAATTACTTCTTCAAGGCCAATGTCAGAGCTAGGTATCATACCTAGATCATCTTCCTTCCATGCCCAGATTTTAGACAGTATCCAGAAAGATACTTTAGTGCCTGCAAAGGCACTGAAGCAGACATAAGTGACCTAGCATCCAAATCCTGGTTCATTTCTGCTATTCTTTGCTTCTACTTACAAAGGTTTGACATTGGCAGAGGAAGTTAAAGTGTTTCCAGTACACAGATGCCCAAATCAAGGGCCAGAACATCAGGGTTCAACAAACCTATGCCAATTTGCATGAGCTGTGGATTTGGCACATGCTGCCTACCAATACAAAAGGTGCGTAGATATTCCGTGGCACCTCTGATCACTGGACTGATGGCTTAATTGTCATGTTCCTCACTCTGCTGGAGTCCCTGCACCAATTAAGGAGACTCAACTGTGTTTTTCAGGAATTAGATTTAAAAAAATACTTAGACAAAACATCTGTGTGCCTCCTATGTGTTTATTTATTCATTACATGAATCTCTGTTAGATACAGTATCTGCTAATGGAAGCAGATAAACCTTTTCATTCCCTTTTTATACATGCAGTTTGATTTGCAGGCAATAGGGGAACAGCATATTTGGATTGAGAAGGGATATTGGAAGCCAAGGAAACAACTTGCACACAGTTCATTTTATTCCTTTGCTTAAAGCAACTCTGTTTGATAAAAGAGCCATTAAATATGGAGAACTGCATACAACATGTTCAGTGCATTGTGCTGAAAAAAAGAGGCAACACAGTACCTCTCACAAAGATCCACACTGATAATTTTTTCTGGCTCCATTAAAAGAGCAAAAGATCAGCATGTTTAAGAATCAATCCAGAAAGGAGAGTCAAGCCTAATCAGACTTCTAACAACAAATAAACCTGAATGACCTATACAATTGCTGATGTGAATTTCTCTCAAGTCTGTAGATTTTCATTCTGGGATTAACCCCCCACTCCATACCAAAACCTACTAGATATGATGACTAAGATCAAACATTTATGCAAGTGGTGGTATCTTCATTGCCGTAATAATATACTGAGAGGCTNNNTGCTGGGAGGACTAATCACTATCCAGTCCCGTAAACCTCCAGTGAACACTAAACACACACGAGAGTAACAGACCCTCACAGAGGACCAGAGAGTACGCAGGCTGAGGGATGGGTATGGCGTGACTATTTCATAGAAGTGCATACAGCAGAAATCTACAAGGCAAATGCTCTGCGAGGCCCAAGCAACACACTATAATATAGGCCATAACAGCAGATCATGCTGGTTCAGCACCAGATTTATGCTCTCCAGGCCTCTGAATCTGTGGTCCTTCTTGGAGCTCACAGATTATATGAACTAATGCATGGTTTCCCAGGACTTTGTTCTATAGTTACACAATTCATATTTAAGAAGTAACTGGAAATTCAATGACTGTTATCACAGGATATACTTTAAAAAAATAAGTCATACATACTTTATTCACCCAGAGCTTCCTTTTGAATGGTCTGTATTCTAATCTTTTTTTCCCCTGACCCCGTTCCTCCTTAAAAACATTTTTACACCATCAGGGTCACAGAGAAAGCAATGTCCTCAGCTTACTTTCTTCCTCAAGACCTGAATCAATGAGGTAATACTTTAGTTTCTCCAG
Source organism: Microhierax caerulescens (assembly GCA_035590215.1). Taxonomy (NCBI): domain Eukaryota; kingdom Metazoa; phylum Chordata; class Aves; order Falconiformes; family Falconidae; genus Microhierax; species Microhierax caerulescens. Next base: position 21,581,582 of record JAVJGJ010000057.1, read on the forward strand.
GAAATTTACGTTCTTTGCCACCAAGACCCTAGCTTAGAGTTGTTTTACTTACAGTTAACACACACAAAAAAGTTAAGGCCTGAGTAAAACAACTAGCTGAAGCCTTACAACCCCAGCTGTGGACAACAGAATCGCTGAGGATTTTTCCAACCAAAAAATTACTTCTGACCTTTTTGGCCTTTAAATGACTTTTATGCCAACACCCATTTTACTTGGCCATTCAGCAATGGGAGGAAAATCCAAGTTCTCTTAATATTTCATAGACTCTACACTAAAGAAATTGAGTCATTTTACATCACATTTTGAAGATATTGTTTTTGAAAACTGCTGTTTTTCTTAAGTATTTTCACACAAAACCAGCCATATGAGAAGATCTGTTCATTTTGCACTTTCTGGCTACAATCATTTCAATGTAAATATATGTTTTACAGAAGTTACTCTGGATCATTTAATTGAGGTAAATCTGTTAATACTGATAATAAATCTTAACACAGAAATTGTACTGTATTTTTTAAATCCTTACCAAGACTGATGCTGCTGTAAGAGCTTTTTGAAACAGATGGTTGGTTGTTGTGTATGGTGCTTTTTTCCCCTCCAATCTCTCTCTCTTTTTTTTCTTTTTTTTTTAAGGCACATATTGTTAACACTTTGACCTGATGTGTTCCTTTGAATAATTATTCTGGCATCCTTAAAGCAAAGAAAAAAAATATCTGAGATTTTTATCCTTATTAACACTAAATATAATTTAAGAAACTAAGAAATGTCAAACATGCTTGTAAATAACACCAAGCATAGTAGGCTTGGTGGTTTTTTCCATCAGCTCTAACTCTGCCTTCTGTATATGCTACCTTCTTCAGGTGGATGACTTTAGCAATTAAAGAAATGAATCCATGTGGCACAGAGTGATCTCAGCTACCCTAAGCAACTTAATTCCTTTGAGGAGTTTCTCAGTACATCACAGGACAGGATAGGCAGTTCTCTTTCAGCTGTTACCCAAGTAAATAGTCAATAAGACTCCCTGACTGAGCAATGACTACTTAAGTGGGAAAATATTAAAAGGTCTCTACTCTATACAAACGACATTGTTCAACAATGCTGTGAGATGTTTATAGCTGCTCTCTCAGCACTGAAGCATTTCAGGACTTGGTGCTACTGTAACAGAGAAGAGTCCAATAGGGAAAAAAAAAACCAAAAACAAACCACAATGCACATATACAAAATTTAACAATCATCTTCACATATTCCCAGACATCTGCAACTATTTTACTCACTTATTTTCTCTGCATATCCTGTGCTCAGATTGGAGAGAGAGACATCATTCTTCATCCTTTCTTGAGACTGTGAGGACCATCAACCTCTGATTTTACAGTGTGCTGAATTGTTCCTCTAACTAAGGGCCAAACAGAATAGTAGCAACCAACTTGATATGAACTTAACCAGGGAAGGCTCAAAGGCTCATGAAATTCCTTTCACTCTTTTAAATTTGCAAAGAATAAGCATTACTGACACATCATCTTACCTATCTGTTGAAGGGCAGCTTTCATGTGTGTAGCAAGAGGTGCTTAATAGTCATGTAATATAAAAACTTAGAAGCAAATAAAAAAAAAGCAAAGCAAAGACCATGAAAGGAATATATAATGACAAAATGTGTCTTTGCCGGTGAAATATATCTTCACCTTTTGAGACTCTACCAGGCATGAGATTATTCTGAGATTTCAACCTTGTAGTTAAATAGTAATACATCAAAAAGATAGTGAAAACTGCTCCTACCCAAGAAGTTCTGACACTGGTTTCTTAGCCCTCAAGAAGAAAAAACAGAACAGACTCTAAATTATCAGCTCCCCTAAACTTACAACTCTCAGCTAAGATAAGAGTTTCTGAAAACAAGCTTGAAAATCTAAGTATCCTCTCTTTTGAGATTACCAATTTAAATACTGTGTGGATGCCACAGGCAATTGTGTTTTTTTTTTCCAGTGAGGATCTACAGCACATGTCATTACTTACAGTGCAATGTTAATACTTACTATTTTCTGTCACTTTAGCATGATCATCTTAAGTGAAACTGTAAATATTTTGAATCAATGTAAAATTAATGCATCTTTGCTCTATTTCACTTGTATGTCTGAGTACGTGTGCGTATAAATATATTTCCGTATAAATATATTCCCACATGCACAAAAATGTTAAGAGAGAATTAAGGTCACCTACATTAATTTCTTAAGTCTAACCCATGTAAGTACAGTGCTAGACAGATTCGTGCTAACTGGAAATCTGGATCTACAGCCATCAAGAACTATTAATAATAAAGTTGAGACGAGCAACCAGAGTAATCTCAGTCGATATCTTAGCACGTAAACATTCAGACTCATTCCCCTCCACAAGGGAGGGGCATCTTCTAGTTTTCCTCAACATACTCTCTTGGAAAGACTTACAAGGAGGGTCAAGGAAGATGTTCCTTCACTGGAAGTAGATGCTGTGGTACGCATCCTGTTTCACACTAAAGGCTGTGCTGTTTCAATGTACCGATATCATCTACCCACAAAACCCCACCCTCAGGGATACAGTCAATTCTTTCCAATAATATTCAGACACACCATCTTAATTTTAACCTCAGCTACATTAATATCTGTTACCAACCTAGGCTTTAGAAAAATACAGAGCTGATTTATACTTTAGTAGAAAAATTAAAGATCAAAAAGATTTATTAGGGTTACTCTACCATCCCCCCTACCAGTGCATAATCATTCCCCACCGTATATTTTTTATGGTAATTAGACACTCAAGGCTCAATCCTACAGAATGCTAAGTGTTCTGGCCCAGTCCAGCAGAACGATTAGGTGTGTGCTTAACTGTAAATGCCTGAGCAATCCCTCAAAAGTTATCTATGAGTAGGCAAACCATCCTCTCTGTTTAGGCACTTGCTGAATTATTTTCCAGGATTAGGTTCAGAGGCTCAGCATCCAGTAGAATAGACTCAAAGCTGTGTTTATGTCATCTTTGTATCTAAAATGTCCCACTGCTATTGTAGCAGCAATGATGACATCAGTAGCAAACTATCGGCACACTGCTTGTAGCAACAACTGGTGCTGATTTTCACTAAAGAAGTCTGCATAACATTATTATACTGCTTAAAGAGCAATCACCTTGAACCAAACCAGTTAGAGCAAAACCACAAGACCACTGCAACAACCACTTGAAATAAAAAAAATTGCTTGTCCAAAGCAAAACTTGTGCTTAATCCAGGGATATGCTCTGGGTAAATTACACTTGCTTTCGAGCCTGCTGCTGCTGCTGGAAGAATAGCACATTGTTGCAAAATGGTGGCTGTCCTTCCAATCTCACAAGGAAATGAAAGCAGCAGACTCAAGAGCAGTCCAGTTTCATGAGGGAAGATGACAGTGCAGGTACACACACCTCCATTCTTTTTTCTCTTCCTTCTCTCCTCTTTCTTCCTTGTATTCCTCCACAACCTGATACAGTAAGAGCCTACATAAAGCACTGTGCATTTTACAAACAATTTCATAGGGAAAGTTCTATGCTTTCTAATCTTGTGTGTGCCATGGTAGAACAGGACCGAATCAATACGTTAACATTGATCTAAACATATGCTTAAATGTCAAAATGTATTTAAATGCCTTTAAGTTATTTATATTATACACACAGATGAAACATATTTTACCCCAACAAGCACCTCCTAATATTTTAAGTAAATATGTGAAACATATGGCTGACTCTCTGCAGATGTGCATGAAGTTTATAATCTTTAATTTTTATTCCAAACACATTAATGTTTCTTACTTCAAAATGACCTGGGTAAACTGTGAAATTTGCTTAAGCTATTAAGAGTAAATCTGTCACACTGACAATTTCAAGCAGCGTCCTTATTGCTAAAAGGGCATATACTGTAAGTTACATGCTTAATGGCTATTGCTTTTTGCCCTGATGTGCACAAGTCCTTTACCTTCAGATTTATTTATTTCCTGATAAGCAATCAATGTACAAAAATAGAAAAGCCAAATGGATTAAGAGACTGATTCTACCCTGATCTCAGTCTAACAAAAAGGGTTTGTTGTCATGAGTAGAATCAAATCTACAGTTAGAGGATTTTGTCACTGATGATTGAATAGATCAGTATGAAACAGCATCAGAACAAGTACAGCTTGCCTTGTTCCTGAAGGTTAGAGGTCCCACACTCTACTTAAGTCATTGACATGGACATATGCAGGGCACAGGAAATTTATGTGCATCTTCTGTGCTCCACAAACATTTGACTGCCTAGCCCTGTAGCTGTAGTCTAAACCCCTGCCCTTTTGACATTTACATGTCAGCTTTCCTTTATGCATGAAAATAACATAACTACTTATGAACATAAACAGAAGTGCAAGTATGAGTTTTTGCAGGGGAGCTTTATCCATGCGGACTTGCCTACAATTGACTTTAATAGGTCACCAAATAACCATGACACTTTCATTTTCCAGATTTTACATGGAATCAGATTAGTGGAAATAGACAATATAATACTGCATACTGAAAGACATACTGTGGGGTTTCAGAATTCTCTCTCAATCTAAGAAAATAGACACAATTCCCTTTCATCGGGGAGACAGCATATAAAATGTTCCACACCTATATATTAATTGTAATGTGGGAGAAATTTCCTAGCCTTGTCACCAGCCCTGCATCAAGAGAACAAACAGTAGTCCCATGCCTCTAAAAGTAGCCCATTCCTAAAGATACTCTACAATAAAAACCATAGGGATTGCAGAGAAGAATTCAAAAAAGAAAGTAAAAATGGGAGCGGTTTTGGAGACAGCAAATGATCAGGAATATATCAGCTATAAATCAGAGCACAGGAGAATTTAGGCCAAGGACCAGGAAACGATTCGTAACAACGAAGTCTAGTTGGAGTGTCAGGAGGGGAAAGTGGTGGAAGAGCTCATCAGCTGTGTCACTTAAAGCTGCACAAAACAAAGTACTTGTGCTGTACTGGCTAGAATAATTCTGCATTATCACAAAGAGGGTTAAACAACTGTTGACCCAACAGCTCTCCTCACTATTTCTCTGATTCTAAGCATCACATGTTATGTAGGTGAAGAGGTAAGGGTCATTGCTGCAGGAAAAATTAACATGTGCGGTGATGTGTCAGATGTTACTGTACATACTATATACAACTGAAATCCCTTGGAGGTAAATATATGCAGGGCAGATTTGTGGATGACCTTCTAGTTTTATATGTCACACCAGACATAATGGGTTTTTACTCAAATAAGGGTTTTGTATGAAATTAGCAGTTAGTGGCCTGATGCAGTCCTTAATGCAGTCACAAATACAAGCCTGTATTTACTGTACATGCAGAAAGGCACGTTCTCAAAAGGCAGACTTTGGGAGTCATTCCCCATCAGGCTTCATAAAGATGCCTTTTATAGAATGGAAGGATTTCGGAGAATAATACAGAGGAGGTGAAATCATTAATAAATTAGAAGGAAGAGAGAGAACCAAAACATGAGACTAAAAAAGAGTTATAAAGGAAACCTGATCACGATGAGTGCAAAGCCTGTTAGAGACAGGCAGCTGATAGAGAGGGACTGCAGCCAGACTGGAGCATTGCATACGCACTATTCCCTGCCCACTGCATTGCCTTGCAGAGACAGACATCCTCTGTTACTGGTTTGGCTGGCTGCTGGGGCCATTGATAACCATATGAAACCTTGGAGTTGTTGAGTCGAGTGCTTTCAGAACAGCTCATAGTGGGATGGAGTCAGGCTGTCTGTCCATTACAATCCGCATTGTGAGCACCTAGGGTTTAATCTAAACAAGGGACTTATGACTGCAAGTATATCACTATATTGGCGTATCATATTGACTTTCTGATAATGTTCTAAGCCAGTCGGGTAAGAAAGAGAAAGTGCCACCGGGTACAAATTGTGGCATCAATTCTCTGCCAGACTGATCAATTGAATTTATATATTACCTCCAGCTACGTACTTAAAATCTATAGTCTCACTCCCTCCAGTGCACAGCTCACAGTTTAAGTAATTGCAAATACAAATGAATTTTAAAAGGATTTAGCAGGCTTTAAATTAAAAATGTGTGAACATTGTTATTTTAAGCACTCTAAATTATTTACTAGTATAACCCAGCTGATTCACTTTTCTCTTCTTTCTGTCTTTGCTTGATTTTTTGATCCCTGAAACCTCAGTAGAGTTTAACATACATTCAATAAACTGCTAACACTGAAATAGTGCTCTGTTCTAGCCAAATTAAAAAAAAAATCTTCAAATTCCATCTACAGAATAACTAGCAAAATACCAGCAGTACAAGGACTGTTAAAATTTGCATTAGATGCATTAGAAACGAGCAAGTCATCAAGAGACATAAACATGCAGTTAACTTAAAGCATGAATCTAAATGCTTAAAGTTAAACAAGTATTTGAGGGATCTGTTTCACATGGGCACTGTGGTGATATAGTAAGATGAGAGGGTAACTGAAAATGCTTAGTGCAGTACCTAAAAGACTGGTCTTTTAGACACATTTGCTGAGTCTGATTTACCTTAATCAAACATCGCAGCTGTTTTCGTTTTAATCACATCTTTTGGATTATTCTGTGAAATACTTGAGTCGTAAGATAAACATCACATCAAAGCAATAAATTAGGTGATTTGAACTTGTGCTAAAACAGTGAGCACCATCTTATATTTTTCCATATTTTCTGACTTCATCCTATTAATTGTAAAAATGATTCATAAGCTTCTTCAGAGACAATAAGGGAGAGACTCAATGCAGTAAAAAGCATCTGCATACAGAAATAACAAGTGACTTCAGTGTGTCTACTTACAGAGCCTGGTCCAGTGCTGGATCATGGTTTATGCCTCCCTTGTATGCCTCCATTGATATACAAACTACAGCTTTTGTTAAGAATAATCTTAAAAAGAAGCCGTTAATTCATCTGCAATATTAGGTTCCAAATTTACAAGGGTATTGCCTATTCCCTGAACACAGAAATGTGATAAAATACTATTTGTTGTCTTGCTGGGAAAGGGTATAGGTAACTCTATATACGTTTGTCCTTACTATTTTTTTATTCAATTTGTTGAATGAGAGAAAGAAAAAGAAGCTAATGTGTAGGGATTATAGCACAGTGCATAAAAACATAATGTTGGGAATTTGCAAATAATTGAAGAAAGGGTATTATTGGTTTGAAGGAAATAAAGTTCTATTCTCATTATGGGGATAAATATACAATCACAAAAGAAATGTTTGTCCTCATTACTATTGCTTTTTTATTGTTAAAGTTATCTGAGGTAATTTGAGATTACTTTCTCCCCAAATAATGCTGCAGTCTTTATTCAGGTATGTCTTCATCAAAGTCAACAGTAGTGTAACTAAATCTTGTCAAAATGACTCTTACAGTGAGCATCAATCCTGTTTTAAGACTTCTCTAATTGTGCTATTTATATTTTTTTAAGCCTGAAGTAGGAGGGATTTGTATTTACATCTAATGTATCTCTTTAGGAAGCTGAAATCTTACCACAAGTTGAGGTTGAATACAGAAAATAACTTTTCCTGACACTGACTCCCCAAATTCATCTAAATCACTCTAAAGCAGGCTTCCTTAATCTAGACTTCAATAACAGTTAGAGTTATCAGGTAGTCCATAAGATATGGGATGCTCATAATTCCAGTTTGAAGAACCAAGGCCATACTAAAGGCATGTACAATACAGGAAATATACAATATTACTTTTTTTCTGCCAGAATTCCCATTTACTTTTAATGTGGACAATGGATCTGAGGCTGAAGGACAGGGAAATCCTATTGCTTCACCAATGTTCCCATACTCTACCGTATATCACTATGACAAAACGTAAAGTTGCTGCTTTTCCAGCTTGCTGTGTTCAGTTTACTCTCTTTGCTCTGCTCCCCAGGTCTCTCTTGGATAATTCAAGCTACTAGATAGCCACTAGTATCAATTGTGGCAGTAACCTACAGAGTAAGCCATAAGAAACAGTAAGGGCAGTAGAAATACTCAGAATCTGCAAAGTCGGTAAGAGGGATAGAGTTAAGGGAATGCTTTTTAGGGCCCAAAGCTTCAAATTTAGGGTTTGCTCTTGCTCTCTTGAGTGATTCTCCATGTGTAAGGAATACCTTTAAGGTTAATGGGATTCTGAAATCAATAAAAATGACTTACTAATGGTTCAGGGAAGTTTTTGTACTACAGAGTGTGAATTTACAAGGTTATTAGCTATTCTGCAACATCTATCATTCTGCAGTGGTGCACCACTTTCAAAATGGACTGTGGTACCCAGAGGAAGACTGCACAGGAAGATACTGTGGAGTGCATGCATGCTCTGAATTTACACCCCAGCTTACCTGCTCACAGGATTTCCTTTGTGCACAAGTTGCAGTTTGTGAGATCAGTACTGCAAGTCATGGGGTAATTTTTGATCATCTGTAATAAGATGTCACATATAGAAACATTTAAGTAAATATTGATTCAAATAACCAAGACAGCTATATGTAAAAGATTCTATTGAAGGAATTAGTTTCAATATGGGTTTTCTTAAACATTTTTTTCCCCAATCCTCTGAGTTTGAATAATGTGTTATTTTTGCTATTAACACTTATTGAAAATAAGGAGTCTTCAATTTGTCTGTGGTAGTTTAAAAAAAAAAGAATAAGGTCACCAGTGTTTCAGAAGGGAGCTGCAACTGCACAATGACTACCATCTCACATGCAAAGCCAAAGCAAAAATCCAAACACCCAAATCTCTTCCCAAAGAAGCAATAACCAACAGAACCGTATATTGCTGCCGTCTTACTGGGTACTCTGCACTGTGGCAGAACCAGTCTCACATTACATACCTAGAGGATATATGCACTAGCAGTTTTCCTTGGAGAAAACCCTACCCTTTTAGATATCTTGTCCTCCCTGCCTGAATTTCACCCTGATCTATGTAAAACATAGTATAGTTTAAAAGTGATGACTCCATACAGTTAACCTCCTGATATGAAAACAATTCACCACATTTTAGAGACTTTAAAACTCTCTGCGTTTTTCACTGCAAGTCATATCAATATGACTATTTCAGAAATAAAAAAAAATCATCTATGTTTTCCTTCGAAAAGAGAATTTGTTCAGAGAAAATCTTGAGGAAGCAGCCTGATCTGTCTGGTATTAAAGGCTTGTTTGACAAAACAAATTTGCAATAAACACTCAGAAAACAGGAGCCATGCCAGTTAGAATGATAGAAAATCATGTCGAAGAGATAAATGGGTCATTAAAGAGAAGGTACTTGAATTTTCATTACAGATCGCTACACAATCACTAAAGGTTTCTGAACTTGTCTGGCTTGTTGATCTTGTGTGCTCCTCCTACCTCTAACTATTATGCCTAATAACCATATTTCCGCATACCTTTTTGAAACCTATATATTTCATCTTCTGAAGGTATCATTAAAAGCTCTTTGTAACCATCAGAATTCATGAATTTTGATATGCATTGGCATGAACAGTATAAGAAACTGTTTAGTGAATAATAATGCGAACATCATACCTAATGATTCAGAACCTGCATGACATAAGTGATGGTATTTTGGTGAACATATGGATTTTAACTAGAGCTTGGCAGCTCAGGACTCTTGTTTAGTTCACTGTGTTCGGCTGCTGGGGAAACTAAATCAGAGGCATGACTGAATTATTAGCTAGGATTTTTCCCTTTCTGTAGACTTGAAAGGAAAATGATACTGGAAGCCAAGAGATCTAGTTATAAGCAGGAAGCTAGCTTTCCATTTCTTGGGGTTTTTTAGTGCCGTACAATTAGAATAATTTTTGCTACTCACCTAACTCCCGCAGTGCACTGATGGCTTAACTGCTCAGGACCCAGCTGTCATTAACCACTAGGCCCCATAAACACTGGCCTGAACAAGTGAAATGAACACTAATTCGCCAGTGTTTCAGATTCAAGATGAAACATGGATTCATTTCTAGAAAATGCAGATCTGATTCTATTTATTTTTGTAGTAAAAGGACAAGAAAGGAGATCAGAAAGATGTAGATCAATAAATACTTAGGATTTCGACTGAGTTTAAGTTGCAGCAAAATTTGTATCAGCAGAGATGTCTTGATTTAACTAAGATAAAATTTTCACGCAAACTGGTATCTTTTGTCATCGGTATGAAAGTACCAGGATAAGACAGCAATATTCTGCAGTTGTTACTGGAAACTTTCCAGTCTAGAAGAGAGCCTGTATCCCTGCCTGTTAACCCTGAGCTCATGGCTCAACTTAAGAAACAGAGCAAATTACCAGAAGGTGATAAGAAACAAATTGATTCCCCAGACCAAAATGAACTGTAGTCTCCAGACACTTTCTGCTTACTACTTACAGCTTTTAAAAAGGGATAGTCCTACTTTTACCCAGGCAGTTTTTTTCTTTTTACCTTTCTGAGTCATCCTTTGACAGTTTCACCACAAAGAGAAGACAAAATAGTTTATCAGTAAATCTGGCAGGTACATCTTTGCTTTTGAACCCTCTATGTACAAACCTGAATGAGTTGCAAAATCACCCAGAGAAACATTACATGTACCATCAAAATCACATTAAATCAGAACATATTCAGTTTTCCTCTCTTTTCTGGAATAGGAAGAGATTTCTTTTCTGAATACAGCTGTCTTAAAGAGTTGGAGAAGCTACAGCAAATCAATATTAGCACTAGTTTTCTAGAACCAGAAATATCCTATTTGATAGTAGTTGATCTCCAGATCAAAATGAAGACATTCTAGCAAATAATATAGACCCAACAGGGGACAGGAGAGCTGTGAATATAAAAGCATTAGTCTTTAACACATAATCATTTTTTCTCACTAGCACCGAATTTTAGACCTTTGGCTGGGAGAGGTGCAGGTGACAACTAGAGAGGGGTGTGTGGGAGTCAGAGCTGTGCAGCAAATGTCCTTGCACAGCAATATTTCTAGTAACAAAGCTACGACTTGATCATCGTCCACAAGTCTCTGCCTGGGGGAGGGGGGTAGTACTAAGGGGTGAGAGGTAGAGAACCCTTAGGTACTGAATATTCCTAACATAATGATATAAAGATACTATACATAGTATAGTCTGTGTTTTGAACACATTGGAATAAATATAGGTAATGTCATTAAGGTCTCAGCAAAATTATAACTCAGAATATTAACTTATTGTCTCCATAATTTTCTTAATCTCTTTACATTCTATCCCAAAGTGTTGTTTAATGAATAAATCAAGATCATTATTTGCTGTTAATGATTTATCCCAGAAATGGTTGTCTTATGATGGTGGAAAATCTAGTCCCTGTATATACCCAAATTATAATCAAATTTGTGGTGGCTGTTAATGCCAATGGTATGATTTCCAGTTGGCTTGCTCCTCTGCCAAACACATCTTGCACAGCAGCAGCCACTACAAGTCTGATAGACGTGTCTGGCACCAGCACTGGTATATTTGCTTCTATTGAAAAGTAGAGAGACTTGATAAGAGTCTTAAACTTCTATTGAAAAGTAGAGAGACTTGATAAGAGTCTTAAAATAATTAGTCAAAAAAAAAAAAAAAAAGAAAAAAGGAAAATAAAAAAAGGAAAAATCCCTGACAAACAACAAAAAAATGATGATAAAGAAGTTAGTCTTACTATAAAATTGCTCTGGAGCAATTTTGTACTCTATAGGCTTCAGGTAGACCACCTGTACAATGAAAACTAGGGGACGCTAGCCTTGTATGTGTCTTAACTAGAGAAAAAAAATCTGGTGTTGTTACTTAGCACATTTTATGTATTTCCAGCTATAGATCCCAAAGTGTTTATAAAGCTCCAGAAATATAATTATCTCTACTTCATAGCCAAGGAAATTGAAAGGCAAAATTAAGTAGTTTGCTGAGGGCCACACAGTGAATCATTTGAAGAGCCAAATTGTTACTGTAAATCTCCACACCTAGGCAATGTTTATGCTGCTATGACTCAGACAAGATATTATTCTAGAACATCAATTGCTGCTGCATAACCAGTGGCATACACTGGCTCCTACACACTCTTCATTACATTCAGCTCATGCTGGACTGTTTAGGTTGTCTCCATGTTGCTTACTAAGAAAGTAGGTGTTCTTCAAAGTTCCTCCAAAAATTTCTTTGAGAGGCAGCCAGCTTTCCAGAGCTGGAACTTTCTTCCTAAAAGAGTAAAAAACACTGTTTAAGAATCTCACTTCATTTTTCCAGCTAATTTGCATCCAGACTCAGAAAAACAATCCTATAAACAAGTTTTTGAGGGGTAACTTTCCCTATCCACCTGCAGTGGGTCTGAGATAAAAGTCTGGGAGACCCTACCATAACTACTGGCATCTATATTCCGAAGCACAAGAAAATAGTGCAATTTTCTGGTGGCTACAAAGTAAACAATTTTTGAGAAATATCTTGAACTCTTGAAGTGTGGGCAAGTCCCATCACTTGTAGCTGTATGCGCGATGCTTTACTGCTGCTGGTGCAGCTGTGTAATCTTTTACAAGAAGATGGGAAGAAGTTATATCTACAACTCAAGTCAGCTAAGAACTGTGGTTAGTATGGCACCAAGTCAGCTACACTGTTTTTAATTTGATTAATGTTTATGAACTTGAGCCTGTTGCTGCCCTTTTCCTCCCAGCTGCTAGCCTGGCTGAACTTGTATTTGGCTGCAGAAGAATATGGAGGCCATGAAAGCTTGTCTTAAAGACAGATGATTCCTTGATGATGCTGAAAAAGTGATCTTCCATTAAACTCAAAATTATATTCTAGGTCTGGGTGTCCTCTAACATTAGTTTTTCATTTGTGTGATTCCAGTAATGTTCAGGTAGGCTTAGCTTTTCTTAGTTCACAAGGACGGTTGAAAACATGCCCTCACTTAGATAGGAAGTGGACGCTTCTGAAAGCTGTCCATTGTCACAGGGTTTGAACATTTGCTTTTGGTAACACCTGAAAACTGGCTGCATATACAGACATTGCAAAAATTTTGTAGATGATGCTGTTACTTTCCAGTAACATCAGATCTATATAAGATTTTATGAGACTTCTGCTAACAGAAGCATTCACATGAAGTATCTTCCATCCTAGCAAACAAGCTTATGCCTTTCAACCGTAAGATTTATTCCATTTAAACAATTAAGCAGTCGATTCTCAATACATTGTATACTCTCAAAAAGATATACTAAACATAGCTAAAACCTTTCCAATTACTATTTCAAGCCCTCATTCAATTTTAGTAAAATCATCCCATGCCCTATCCATGTGTCAACCCTATCCATTCTGTCATCTCTCTTTTGCCTCTGGTTTAGGATTAATCTGTCATTCCCAATTCCAACTTCACAAATGCTGCAGAGCCCACAGCTGCTGAATTCCACCACAGAGCTGCTGCATTTTAGCAGTAAAACTGGGCCCTTTTGGCAGCATCACAAAAAAATCCTCTAAGAATTTGCCCAACCACAATCCGAACACGTTTGTTACATTTTTAGTCCACAAATAATTTTCATAAACATTTTCACTTTTTTTTCTTTTTAAAGATTTATAAACTTCCATACTAGAAAAACAACGACTGCCATAATCAAGTCTGATTGTTGGTCTGCATAGGTAATAGAATTTTTTCCATAAGGCATCTTTTTGACAGATATCTGATCTCATTTTAAAGATGCCAAGCTATGGTGAGGCTACTATTCTATTCAACAAACTGTTCTAATATTTAATTATAGAAAGCTACAACTTTTGCAAGGTAGAATTTGTTGAATACATCTGCAAAGGAAAAAAGCCTCATCTGTCAGGTCTTTTCTATATCTTTTCACACAAATGCCTACACAGACCTGTAAAGTACATCACATCCTAAGGCTCATTTGCCAGTGTCTAGAAGAATGCAGTGGTCCTCCTTTCTGCTTTGTCCTGGTATTTATTTCCATATTCTTTCTAAAGGGCAGGTCCAAAATGTGTACATGGTCTTTCCAGTGTGGGACATAAAAACGAGGATTAGCTCCCTGCTCCTGGTTGAAAGTTTCCCTTTTATCCACCTAAGGATGAATTTCAGTGAGTGCTTGTGTGGTAATAATTTCTGAGAACACACTGAAGTCCTTTTCTGAGTCACTGTATTCAGAGACAGTCTCAAGTGTTCCTCCTGAATGTGTTACTTCACTTTTGGCTGCATTTAAATATATTCTGCTGGTTCTTAACCAGGCAATTCAAATCAGTATATAAAAGTAGCTCATCTTTCTCATTTGAATATGTTATCCAGTTTTGTGTTCACCAAGACCTTATGTAAACAATTGGCAAAAATATTGACTAGTATTGAATCAAAACTTGATTCATGATTAGCACCACCAGCAATATTTCATCATTAACAACTCCACTTTAAGATCTGTCACTAGAGCAGTTTTTAATCCCTTTAATGTGACCTTTTAAACCTGTATAGTGCGAGTTGCTACCGATTTCCAGAGGCCCTTGTTTGTTTGCTTACTTCTTTTAAAAAAATGGCATATATTCCCAAAGAAAGTAACTTGAAGAAATCCTAACATACAATAAAGACCATTGATAGCACCACGGTTGTGTCAGCCTAAGTAATACACTGCACCATAAGCAGAGCTGAAAAAGGCTTTTTGTTTGTTCCGTGAGACTTGTTTTGCATCACATGGTAGGGAGAGGTATTTCCACTAGTCTCCCAAAGTAGGGAAGTCAGGTACCTACAAGAAAACAGGGCAGGATTAATACCTCCAGTTTCTATTTTTTTGATAAGCTGGCTAAATTCAGCTTCTCAGTTAGTTCCTTTGAGACTCTTGGGTCTAAATTAATCTAAGCCTGTTGATATGAATATGTTCAATTTTAGCAGTTGCTGCCTTACCTCTTTCTTTGTTACAGATGGCAAACTTTCATTTCCATCCACAACATCATATGGGATGGATACATCCTCCTGTTTCATTCCAAGTGCAGAACAGAAATATTTATTTAACATTTCTGCCTTTTCTGCATCATTATTTATGATTTCTACCATCTGCATCTTCAGTGGAACTATATCTGACCTAAGATTCTTTTTGATGCTAAAATGTTTTTAAATTGCCTTTATGTTGTTTTTGACCATATTGGCCATAGATGTTTAACCAAGTTGTTAATTACTTTTATCAGCTACTTATAAATCTCAGTATATAACTTATCTATGAAGTATATTAACTTCTTCTCTTCTTGATACATCATTATTTTATATTTTTCCAATACTTTTATGTATTTTAATGAGGACATTTTGACTACTGTACATTTTTGCGTGCAAGTTTATGTCCTTGAACAATTCCCAGTATTCATTAATACATCCTAATTAAAATTTACATTCTTGCTCAGTTATGCTAAGTGATTCAAGCTTGGATAAACTGGCCCTCTAAAACATCTAAGTATGCCTACTATGTGTTATATACCGCTCATATTCATAAAGTAAATATAACCAGGTTATGATCACTAGTCCTTAACTCTTCTTCCCGTTTGATGGTCATTGTTGGGTAATATTTATCTCTTTTTCCATCAGAATGATGTACAGTTATGAGCTTCTCAAGTTTTGAATTCTTGAGTTCAAAGATGAACCTCGATACTCTGAGATTATCTGTGACTATTTTTAGAAGCTCTAGGGAATCCTGATGCTGGCAAAACAAAATCTCAGAAAATATTCCTCAATTTAAAATCTACTGTGATAGTAGAGGGGGTTTATTCCCCACACTGAAGGAAAGATGTTGAAAGAGAACTCATCCCATTGTCTACAAGGCTGCTTTTTCCCTGTAATGTACAGATATCTTATCTATAGTTACATTTTTACTCAGAAGTACTGAGTTCCTGTTACTTGATTATTTTTTGACTCTTCAACATGTTACATTGTGTTTGATGCAACAGTCCATCTCCAATCTCTCTTCCTAATTTATTAAGAGCATTAAAAAACTTTAATTTCTTTCAGATTCCAGCACTATGACATCTTACCAAATTTCAGAAATAGTAACTATATGACATTTTGTCTTATATATGAATACTACCTCTGCCCACTTATTACCAAGATGCCTGAATGCTAGTTTAGCAATTCTTTTATAATGTAATACATTCCCTATCATTTGGGGGTTTTGTACATTTGATATTCTGATTATAATTCGCACAAACAGAGGTGCAGGCACACAAATACATACTTGCTACAATTTCCCTTTATTATTACTCAGCTCCATGCTTAGTTTAAAGCCCCTCCAGAAGTTTTTCATTGACTGGTATGGCTATCATTCTGAGATGGTCAACAGAACCGGTGTTTCCTATTTCCATGGTTAAAAAATCATCAACAGCCTATCAGATAATGCCTGACAGGGTATCAGTACTAGCCTACATCATGCGAACTTAAACCTCACCTAGATTTGACTTCAGATTCTTCATCTTTGACCTAGAGAAAGAGAAAATTGTCAACTGTCCTCCTATTCCCTTGAAATGTCCTTCAGGTTCTTCCTAGTACAGTGTCAAAAAGGCTGTCAAGAAGGACCTTTCACTGTCCTGCTAAGGATGCTTTCATGGGGTTTTTCAAGATTCTCAACTGCGTTCTGGTTTAATTCATAAATTTAATTCCAAAAGTGACTTTTTAAAGTTAGTAAACAATACAGAGAAATAAAACCATTTCATTTACAGGAGGTCATTGTCTTGCAGGTAAAATTATCAGTTATAAATAGATAGTGTATGACATAATTGCCATGTGAAACAGCTTGCAGGCAAATTGTAGACTGAAATTCTTTGCCTAAACTATTAATCAAATAACTTCAACTGATGAACAAAAGAATTCAAGTCTGCACTTGGATAATTTGCAAATAAGAAAAAAGAAATAGATTTGTCAAATTAATTATTCATTACAAGTAGTTCAACCAGATCTATCCCTTTTTATCATTTACATTGGCGTTAAATTCTTAAAGTGGTTTGGGAACCTTAAAGAGGAAAATTTTCTATAAATGCTTAATGCAATGATCATTTATATATGGCACCGTAAATGTACAAACATACTTTACTTAGCATTGAATTAGGCAGTGGAGACCATGAGAGAGTGGTTACAATAACTTTAACTCATAAAAAGATGTAGAAGCTTGATATTTTTCCTGCAGACTAAAGTATGAACTGGATACCTGCAGTTTGACGATTGCTGCTGCAAGTGACCCTCACCACAGCTTAATGACCCACTGGCAGGCACCATGTCCATACCAGGGCAACAAGCCAACTCTGACAGGGATGCAATGGTCACTCTCCATAGTCCTTGGGTTACAGCAGGAGCCTGATTTCTAGAAATGCTGAGCTGCAGCTCAATGCCGGATATGTTTGGTGTTTTGTTTGGGGGTTTTTTGTTTGCTTTTTTGATTTTTTTTTTGGAGGAATTTTTCAAATTACAACCCAACCCAATAATATTTAGCATGCTAGGATGAAGAGGTTCAAAGAAGGCAATCACAGAAGCAGACAGACAAATGTGTGAATACACTGTTTAGCTCAATCAGCATGATTTGAGGTGGGGCTTGTTTTTTCAAAAATATCATTGCTTTCTGAAAACTGGAGTAATATCATCAAACACATCAGAATAGCTCAGATTCTGGCATTCTTGTCCAGAGTATATAGCATCAAACTCCATATGCAACCCTATTTAAACCATGCAAAAGCTTACACTGTGTACTTTATGTATTACTATAATCAAAGCTACTTGCTAAATTTGGAAGATTAAACATGATTAGCGAGATCAGTGACAAACATAATTTTGAAGTCTGATGATGTACATGACAGAAACAACATAATAGAATTTTCTTTTTCAGGTGGTTGGTGGTTTTGGGGGTTGGAAAGGTGTTGTGGTTTGCATTGGTTTGTTTTTTACAGCCCTGGCATTTAGCAGAGAGGCTCTTTAAATCTGAGAAAATCTGACATAAAATCACCCAGAGGAAATTAATATAAAACACTATGAGATCATGCTTACAACCACTTTTTTTAAGCTCTTGCTGCATTAAGTATGCACACACCTCTGCATCACTTGCGTTATACTGTGTAAGTAATGCAGCATTAATTTTTTTTTTATTAACAAAACACCCTATTTTTTAGGGCTGAACAACTGTTATCTGTTTAGGCAGTGAGTACTCGACTCTATATTTGTGTGAATAATTTGCAAATTCAATGCATAGAAAATTTTGTACCAGTGCTAAGGTTAATTCATTTTTCCTGGGATGTTTTGTAGCCAAATGGAATCAAAATGTCCTCACATATTATTTGACACCCACTTACTTCTCTGAGAAACTAAACAGCATGTTGGACAGTGCTGAAGTGTCTAAAAAAGAACACGGGATAAAACAGGAGGTATGAATAAAGCAGGAAAGAAAAAAGTGCCTTAGATGTTAGTCTACAAAATACACTTTTCAGCTCAGTACACCAGAAACAAAGTAGCAAAAAAAATCGACAAAGGAATCATAATGAGAGGTACCACTGTTTGAATCTATTTGTTGTTGCAACAGCAGCTAGTAACCTAGTTTCATGAAGAGAACAGTGCAATATCCTACACATGATGCTGAATAGGAAGCTTTCAAAAGTCTTTAAAACCAGAAGAAACACCCTTCATCCTCAAACATTTAAACTGAAGCATATGGCTTCATATGTTTGTTGTTGTTTATTTTAACACAAAAATACACCTGAAGATTTTGTACTTCTACTTACAGCACTCTATGATGTTTCTAATGGATGTTATCACAGTAACTAACCTGTTCCTTTGTATTGCTAAAGGAAGATGAGCAGTCCATGAAATAATTCTGTAGCATCTAGCAGTGCTTGGTATTGAAAAGCTTAATGAGGTGTCAGCAGCGGCTCATGCTCCTGCATATGGTCTCTTTGCTCCTTGGTCTAGTAGTCTGGCTGCAGGAAATGGGATTAGTCTGGAAGACCATGACTATAGAAGAAAAGTGTGCTTATATTTCTACATATACTTTTAATAATAAAGTATTAGTAAGAGTAGACTGAAGCAGAGCCCAGTGGAAGTTCTTCAGTGGTCTTTGGATGATGCCTTAGGAGTTTACCATCTGCAGATTTCAAAATTCATTAACAGCAAAAATGAGCTGGAGGACAGTAAAGGGATCTGAGAACTGTTAGTTACCCTCTCCTTCCCCCCACCCCCACCCTTGGTCCCTGTTATACACAATATAGAAAGTTAGTCATTCAGGAGCAAAACCTAAGCCTGAACCCCTAGCACTGGGCTGGAAGACCAGAACGCTTTCATCCTTTTGATGGTGCCTGGCTCACTATCATCTAACTACTTCACAGCAAAGCTCTGGGGGATGAGGGAGGGGGCAGGAGAAGGGAGCAATGCTTTGCACCTCACCTGCAGTTCTACAAACCTCACTAAGTAGAAACAAGTTACCTAGGCTTTCCCAAACACTTCATTTTCTCCTATTTATTTGGCTTCTCCAAGTTATCTCCCTGGAACAGTCTTTCACATGACGGACTGACACTGATGGTTAAAAGCCATGTCATCAATGACCTTATGTACCAGATTATTATTCACAGCTAACTAATTCCTGAGTATGAAAAAGCCTTTTATTCCTGTAGAAAAATAAGATTATAACATTTTATCCAGAAATTAAGCCCCACCTCATCATAGTTAGTTCAGTACTTGATTTCAACACATTAAAAAATTAATGAACCCCATATACGCTTCCTATGTACACTCTATACTTGCATGGTTATAAAGTTGTGGGGTTTCAGGTTGATTCACTAGCTTGGTGATTCACTAGTATAATAAAATACAATTAATTGTTGAGATCACTGTTCTAGATGAAACCTGGATCTCTATTGAGGCCGAATACAGGACAAAGTTGCTGTGTATTGTCTGCTGGCCTTCAAAGTGGTCAGACCAATTTTCAGCTCCTTCTCTGAACTTATGCCTCTGTTTTTAATTAAAAAGAAGAGTGTTGTATTAAGAAAATCTATGTGGGTGTTTTGTGATTCTTTGGTGCAGAATACCAAATGGCATCAAATGTTATTCTGCATGTTTCCTCTTAAAGCCTACACAGTTTTCAGTCCTTCTACTGCATGTTAATAGATACTTCTGGCAGCTTTGCTATACTAGCTCAATCATACAAGCGGATCCAAATTTCACATACACAAACCAGCTGCTCAGGAAAGAAATGAAATAAACACCCTATTTCAGAACACAGTTATTTTAATACTCTCTACCCACCTTTTTAATACTCCAAGAGAGGGGTAATGGCAGAATTGTGAGTCATTACTGTTATGCCTGTTGCAAATATCTTCTAATACTCAAAGATTTCTACCCCCAAAAAAAAAAAAGTTTATTTTGGTAAAAAACTTAAAAAATAGTAATGGTATCACTTCTCTAAAGAAACAGAACATCTGAGAAACTTTTTTGGACAATATAATTTGGATGTTTTCAACATCGTTTATTTTATTTCACAACAAACCTACATTTTATCACATGATTGCTTTCCCAATTATAGTGCAAAATAAAAGGCATCATCAAATAGTTTAATAGGTGCAGAGGAAAATGTAGTTTTGTTCATCAAATGATGCAGAAAATAACGTGACAACAAAAATATCTGTGTGTTGGGATGGGAAATTATTGCTGTGGAGTTATTTGTCCTGTATCTCCTCAATGAAAGGAAGGGACACAGGGCCCCCAGGTTTGATTATTATTTTCCTGATAAAGTGTACACTGGGATATAAAGGGAAGATTTTCTCTTCCAAGCAGGGTCTGCAGTCCTTCCAGTGAGTGTGTAATCTCAACAGTTAAAAGACAAATCACATTTATCCATAAAACCAGGAGTCTATGCTTAGGCTGCAGGGTAGGAGATTTAGGAAGAGAGACTGACAGTTTTTCTTTAGAAAACTGTTTGTATTTTTACCGCAATCTACTCAGACATATACTAATAGAATTTTAAAAGGTCTGTACACATCCACCGGTGCTCAGATCGCATGTTGATAAGTACCTCCTGGTGATTTTCAGATCTCCATCTCAGGCGTGGACCAGTGATTACCTCTATCTGCCTGGCAATACAAAGCACTAATCTGTCTTAAAATAAAGGCCCCAAAGAGCAAGCGGGTAGCAAGCAGTGGATCACTGTTGCATACCACAGTATTCTTATGAGGGCTTGCATCCAGGTCGTGTAGCACAAGTATGTATTATTTATAGCCCTGTCTCTGTATGATTACCTCCAGTTAACTTGAAGCGTCTCTAAAACAAAGGTTGCTCTAGTCCTGCTCACCATTGGTGCAAGGCCCTCCTCGCCCCCACTCTCCCCCACCAGTGTAAGCAGACATAGCAGCCCTCTGCCTAATTAGCTGTCTTTAAGGCAGGGCTAAGTGGGCTCAGTGGGGGGAAGAGGCTTTCTTGGGCCCCTCCAAGCCTCTCCTTGGCACTGGCAGACAGAGCGCGGGCGGCCTCCAAGAGGCACCGTAAACTCACTGACATTATGTCCACGGGTTATCATTATCATCTTTTTTTTAAAAAACCTGATCGATCGCTCCCGACCACAATGATGCTTCAGGGCATCTCTCGCTCTGCTGGGGAGTGATTGACCATTGGGTATCATTAAAGAGGGGAGGTGAGGGGAGGGAGGTGAGGGGAAGACTGAGGCAGCCACAGTAGCAGCACCAGCTCCTCCTCACGCACGCCTCTCCCTCCCGGACGCTGCTGACCTTTCACTCAGGAGCCAGCTGGAGCCAGGAGAGATTTAATTGAACAGCTTCCTCAGATGTGTTTGGAGTTTGGGTGATGGAGGAGGAGGATACAACACTGAGAAAGGAAGAGTGGGGGGGAGAGGAAAAGAAAAGAAAAAAAAAAGGGAAAAAAAGGAAAAAACCCAACAACTTAGGATGACCTTCAAAGGCTAAATGCTCAGCTCTTCCTCAGCCTTTGCCGGACTTTGGCTTGTGGGGGGACCCTGGTGTTGGCAGCACCAGAGCTGTCCTTGCCCCGGCGCGGGCACCTCCCCTGCAGCAGCCCTGCTGCCCTGGCTCTCCCCACCACCCGCATGGTGCAACCCACCGCAGAGGAGCCAAAGACACTGCCTCTGCCCCTCCTGGCGGTGCCACGGGGGTGCGTAAGGGTCACCCTGATTTCCCAGGCCACCTCATTCACTGGAGAAGGGTCTGGGGAGGGGGGGGGGGGGGGC
>JAVJGJ010000057.1:21608284-21643193 GCA_035590215.1 Microhierax caerulescens
TAGATCACACAGTGCCATTAATGGTTATTAATGAACACAGAACCACAGCTTCAACATCACAGCCCAGAAGAAAATGGTTAGGATAAAAAAAGCAATAAGCTGCAGTCACAGATGTGATCCCCTGTGATCCAACTGGTTGATAACAGAGGAATTTGGTGAACAAGATTAAGCATGTAACAGAGGTTGTTGCCATTCAAGTGTGACAGCATATCAAGGGTGGAAAAATAATGACAGATGCTACTAAACAATTACAAGTTCCATGTAAACACTGCATGCCGTTGCAGAATAGTTAGTGTTTAACTACCACTCCACTTTAACTAACCGCTGTATTAGTGGTTGGTTGAGTTCAAAGAGTCAGGAGACATACAACCAGTACCCATCCTACTACTCCTGTGGATTTTACAGTGCATGGCACAAGGTACTAACCATTTCTCCTGATGTACACTGGGCAGAGGATGAAGAGTAGGATCAGAGGCCAGAGAAGAAGCAGGAGAGGTTGCTTTTTGAACGATCTGTAAAGTGTTAATTGGCATTGTCCATTGCGCACTGTAGGTAAGCCTGTAACTGTTAATTATAAGGCATTCACCCAAGTTGCATCTAGTTGTTTTAGATTCTCCAATATTTTTTTTTCACAGTTGAGTAGTCATTCAATTACTTGAAGTGACACTTGAGCACAAGTCTTCTGAAAAGAATATGTTGTCCAGGGGTACGTGGGAAAGCTAGTAACAGGAGGCATTGTTTGTAATTGTGAAGACTGGAACATAAATTTTGCAGCCATATCAGTCTGTAACAATCAAAGCAGCAGGGATATGTGAAACACAATCATTTGGGACCCAGACAAAGCCCATTTTCCTTTGTGCATCCTTATCCAACACAAACACTTCGGTGACTTCTGCTGTCAAAGCTGGATAGGGGTTCTCCTAGCCTTTATACCCACCTGCATCATTCCTCCCACCCCTGAAGTATTGCTCCTAGCCAAGTACTTCTAACATACCCCTTGCCTCCCAAAATCTAGTGCTCTTATCATCAGTGAGATGGTCTGACTCATTCATCTGGAATAAGAGTCATTGCATGGCCATTGGTTTGACACGCCAGAGTCAGCATTGGGGAAGCGAGAAATCACCCACTAAGGACAGGGGAGGAGTTGGGCAGGGGAAACTAGAGATGGTATCAGACTCTCAGATAGATTCTACCTCATAACGTAATTTCACCCTCAGTTTAATTTTCACCTCCTTTGTTTTCATATCCAAGACTGATTTTGACTTTATGTCCTTCATCAGCAAAAACTAATTAGGGATACTGAGGCAGAGCCATGCATTAGACAGATGCTGTTCATAGTGTACTTCAGTGCTACATATAGGCAGTGTATACGTTCCTGAAAACTCTGTATTAATTCATAAAGGGCTTTGAGATATTGAGAAATAAAAACCTTGATGAAATAAACCTCGCTTTATTTCATAGAAAGTACCTTTGAGTACACTAACTGAAAGCACCAGGTTACAAAACTCCAGAATAATATACCGACTCATGGAGCCTAGGTCATAGTTAACAGAAAAGCAGTGATCCACACTAGCATTTTATCAAGGTACTTAACTTTTACAAGTATATAACAATCTTAATAAAATAAAAAAGCAGAAAGAAGACTCAGTATAAATCCAAATGTGAGAAAATTAGTTTACTCCTTATTCAAAAAGCTAAAACTGAAAAGTTACAGCAGAATTCTGGCATCAGCTGGAAGAAAATAAAAATGCCTAAAATCTGTGCAGTCAAAATCTAAAAATCACATCCAGAGCACCTATCTTTATCTTTTACGTGACCAACCCCCAAAGTATGTTGGGAAGATTTCATGAAAAAAAATAACCAAACCAAAAAACAAAAACCAACCAAACAAAAAACAACAACAACAACAAAAAAAAAAACACAAAAAAAAACCTCCCACTCTTTCCCCTGTCCCTCCTCCATGTGAGTGATGCAAAAAGCATTGCTTGGTCTCACAGGTAACTTTACCACTTACAAGGTGTCCACTAAACCCACCACAACTGCCAGCCCATAAAGGGTTCTGCAGTGCAACTGGAAATTCAAGTATTGCACACCCTGACAATAATGAAACACACAGAGAGGCAGATGAGATTGAAAGGGTGAAGTATGGATCCCAGACTGAATTACAGCTTCTGGAACCTCTCCTTCTCCTTGCTGGACCTGTTAAATCTGCAGTTAGTGATGGCCTCAGGGAGGACAGGGCACCTTAGCATGTGTCCCTGTCAGGATCAATAGAGCAAGGGATTGAATACCCCTGTTTGGATGCCTGGAGCAACCTGTGACCAAACCAGGGGGAAAAATGAGGAAAAGAATGCATTTAACTTATCTTATAAAGAACATATTTTCAAAAATCTAATCTTCTAAGGATCTGAGTAGCTTCAGGGTTTTGTTTATATTTTTCATTTAGGAGTCTCCCTTGGGTCTTTTCTTTGCCAGGAGCACAGTGGGCAAAATCGGGATCTTTGGCTTCCCCAATGTGCTCAAGAACTCTGCAGATAATTTAAGCTTTCCTACTGCAGTAAACGAGAAAGTTCATAAAAATAAATAGAGTAATACTTTGCACTCATTCCACAGGAGGCTTGTGCCTCAACAAAAACTATTCAATGAAACATCTCTTAGAAGTAGGTAAGTTGTTTTCCCATTTCACAGATGTGAAATGGAGATACATTGTGTCAAGACCACCTAAGTCACTGAGGACTATTCTTCAAAATAATAATTTTGGTTTTCTGGAAGTCATGACTAATTCACCCTTATGTGACATGTTACCTTGGCATGCTTAAAATAGTAATGCCTAAATATATGGATAGAAGCACAGAAGGGTTTGGATGCAATTTCTTACTGTTATCCTCACCTCTCAGTGGTGCATACCATATCCTCAGTAGAAACAAACGTGTCCCTGTCCCTCAGCTATTACAATGCAAAACCCAGCATACCATTTGACTAATGAAGATGTATCAGAACTTAGAAGGTGGACTTTCACCCTGAGCAGCAAAGCCACTTGTACAATTTTCATTCTGCTGTTACCAGACAGTGATGCATTACATCTCTACAACAAAAGCTCCTCTATGTCCAAATGACTTCCCAAAGTGGAACAGATACTCCTAAAACTCAATTCCAGTGTGTCTTTCTGATGTCATACTCTGAAACTGATCAAGTATACAATCCAGAACTTCCAAAATCCCAGTTTCTCATGTAATCAGAAGAAATTCTATCAATAGAAAGCCTCTGAGATCATCAGCATAATCTCAGCAATCACTGCATCAGCAACAGAAACTGGACATGTCGATTTTTCTCTGTTATCTGTGAAAAGCTAGCTTGTCAAGTGGCCTTTGGTTTTCTTTTCTTCCAGATACTAAATTCTATTAATAGGCAGCTAAAAACTATACACAAAACACCTTTTTCTGATTACTTTTCTGTATGAACAGCTGCTGTATTCAGGACATAGCATCCCAATGGCAGCTTGGGGAAGGAGTTGGCCTGTATGACCTCAAAGGAAGATCTAGAAAGGATATTCTTTCAAGAATGATTCAATATATAGTTAAAACAATGACCATTACAAAAGACATGGGGCAATTTCCCTTCCACACTTATTTATCCTTCTCTCCATTCGATAGTGTCCAGTCATCTACAACAGGCAGAAGCATAAAGGATGTAAAAGAGAAAAAGGTTAAAAAGAAATTCAGAATATGTCAATAATCAGCTTGGTTTACAGTGTTTAATTGGTATATTCTTTATCATGATGGCTACTTTACAGGGATCTCTCCCAGAAAGCTAATTTAGCCTGAATAATGGGTACCTTAGCCTATTAGACTAATTTTCATTACCGGAGACACAATGACATGGAACTTAAATGCCATCTAACCTTGTTTCAAACAAGTTTAAAACCTAAACCAGAAGAATTTAATCTGGTAGTTTAATCAAGGTTATCACACGTTCAGGAACGAAAGATGTAAGCCGAGTGTTTTTGTTGCAGACAGAGAAACAGCTCTCCCAGGTTAACCGAGTTTCATATGTAACCCATAATCCAGTTCTTCAAGACAAGATTCAACTCACCTGGCTTTAGATGTCTAATTTATAAATATTTAAAGTTACTTGACTATATTTTCTCTAAAGTCAAAGGAAACAGGCAGTTCAAGAACACAATTAATTACATCATTACCTGGATGTGGAAATTAGAAT
Organism: Microhierax caerulescens; assembly: GCA_035590215.1. Lineage (NCBI taxonomy): Eukaryota > Metazoa > Chordata > Aves > Falconiformes > Falconidae > Microhierax > Microhierax caerulescens. Next base: position 21,612,503 of record JAVJGJ010000057.1, read on the forward strand.
ACGGGAGATTAACCTCATTGACGGTGCCTCTACATTCATTATAAACAGAACCTAGAGGACTTTGTTAAGCCAGATGATCCCTTAAAACACAGTTAAAGTTAGGTGGACCAAATTTTGTCCTCAAAGTGATCAATACCAGACTCTTTCTAGGAGAGTGAAAACAACACAGAGATGACGGACTAGAATGTCTGGGTTCCCTACATCCAGTTCATTTATCTTCCACTTTCCTATTTTTGTTCAATACAGGAGTTAACACAGTGTAAAGTTCATTTTATTTTAAATAATTGTCTCTCTTGATAGGTAATCTGACTTTAATGGTGTACCTTTAACCTGTTTCTCTCACTAGTTCTTGCTGCTGCTCTGACTAGCTCAACTGCCAATTCTTGTTCTTCAAGGTCATTTTCCCTGTTACTGCAAAATCCTTGCCTCTCCTTTCCAGTCTATTCTCCAAGTCCTTTCTCCTCCTCTTAACTCTTCTTCCACTATTTCCTGAATGACACTATTCTTTTCACCACCCACTACAAAAAGGAGTCTGTCTCCTGAATGCTATCCAATTCTACATCCATACCTGAACTGATAAAGCATTTATTTAAACATGTTTTTCTATCAACAGCCTGCTGGAATCAAGGAAGTTGAATTTGATCAAAATAATCTGGAAACAGAAGGGTCAGTGGAGGAACTCTGTATGCTGCTATGCCTTATTAAAGAGGATTCTACTGTACAATTTTTATCATAAGAAAGGGGAAGAAATGTCAAATTACTAGAGGAAAACTTTTTAAAATTCAAAAAGTTATGAAGATGAATGACAATTAAATGCCTGCTACCTTAAAATGCCTGTAGGTAACCTCAAAAATTCCTTCTTTACCTCCTAAACAAGTTTGATGTCAGGCCTAAAGTGGCAACTTTAAGACAAAAAAAAAAAAAAAAAAACCAACAAAAATCCCCAAACCAACCAAGCCAACAACTTCAGAACTACTTCCACTTTATTACTTTATTTTTCTAGCCCGCAGCAACAAAAAACATGTAACAGCAAGTTTCTGGCCTGTAAATCCATCTCATTCTACCATGCTTGTAGACAGCATGCTGGAAACCTCCAAAGGAAGGAAGTCTCAACTCATCGCAACACTCCACTTGTCCCAAGATGAGCAATAGCATGAGTGGGGTCTGGATAGCTGAGAGATTTAGGCCATGGAAGGTCAAGATCACACAGTGTTATTTCTCAAAAGGACTGCTTTCTTTCTCTGTCACTTGAACATCTTCCTGCCCCTAAGGTCCACTACCATCAATAATATCTGTCTACTGACTTGGCCATATGAAACACCTTTCGGCGTTCCAGCTTTACAGGTCTTTAAAGTTAATCCAGCATTTGAATTGAATAAAACAGACTTGCAGCATATCAGGCACATACTCCACGTATTTAAAAAGTGACTTGGCTAAACAGAAAAGGCCACATTCAATGCCATAATATCAGTGTAAACCTGAAATTGTTCCTCTGACCTGAAGTCCTGTGAGACCAACAGCAATGAAACACAGAGCAAAAACTAACCTGGACTGGCATCAGGTTTCAAAGCTTAGTACATCATTTGGTTAGCACTGATCTAAGATGTGGGACTTCTGTGACCACACAAAAAACTAAAGGCTATACCATATTCTCTATGATGCAAAATGCATTACATTTTTTTCTGAATGTATTTTTAGTCAGTAGGAAGTTTGTAGATAATTACAAAAATTTAACAACCAAACAAAAGCTCCAAAATTAAGTTCAGTGAACACTTTTAATTGTACAAAGTCATTATAGAATGGCAAGGAGAAGTATCATAAGCATAAACTCCCCTAATTATGATCTTAAAACTGAATCTGCACAGCACACTAAAACAACATACATTCATGTTTAAGGTTTACACACAGAACTGACTACCAAATTACCAAATTGGTTCCTCAGGGATACCCACCAAGGCAACCAATATATCTTGCATTTATCTATCCATACACCACTGCAGACCTACTAAAATTTAGACCAATTCTAAGATGACAGTCATGAGACAACATAACTATAGGTTACAGTGGGAACTAGAAATTCATACAGGTTGATCCACATCTCAGTTGAAAGAATGTTTTGGATTCTTAGTCTTACAGGGAAAATTGGTGGAATCTAGATGCCTTTTATTTTGTGTAAACTGTATGTTAAATCTTTCCAGATTTTGGCAGATTCACTAATATTTATGAAAGGCATTGGATGGTCAACCCTAGAATACGCATTTCTCTCTTCCCTGTAAGATTTTGTGATGTGATATTTTGACAATTATCTAAAGGAATAATTTATTGGTTTACTGTGCTAATCCACAAATGATCAAGGCTATATTCACTCTTCTAAGCTTAGTCTTCTAAGAATTCTAAAATAAGGACTGGGATATATTTACAATATAGGCATTTATATCAGAGGCAATTGTTTGGAATTTCCATAGGCTGAGAGAGAAAAATAGACATTTTTATGATATAACTGGATGACATCATAGATGTCAGCATTACTATGAACCAAACCGGTGTTCCTGTCTGTTATCCACAACAGAAAACTTTCAGTCCCACCAAGACAGACAACTACTTTCTAGATATCTAAAGTGAAAGAAAGCTCATCATAAGTGCTGCTCTGACTACAGTGAATTTGTGAGACAAGGCATCCTATGGAAGCTGGGATAAAAACAGTTACCAATCTCACATATGCCAAACAAGTCAGGTCTCAACAAGCTATGTGAATCTCCACTCTGTAAATCTGCTGAGTTTTATAGACATATATAGTGAGCAGCCGATAAAAGTCAGGGAATAAGTTTTCTGTTCCTGGCTTGGACACTGCACAACTCCTATGAGACTTCAAGGAAGGCAATCGTATCTGTGCTTCTGCTCCATTTTCCAAATTTTGTTTCTTCACCACAAAGAAGGAGGGATTATTTGTTTCTTCACCACAAAGAAGTAAATTATATAGCAGCCAAAACATATATTTAGTGCTAAGGAATATCCAGAAAGTATCAGCCCTGTGATCACTGCAGATTGCATATACGATTTCTTTCTAACTTTTAGACCCATTTCAAAACCTGTGATGTCTCAGGTCAGACTGCAGTTAACTACCCAGTAGAGTCTAAATGAGATGTTTTAGATGCACTGGATTCTTCAGGACCACAGTTGAGACTACATAGAGTAATACTGATAATATCCAAACTAGTCAGTTACATGCATGTAAAAAGCCCACACGTTAGAGGAAATAAATATAATAGGTTTCTTTGTCTGTATGTTGCTGAGGATGACTTTTTTCCCCTTATTTTCTGGGATACATGCACTGTGTCGTGTTTCATTCCTCTCAATAACATTTTGTATGCAGCATGGAATTTAGAATGACAGCAGAACGGTTTGTATTGAGAAAATGCTAGCTGAACTGTACTGCAGAGTCTATATGTTTTTCTTATTGCTAGATCTCCTTATAAGTGCTTGGAATATCTTTCTAGCCTTTATTTATTTAGTTAGTTAGTTATTTTAAAAGAAGATAATGTGTATATTATGTAACTGGTTTGGGGTTTTTTTGTCAAACAATGAGGCTGTCATTTTGTAGAAATATTGAAGGGGGAGGGGAGGGAAGGTAAACATCCAACCAATATTAGCTCTGAAGTGCTGGGTAATTGTACAGGGCCCTGGGCAAAAACAAAACATAGATGTGCAGTAGTCATAGCCCATCTTGTCTTAACTTGTCTTTGTTAGTGTAAGTGAAAAGGTTAATGCTGTTCAATTCCGTCAACACAGAATGAGGCACTATGGCACCTTTGAAATCTAAACTTACCACAGTGCAACTGATGTGAGTCCTAAGAGAATCCCATTATTTACAAGTTAGTTTAATAATATGAATGCCAATTAACCACGTGCTGGTGTATTATATATAAAAGAAAAAAATGAAGAGGGAAGGAAAAAAAAAAAAGCCCAACAGATTGCTTTTAGTATGCTTATCACAGGGTAAAGCTTTGCTGCTGTCTACCAGCAGCATATGGTAAGGTCTCAGCCACCTACTAGCCATAAGGGTTTAATCCTACTAGCCAAGACAGATACCAGGGATGGATCCCTGCAAGAGTTCTGAATAACATGCATGGCAGTTCAAAGGAATAAAGCTGCCTTTAAAGCAGAATAATTGATGATGACTTAAATTCAATGCCAATTAAAAATGTCAGAGGCTGCTTCTTGACTGCCTTGCACTTTGTGTAGTCAGTTAAATTCAGAACAAAGTGTGTACAAGAAAGCTGCCAAACCATCCATGTTTGGCACAGACCTGGCAAAGATATACATGGTGACACAGGTGTAAGCCAGGGAAGAAGCAGACCCTCAGTTTTTAGGGCCACACATTCATCAAGCAAAATGCCATCCAGCTCACATTAAATTACTTAAACCGTAAATCAAAAGCCTCACAATAAAAGTAAAACGTATATTAGTATTGACTGTCTATATTTCCTTATGAACCTCTGACTTTTCTTGTTCCTTTTCAATTTTCTGTTTGTCTAACCAAATGCTTTCAACCATTTTATCCTTCGGTGCCAGCATAGTAACTCTTTATAACGTAGATGCACTAATCGCAGGAAATACACAGCAAATAGGGCTGTAATCTCTCCTGTACACACCTTGCCCTACTAATAGGGACAGAATATTGGTGTTTATTGTTTAGAGAGCAGTTAGCCTAAGGGGCTAGATATGGCTAACTTGGAGCTCCTAGCATGTCGAACCCTTGCAGTGCTGCTGACTTAAAATTCTGCAATTGAACAATAGTATTCATTTTTACCAATTGCAGACTCCAGCAATCAAGCCCTACATAGAGCCATTTCCTTAGATCTTCTATTAGTTTCTCATGTGGGAAATGTGAATAAGAGGTCAATATAAAAACATACTCCAGCATCACTACTGCCAACTCCAGAGCTGGAAGTATGGCCACAGCCACAGGCATACCTAGCTTGCATAGGATGATTATGACACTGAATCTGCATAATGCTTCTGGCTTCATTCCCAAAACTACCCTCTGTGTGAGCTCATGCAGGGCTGGCAGACGATTACTCCATAAGGCACAGACAATACAGAGGGCCCCTGTTCTTCTGCTCCTATGCTGATGCCTCCCATAACACATCATGAGGTCATGCAGACTTCAGACTGAAGTTTTCTGCCACCATCTATGACTAAAAATCCCTTATTCTTGTCATTCCCTCTCTAAGCTTGATTTCAGAGAAGTTCAGTTTTCAACATCTGAAAGTATGAATATGCCAAGAAACACACCCAAAGCTTCAGGTGTCTTTTCTGTACTGCTAAAGATTAAAAGGCATTAAATTTTTTGTATATGCCAGCTATACATCTGTTCTACTACCATCAGCCCCCAAAATATGATCCACTATTACAAGATCACTCAATTTTGACATGACCAGCTTTAGAACCGGGCGTCAGATTTGCAGAAATGGTTTCAAGCAGTGGAATCTTGTTAAATTTATTCAAAGTGCCTGGAATTGAGCACTTAAAATGGAAACAAAACAACCCCACCCGACCCACATACCCAAAATCTCCAGAAAGTGAACACTTTTCAAAAAAATATTTTAATTCTTCTTTTGATTACCTTTGACCTGCATTTTATTTCAAAGCCTTATATTATTAGCAAAATTATGAGTCAGACACATTATTTTGATCAAGAAGCAAAAGGTTTAAAATATTCCCTCTCCCTCTGTCTCTCAGCAAGCAAGAGGTGGATCAAGTCTCCTCCACAGCAATGGTCCAGCCTCCTTTATTTTGATGTTCTCCATTCACCTTTCCCTGGCCAGAATAGTTCTGATGTGGCTGGAGCCCACCCTTACAGACCTACCTAAACTGCTCTTCGGACTACCATATGTTACCCTCCTACAGGACAGAAAGTGCACCAAACCACTAGGGAAAAACATAACATATCCATAATACCCATAAGCCAAATGTTTGTCTTCATTTATACGAGTAGGCAAAGAAAACCTTGTAACTACCGTCCATGAACACAGGTGTTCCTAGATAGAACCAGACCCAGCCTGTTTTTGTGTCCAAGCCTATCATTTGTACCTACAGAAGGAAAAGAGAAGAAATAGAGTATCATGTAACAAAAGAAAGAAAGTGGTATTTGCATTCAACACCAAAGCAAACTGAAGCATCTGCAAACAGGAACACGTTAGAAGCACCTTTCAGACTTCTACCTTCTTTGCTCAAAGAGGAGATCTGTCCTCCTGTTTGCTATTGACATCTTCCTAAAACAACTTTAATTTCTCTTGCTATTTAATACATGTCAGAGCACTTGACAACACTCACAATCTCTATTAATCAAAGCCTCGGTAGCTGCCGCAGCCTGAGCGGGAGTGTAATCCTTAAAATTCAGTCCCCCCTCAGATCAGAAAAAAAAAATGGCGGTAGTTTGCCTGACAACAGGGTAAACAGATTATTGTGTTATTGCTGGCTGATTGCCGGAGTTATTTTGGAGCTCTATAATTCGTTTAAAGAGATTTTTGACATTTATGAAATGACTTCTATAATCAACTGACAGTGCAATATCCTATAATTGTTCAATTAAAAATGACTACTAGTGCATTCATTTATTAGCAGAATCAGATAATTGTCTTGCCACTAAAGAGTACTTCACACTTTGCGCATCAAATGAAAATGTTTGAGTATAAATCTGTGCCACAGCAGCCAAAGTCCTGGGGATTTTTCAAGTGAAGGTGTAATTATACAGGCCTCTGAAGTAAATATGGTTTCATGTGATAATCTTTAAATGGATTGCATGTGTCTTACAAGACACACTTCTGCTTAAACTGTCACATCTGGTGAGATGGACATGAACAGGTTTTCAGTGGCAGGTGAGACTCCTGCGATTTAAAACAGGGTCAGTTTAAAAATTGGCATCTAAATTACGGAGCTGATCTTTCTTTCCTCCGTTCCTCCTGTTCCTGGGAGGGCACTGTTCTGCTGGAGGAAGGTAGCAGGGGGTTGGCGCACGAATAAATCTGTTTTACATGGGAAATTGGACTGGGATTTTGTTTATGGGTTTATGGAACCCATAAACTACACAACCTCAGTCACATATGCACACCCATACCCTGGGCTCCTGGGAGATACCAACATCGTGAAATATCCGGTGATTTTCAGATATATTTGAAGTCCACTTGAGGTCACTCAGCACCTTGAAACAATTTCAGAATAGAGACTTTCTCTTTAAAATTGAACTTTTAAACTTGCATTATCCAAACCATCTGCTAAGCAAAATCACAGATCAATTTTTCATCAAATAATAAAAGCTCTGTACATCAAATAGGTAGAGATCATATGGAAAACTGTGCAAGCAAACCACCGAAAGGCAAGCAACAGCAGCAACCCCTTCACATATATAATGATTTTTTTATTGTTATCATCTCTCTGTTTCTAAGTACAACCTTCCAGAATTCTTGGCTAAAACTCACAATTTATATTCAGATAATAATAATTAAAGAAATATAGTGCATAGTCACCAGATGGAAGATAATACTTAATTTGTGGCTGCTACAGTTATACATACTATTTAGTAATGTCATTTCAGAGTCTCAGCTGAGCTTAAGCACTGCTCCCCACTTCCATCCCTCCCCCACTGCACACCAGTTTGATAACAGAACACAATGCTTCCTCACCTCGCACTTGAGCTTTTCTCTATTGCCTTTCCTCCAATGATCTTCAAATGTTTTAATGAACCAATAATTAACAAGTTATTTCTTATACTGTGGCTTAGCCAAGTATTACTTTCTCCATGTTATGCAGGGAGAAAGCTGTAAAGTGGGGAAATTACTGCCAAATTTTCACTAGCAGTCCCGGGATTAGGGGGAGGGTAGCTGGCTCCCATCTAGACGGCACCAACAGGAGAGCATCTGGAGAGCACCTCATTTTACAGCGCAGTGCCAAATAAAACCAATGAGAGGATGAAGCTGTGTGGAAGTGAGAGGGGAGCAGGCTTCAGCCAGGCACCCCCTCCCTCTGCAGACCTTCCCAAGCACGCTGGTGCTAACCAGGCATGACAGAGCCCCGTGGCAAGAGCCTACGCCAGCCCTAGATCTCCCCTTCTACACTGTATTCACAAGCCTATCCTTCCTCCTACATAGGAAAAAAAAATAAAATAAAATCAGTGTGCCCTCATATCAGATCAGCTTCCCTACAAAGCTTTGCAAATGACCCATCAAGGATATGCTGCTTGAGTGGCTGCATTTTTCTCCCTGTTTTCTCCCCACTCCCGCACCTTTTTTTGTTGTTTGTTGTTGTTTCAAACCCATTTTTCTGTGTGTTGTATGGATTTTAGAAAGACTTTTGATAAAGATGGTCCTGGCAGCTGGATGATAAATATTATTTTCTTAACCTGCCTGGCTTTGTCAGCCACCTGCAACTGCAGCCTGCCACGCGTTGGAAGCAGCTCATTAACTTTCCCACAGCTTCCCAGGAGTTTTCCTTGTTTTCTTTCACCTTGGGTGTGTGCTGCCTTCTCCGCGAACAGTTAACTACCCAAGCAGGCCGAGCGGGCTTTGGCACCACAAGCATAGCATGCTTCAGGCAGCCTCCCTGCTAAGGCTCAAAATCTCTCTTAAACACATTAAGCAGCCCATTTTGGATTGATAGTGCAGTAATTATTCTGCTTCACCCTAAAAACCATCCTGGGGTAATTGGCGCAGAGGAAAATTACCCAGAGTCCTCTGCCACCTGGTAGTTAAGGAACGAATCCAGGGAAAGATAAGTGAAGCAGGGAAAAAATCGGCACTTATTTGATTTTAATCTCACCACTTTGCAAGCATTTAAATTGCCTTAATCAGGTGGCTGGCTCCCAGCCTAGCTGGTAATCTGTTATCAAATTTGAAACTAGATTTTTTAAAATGTCAGTGTAGGCTGAGAATTGAAGTCTATTAACAGTTATGAGCCTCCCTCCTAAACTTCCATAATCTATGTATTAATGATCCCTTTTACAAAGCTGTCAAATATTACTTTATTATAACTATATATTAGTAACGTCAGTGTAAGAGCAGGATTTAATTATTTATTTTTTTAAAGATAGAGGGAAAAAAGCCAAACCCCATACACATACACAATGCCAACATTCTTAACACTGAAACCCGATTTTTCTGAGGCAATAACTTGAGTGTATGGAATAACCTTGATAAATGTAATTGAATTTTTCTCTGATAAGATTAACTAGTGGTAATTGTGAATGGGGAAGGTCTGACCCCCTACAAATGAGATGTATGACAAGCTGAAAATAATCAATTTTTTTTCTTCTCCCCCCAACTCCCCCACCCCCAGTAAAAAAAAAACAAAAAAACAAAAAAACAAAACAACCCTGAAATAGTAATTTTGGGCCTGGCAGGATAAAGCATTTGTGTCTGAAATGGTTTTGTATGTGCTGATTATCTGCTATCTTCTCAGTGTGTCTAATTGTGCTGAGCTCAGTTTAAAATGAGATCAACACATTTAAACCCCAGAAGGCTTAATTAAGGGAGGGACTTAATGCTTTACAAAAAAGGGGAATTTACGTCTTTTGAGAAATGTGGTATAAATTCTACCTGCAGCTTCCCTGACTAGAGTGCTCCAAAATGTAGTTTATTGAATTGCTTTTAAAAACAAATACAAAAGACAGAACTTTAGAACTCATAATTGCTGGTAGTGGTTGAGAGACACAGTTCTTTTTTTCATGCTTACTACTTCTGGTTTTGTTTCCACATGCTCTTGTTTCAAGCCGTCCTGATCAAGAATGCAATATATAAAACAGGCTTGCAAACTCCATCATTCAAACTCTGTAAAGCACACAGCAGCTATGTGTTTTTCAGAGTTAAAGATGCCTCTCCTGTTACATGGAAAAACACACATGCAAATTCAGACAAAGCACTCCCCTACCTTGTATTTGTTTCCATTAAGTAGACAAACTATTGCAGTGGAAATTAAAAAAGGGTGATGGGGAGGATTAATTCTTTTTAGTTATGTGATAAAAGTCAATCAAGTATTCTTTGAAAATAATGCGGCAGTTCATTGTTTTTTTTCTTCCTCCCTCATTATCCTATAACTCTGACCATTGAACTTTAGTGCTGTAGATCAGGCTAAAACACCACTGACAACTGGATATTCATATTCTTTTCATTGAATCCTGTGTAGGTTCTGTGAAAGACTCTTCAGAAACATAAAATCTACCGACAATGAAATTAATCACAAAGTACAAAAGAAAAGCAGCTGGCATCCAACTACTGAATAATGCAAAATGTGCAGATTTAAATTACATGTCACTGTTAATGTATACAATATATCTATATCTGCACACACACACAGTTGTGCCATAATCAGTAAATAATTTTTCACTGTCTACAAAATAAGTATTTTAATTCAGAAATAGTATATACCAAAATTACATCAAAATTAAATACCAGATGAGTTCATCATGATTAATGTTACTGCAGCAAATACCAGAAGGAATTAAGCTCAATAGGAAATGGTTGCAATTTAAAAGGAGAGTTAAAAAAAAATAAAAATGCTTTTATATGTAAGAAAGTTGTCAGTGAAACCAGTAAAATCTGTGTCAGTATTTCTGCATATTCTAAGTCTTTAATTAGTCAACAGGATCAAATATAACAAGGAAAGGAAGTTGTTTGCTTCAATTATATGCTCATTAGAACATGGATTATTTATAAAGGAACTACCTGGAAAATTATAGGAGAAAATGGCCCATGAAGTCATTATTTTTTGCAACATTGTGGATAAATTATAGACCTGGAGGCTGGCATTATTTTTCTTTTATCCAAAAATAATAATAATAGAATTCAAGAGAAAACTGGAGTCCATAACCACTTGCACCTTGATTTCCGAAGTTTGCTAGCTCTGAGCTGCACAGCCATATATTCATGAGAGCAAACAAGAACCCAGTGTACTTTATTTCTCAGCTTTTGACAACCTTTATTATTTCGTTTATCTGCTATTCATAGTGAGATGTAAACATCTTACTTCCCAGTGTGATCCTCATATCAACAGTGGGTCAGTTTAAAATATTGGGAATCAATACGTTATAAAACATCAGGCAGTACTAAAAAGACAGAGCTAAAGCAAATTCATTGAATGTCAAATAAAAAATAAACAAACATGGACAGATAAAAAAAATGTAGCAAGATCATAAATAAAGAGACAAGGAATTAGAAATATATATTTCTAAAACAATGACTTGACAGGGAAGATGTCCCTACATTAAATACTAAGCCACTTAGAGCAAAGAAGATGATGAATTTCATGTAGGCACAGAGAAAATAAGTACTTTTAAATGAATCTCTTAATTTAATAGAAAACTTGCATGGTAATAGTGCTCATTACCATTACAGGAGTGGTGAGGATGGATAATATGGGTAGAGAAAATTTGGTTCAGATTCAGCTTATTGTTTTGTTCTAATTTATCGGACCAGACATTTCAGACTGCCTGTGTAGAGGCAGGGTACAGCATTCACATCTTAGGCAAACAAACAGGCAATATGGACATCTTGTAACACATGCCTGACGCAAAAGAACCAGGCCTCCTGCTGTTCTCTCCCCTTCACAGGCCGCGGTATAGTCAATGCTAAGTCTATAAGCAGAACCAATCTAAAAAAAATTTCTTTGACAGGACCATTTTCCAATGCAAAAAAGTAATTTCATTTAAAAAAAAAAGCAAAAAAATTGCTGGGAAGTTCTGGTTTAGAATATTGTGTGTTTGTTTGTTTTTAAAACTGGGGAAGTCCATGCTGCTCCTTTTAACACCAAAGTGATTAATTTCAGAGATGTAAAAATATTTTGGTTAGATATCATAATTTTGACTATTTGAGAATTTCACATTCTGTCAAACATTGATGCAACAGCAGATATATAATGAGATTCTATGAGATAAATGTATGTATATGCTGTACATTTTATAGCAATGTTTTGCCATGAGCAAAATGAACTGATCAGAAATTACCGAAGTCAAATTGCAGACTACAGCTTCACATTTTTAAGAACTTATTTCATGAGAAGACTTGATATTTTTTGTTTCAAAATCTGAAATGTATGTTTCTTATCAAACAAATTCTTTTTCTGACCAACTACGCTTATGAATATAACATATGTTTTCCTCATTCTCAAATAACTGTCAAATTTCAAGACATATAACTAAAATAGACTAAACAAAAAAATAATATTAAAGTTTTGAAACACTGGGGATCTGCAGAAAGGAAGAAGACAGATAAGGAAGAGGAAAAGGACAAGGAAGGGTGAAAAAGGAAGAGCTGGAATCTAAGGGTTTGGGTCAGATCTTTGTCTACCTTACAGGGTATAAAGCATCATTTTCTTGTGAACTTTCCTACTATAAGACCTGCTGGCTCCACAGATCAGCGTTGTTCTAACTATGCATTCTATCAAAGCAGAATAAAGCACACCAAAATATGAACTCATCTCCCTTATTTCTGCAACATCCATGAAACATCTAGTCTTCGGGATCATTTTGTTCAGCCTTAAACATTCAGTTGTAACTTAGGTTTCAATAAATTTTTTGTGTATTTGGTTTGTGAAAATTTTCTGTCTTTCAAGTTAAGATAAATTTTTAAGTGCCATTTTGAAATGCGAAGCTTCTTTTTTAAAATTAAAAAGTACATCCTTTCTGAAATAAGACTTTCCATCACAAGAATTAAAATGTTTTTGAATCTTCCTATTTCTCCTCCCAAATCTAACATCTAATTTTGTCAGATACTATCCAAATTTGCAAATAGATTTGCAGCATTCATTTCTTCCCTTATAATAACATTCCCAGCCATATTGGCAAATATACTATTAATCATGCATATACTGTCCCACACTCTTTACATCCATCCTGTGATTTTATGGGAAACAAGGTGTTGAGAATTTATCATCAGCCACAGCTCACGGCCTTTCCTAAGGCCCTAGCACACATACCTGACTGGCAGAAAGTACCACGAAGGCCAGGGCAGGAAGAGTGGCTAACAGGTAAACTGGAAATGTGGAGGCCCAACGGAGGCAAACTAACAATGGTAGTACAGAAAACGTAGGTCGTCCTTCACCAGAATTGAGCTCTTACACCTTTTTCATCCCTTTCGTTGGAAGCCTGCAGAAAACAGCAACTCATTAATTGTGCCATCTTAGGACCCTAATTTTTTTGGCTACCTTCTTCTATCACTTGCTGCAACACCTTTTCTTCCACTCCAAAGTCTCTGCACAGAGCAAAAGCTCAGTTCAGCCAGTGCACTCACAGTGAGTAAATGTGCATCTACAAAGAAAAAAAATAATCACAGAAGTGAAGGACAGGACCCAAATCTTGACATGTTTTCTGTGGCCTCTTGCATTGTTTCAGGGTCATGTAGCCCTTCTGGCCCTGGCCTTCAGATCATCAAGCCTACCTGCAGCCCATGAAACAGAACTTGCTTTCACTTGTTTGCCCTATTCCCACCTGCTCTGCAGTACTGCAGAAAGGAAAAGGTACAAACTGCTGGGGCTCTCATTCAATATATGCCAAAAAATCAGCCAGGAAACATAGAATCATACAATGGTTTGAGTTGGAAGGGACCCTAAAGATGCAAACCCCCTGACATGGCAGGGACACCACCTTGTGTTTCTTCAGTCAGAGTAGATCTGTTCTTTCTGGTTTGATTCCTTCTCTCATCAGCTCTGACAGTTTTGGATTTGGGCTCATACCAAATGAGGAGAAGAGGGGGTTGAAGACAGGGAGCCTGTTTGTAGCTTGGCAAGCCAAACACTGTAATACCATTACAGTCCTATGGTTTTATAGCATGTCCACTGTGCTTCGATGTCCCCTAAAGTCCTCCATCTCATTGAGTGCCAGCCTTAGTATGGCATCTTGCCTACACAGGGCATTTAAACCTGATATCAACTGGCTTCTTATCATACAGACACAAAACAGACTCACGTTTCAGTGTTTTTCCTCGCTTAAAGACTTTTTTAAAATAATTTTTGAAGGTAACAGTAAACAGTCTGGTAAAATGGTAAGTTCTGGAAATGTCATTGGTAGAGAGATGGTACTTGCTAGGAGCTGTCAGAGGAGTCACCCTTCCTGAGGTGCTGGCTCTGCTGCGGTTTGACCTGGCAAGTCACGAATTGCAAAGCAGCAGCTCCACCGCTTGAAACAGGAAAGAATCTTTCTAGAGAGACAAAACTGATAAAAATGAGATCATCTTTCAGGTTTCTTGACACTAGAGGGCAAGCCCATTTTAGGTAACACTATATTTGATGAAGAATTTTAAAGTCTGTTTCCTCAATAGTGAGTAAACTGTGCCAACTTTCAGTCACTTGTGTCTCCTCATGGACTCCTCTGGTTTCTGAGGTAGAACAGCTTTGCTCAAGTTGGTGAAACTAAGAGGGCTGAAGAGAGCAGTCATCAAAACCCTAGACCATAAGTAGTTACTCTCAGTGCCTATAAGGAAGACACTGATATTAGAGATGGATAACAATCAGCTCCAATCCTAAGGACATTTTCCTCATCCTTACAGGTTTGGGTTTTTTTATTTTGTTTTAATATTATAGACTTCTAGTACTTGTTATAAGAATATTGATTGCCCAGTGGTCAGCAAGATGGATACAGGATGGAGAGAGAGATGTGAAAAATGCTTGAGGAAATACTCTCCCTTAAATTAGCACCTCATCTAACCATTTCTACCCACTAATAAGAAATGAAAGCAGTGTTTAACTCATCTCTTGCTGCTTTGCAGACTACTCCATGGTGCCTTCCTCTTTACTCAAAATCAGACACCACAGCTCATTAAGCCAGACTTTGAAATAATAAAGCTTATAGACTCCTTCACTTCTCGGAGGTTAACATTTCTTTAATAGAAGACAATGGTCTTGTGGTTAAGCCACAAACTCGGTGTCAGGGGACCTCGGTTACAATCCATTACACACATAGACTTTGGAAAGCCATGTTACTCATCTTCCCTTAACTACATTTCAAAAAGGAGGGCCTAATAATTTTCCCTTTCTACTGGAATAGCACAGGGATAATCAAGGCACAGAATGAATGCTGTGCTTCCTGCAAGAGCAAATTCCTTGGGATGAAGGGCTTGTGTCCAACCTAGAGGCATAAACCCTTTGGTGCTAATCAAAAGTGGGAAAAAAATAAATCATAAATCACTTTCCTTCAGATTAAATTGTAAATTAATATGATAGCAGATATTGTAAGAACTTAGAACAAGCATATAAACTTAGGCGTATATACATTTATTTTGAAACCAAGTTCCACCTTTTTTCCAAACACTTGGTATGCATACATGCAGATATTTTATTGAAAAGATCTGGGACTCAGAAGCTCACCCTTAAGATGCCTACTCTGATAAACACAATCAGAAACTTAGGGTTGGACACTGCATAGATTTGGTTGTAACATCATTTTAGTTACTCTATGGTACCCTACAAACCCTGCAACTTCTAGTCTGGAAGGACACAGGTCTCCAGTTTGTGCTTGGGTATATCCCATCTATATGTAGGTGTCCTTCATGGGCTGTAGTGCCTAAAATAACATTAGAAATTTGTGTTTAGACACCTGAACCTCCCATCCTTATTTCCCCTAGCACAAATATTTGGAAAAAGGGTAGACATAAAAGCTTCACAGCAGTTCTTTCTTATACTATCAAATCAGGACAAAATTCACCCTTGAAGTCTGTGATTACTCACTTCAGCTAAATTATCCAGAATTACTCATGATGCAGTGATATGTATTTCCTATGTCACACCTATTAAATATTATCATAATACAGAATAACTACTTTGTGTACAACAACATCTGTAAACCTTCCTTTCTTTTGAAAACAATAGTTTCCATTTGAATATTATAATTTAACAGCAGAATGCTGAAGTTGTTAAGACCTTAAAAACTAAAACAGGCATAGAATAAACGTGTGCAACTACAACTGAAAACAGTAGGAGGGAATTCCACTATCCCGTTTCTGAATTGTGCAAACTACGCTGCAGAATGTTCAGTTAATTCTTACATAACATTTTATCATAAGTAATTACAGCTTAAACTACACTTGGCAAATAAACTTACAAATCATTTGCTCTAAAGCAAAATATCTTCTTTTGAAATTTTGCTTATTCACCAGCTAATTCAAAAAACCCAACAATTTGCCATGCACTTAATTCTTGCAGAAAAATGGGGAGGTTTTGTAACACAAAGACCAAAAGTATCTGAAATAACAGAAATTATTGTTAAAACTCCCTCAGTTGGAAATAACTTGACTTCTAACAGACTTCTTTTTAACCATATATCAATTATTTGGAATCTGGTAACAAAAGGCAGGTTTTAGACTGATACAGTAGTAGTCTGTTGTATCTGTGACAAGCTTTATAGAAAGAATTGATCAATTTATCAACAGATTTGTTAGGAAAATATTTTTCCTAGTTCAATATAATTTCCTCCAACTTTGTCACTCAGTACAAGAAAAGCTATTGCCATTGCTTGCAAAGCTTGTGGAGTTTTTACAAAAATAAAATGGGTACTCGGACTCTTACAAAGACTTTATGAGTAAAGCTTCCATACACTATTAGTTACGGGATGCCATGATTATTTGTGCATTCCAGACTAACGATGATACTCTCCATCTCTCTTAGAGCATAATGCCTCTCTAATCATGCTATATATTGCTGCTGCTTAGAAATATTAATTCACTATGATGTCTCATCCAGAAAGCCATTTTCAGTAAGCAATGCCTACTCTGGGCACATAGTTGCTGTGAAGTCAATGTCATGTTTTTGGACTATTATTTGGACTCTTTTGCTACTGACATAGTATATTAGTATATAGTCTACAATAGTTGCGGCAAGCCATTAAAGAAAAGAAAAATACCTCTGACTTTTACAGACTGTACCATTTGTATGTTGCTCTACTGTATCCCTGTATTTGGAGAACAATTCATTCAAGATAAACTGTACACTCATTTAAGGGGAGAGAACCAATGTCCATTTGTTGCTGACTAAATCATCAAATTGAGGAAAATCGTACTACAGAAACATTGCAGAAAGAAGAAGAAATCTGTGTGTGGATAAATATTGAGCTAATATTGGAGACTGACCTTCCTGATGCTCTCCATCTTCATCTATTCTTTGTGAAACATAGATTGCAAGCAAGAAAGACCGGATTGGTTTGTTGTACGAAGTATATGATTCAGATGTATTTTGGGAGAATGAATTAATATGAATTAAAAAGGAGGATTAGACTACTGAACTTCAGACCTCCTTGTGAGTGTGAACTACAATGGAAAATTCTATGTTGAATGGTACTTTTATCAAAGCAAGTTGATTTGGATGAGTAAAAAAATAAACTAGTTTAATATTAGGGATAGTTAAGTGATGTAATCAAAATGTTAAAGAACCCCAAACAAATAACATTCTCAGATCAGTATCTATTTTAGAATTTCCAGTCAAAAGATGTACAAATCTGGTACTATTGAAAAAATGCTAAAATTTCCCATTAAATGGAAATTCCAGACCATCTAAGGGACCTTAATGCTTGTGCTTGACAGATGGAAATTGTGCTGCAAGTTCCTTGAGACAAATTCTATTTGCACCCTAAGGCTGATTGTGTGTACAAGCTCAAATATAGTTTTGAGATTGTTAAGGTATTTTTCTAAAAGAAAAGCTTCTACCATAGATTATTACACTTGACATGCTCTAGACAGTCTAGGTAATCTATAAACAAAAGATAAAAGGAGCTTTCCTATCTTCTTCACACACACACAAAAAATATCTAAATTGTTTCTGCTTAAGACTTTGCCTTTTGTCTTCATTAGAAATTTAACTTATTGTGAATAGTAGGTTTTCTTGCTAAGTCTTTAATCAGTACTATAATGCAGCTATCACTGTCTGAGGTGTAAAGCTCTTAGTTCCATCTTCTGTGCAAATTCAAAGCAACCAATAGAACAAATACGCAGCCATACCAGCAACTGAAAGATGATGGTCAATCTGCCTTCTGAAATGTGCTTGCTGCCTGTTTGTGATCTCTCTGCTTAAAACCCACCACCCTAGTCCACATCTTCAACCCAAAACTGTCTGCTTTATCACCTCTGATAAGACAGCAGGAAAAGTGTTGGGCAAAAAGCCTGCTTTTTTGTTGGGGTGAATATGAGACAAGTAAAAGTAAGTACACAACTTCATGTTCTTTTACAAAATGTTCTTAAAAAGATCAGAAACTGTTGGTTGACTATAGTACCAAGTGGTCTGTGATTTAGTGAAGGCAGAGGAAAACTTCAGATGTTTAATTTGCTTGTGAAACAGATCTTTGTAGATGCTGCATGACATTTCCTTATTTTGTAAGTGCTTCTTTTTAATGAAAACCTGACCTTACCGAACAATGAAAGCTGTGCAAGGTGGACTGACCATACTCAGTCTTGGTCAGCTTTCATTGGGATAATCATTGCAAGATAGATTTGCAAACCCCTGCAAACTTGTCAAAACTCAGACAACCAAAGCAGCACAATTTACAATTACACATCTAAAAAAAAAAAAAAAAATTATAATCCATGCAGTAAGTAGACACACTACAAAGACAATAAAAAAATGCAAGAAAATTCAATCACATTTGTGTGACAAGATGACCTGCCCACATTGTGAATGACAGGAAAGTCCTTACAACTGTTTCCCTTGTACATATAGTCTGTATTTATACTGTAATAGCTATGTTGTAGCTGGCAATTCAACCTGATTTTACTCTACAATTACACTTAACCAAATTCTACTTCAAGTTAATGTGCATTGGCTCTTATTGAGTTTGAAGATTCAAAATGCCCTTAGCAGTCACAGGCTTCCAAAGTAATGAGGTGCGTGACTCCTCTGAAAACCAAGTCACCTCTTCAAATACCTAAACATAGCTATATCTGTCTGTTTCTCAATACCCATCTCAAAAATCTATATTTGTCACAAGAAATTTTTGGATAAAAACAATACCCTTTGAAACCAAGTTTCATAGCTCGTGTAATGTAGAATATATTAAACATCAACATTCACTGAGCTAATTTGCCAAAAATCCCACTCTAAAACAGATGTTTAACAATAGGGCTATGAAATTTTTCATCAAAATGATGTTTCAGAGGCACAAGTTACTGAAGTCCTTGAAATCATGTTTCAGAACTTCAACATTTCCTACATTCTGTGGGTAAAAAATTCTCATTATTATTATTATTTTTGGTTTGGGGAACTACTCTATTAATCAAGGTCATACCAAAAAAGCTTGTGAAAGACTAGTAAAGGTCAATTTCCAGCTTTCAACCAAGTTTATATACTTCTCCTGACATGAATATTCCACTTACACCCTTTAAAGCATTATCAAAAAGAAGCATTAAGATCACCACTGATATAAAGAGTCAGAAAATTCTTGGGGTTACTCCATATACAGAAATAGTATGATTTTTTTTTTTTCTGATGCAACAGAAAGGAGAAATTGCAACTCAATATATTAAGAGGATATAATGCTATATATAACAATATAAAGACATTGTCAAGTAAATATTAGGCCTTAACTGCAGAAGCAGCTTGTGCAATTCCTCAATATTGTAATTGCCAGCTTTATTTTCTTATGCCTAAGCAAAAGACTGCCTCTTTGGGAAATTTACAGTTTGCACTATTTATTGAGACAGTTCCAATTCCTTTTTTATTTGTTTTCCAAAAGTACCTATTTTTTACCTCTGCTGACCAGTGCAAAATCAGGACTACTAATGTTTATAAAATGCCACATTATTGTTAGATATCGAATCCAAATGCAAGCACTGCAGCTTCTAACAGATAGGAGCTTGATGGAATCTGTCTGGAGATTGCAGGTGTCCAGATTGTCTCAGCACCTACTCTGGTAATAGCCCCTGACACAGAAGACAGGAGGAGCTCAGCATTTTCCAAAACTTTCTGAAGCTTTCACACTTTTTAACAAGAATATATAAATACCTCTCTTGCCTTTAATTTTTATGAGCTTGATAATTATAAACTCAGAGGAAATCCAGGTAGTTACCTATTAACATATTAACATTAAAATAGCGATCTGCTGCATAGATTGAACGAGAGAGGAGAAATAGTGTTGATTCAATTCTTTTTTAACAGTGACTTGATCTAATTCTTTTAGTGCATTAATAGGATACTGATCAAGAAGGCTGAAGTTACTCTGGCAAACACAAAGAACTGATCTTTCATAGTACTTCAGCAATCAGCTACCTAGTACTTCTTTCTCTTACAGAAAAAATTTTGTCAGTAAACCTCAGAAAGCTTCATTAAGAGGTAAATGTTACTATGTCTGCACTGCACAGACACCCATAAAAATCAGTTCAAAAATCAGGGTTAGTGGCAGCTCTGGGAGTACAACCAAGACGCCCTGAACAGCAGAGCAGCACTCTGTCCATTGGTAACTCTGCCTCCAAAATACACTAACAATCCGAGGCAGCAAAACTCAGTCCGGCACAGATGCAGTCCTGCGCCTCCTAAGCGTGGACCCTCTGAGGGGGTCAGGGCTGTGGGCGATGTCCAGCAGGTAGAGCGGGGCAGGCAGCAGCACCTGGCCCCTCAGCACGGGGTGGGCCAAGCCAGGTCTGCCATTTGCTGGCCCTGGCTGGGATACCAGTGGTAACTGGAGCTCCACTGCTGTGAACTAGGAGGAAAGGGGAAAGGTTTGCTTCCTGCAGAATTCCTTCCACTCAGCTCGATGACTGCAGCATGGTGTGAGGAAGGAGGGGTGAATCACTCTCTCATAGCTTAGCTGAGAGCAATTGCTTTATGTTAAAAAATAAATTTTCTTCTTACTTAAAGATTCATAACCCTAAGAGGAAGATGCTGTGCATGCGCTTTTCTGTTCCCTGTAAACAGCACACAACAGGCTCCTGTCTAAAACTGGTCTTGAGATTTGGTCAAGGTCAGTAACGTATGTCCTGTACCCTAACTTTTTTCGTTAAGAAATACATTATTCTATTAGATGGAAATTCACCCCCTCATGGTGTTTCTATCTACATGTGAGAATCTTTGAGAAGTGTGATCAGAGAGAAACCTGCAGGCATATTAATAAATAAACTTCACATGCTGTTTGATATTAAGTAAACACACTGCTAAATATTTCTCTAGGGGGTTGTGATCTCATAACCCATGGACTTCTAATTTGGTTACCTGTGACATGTGGTTCTTACCCCCAGGGATCCACAATGAATTAATTCTAAAATGTTTTTTTAAAGTTTAACTTACCAAGATAAAATAAAATAATCAAACATATGTTCTTAAAAAAATTTGGCTCACTTCGCTTCATACATAACATCAAGCGTTACTATATTAAAAAAAAAAAAAAAAAAAAAGATCTGCAACAGGGGATCCTCAGCCAGGGAGACACACATGAACCTAGTGTAAGTTAAGAGGACAGAACCCATTTTGGAATAAGGATCTACCTCACATCAGGTAGGCTTCCTCTCCCGTCAGCACCATGGCCTTTGTTGTTACAACAAAAAGAGTTTCAGTTTAGGAAAACATGTTTGTCCATGTATTCCCATATAAAAACTTTCTAAGTCCTATCCCTACATTTTTATCCATTTATTCCTTTCTGGAGAGGATGAAAATTCACCATGAAAATGTGTTTGTAGAGGTTGTGGTGGTGAGATTTTTCCCTTGTTAAGTGAGTCTTGATTTTGCAAGAGGTGTGTCTGCTTGACATTGATCAGACAGACTGGATTGCATATTATCCAGGCTACAACTTCCCACAGCAGGCAATGATCAGGAAATCCCATGATTTCAGATTTTTTTTCAACATGAAAAAAGGGGGTGTGAAATCACAGGAAATGCAATTCATCTATACTGCCAGGGGAAACCGAACATGAGACATCCAACTCGCAAATTATTACTTAACCATGACAATGCTGGCAACTCTAATCTTTGTTTGGTTAGGTTTTCTACCAAATACTTTTCTGAAAAACAGCTAGATAGTAATAATTTCCCTATTCTGATCAGTTTTGCTTTACAGTTTCAAAGTTCTTTCTCTCAGTCTCAGTCTCCAGTAGTTTCTAACAGAGTAGAAAAAGATTGTTAAGCGTTCTCTACATTAAATGCAATAAAAACGTGGGCAAAAAATAAAACACATACCTTTGCCTCAGTTTTCAATTAAGATAACTGGAGAATTAACTGCAGAATGCTTAGAAAAAAAGTTTTGGAGTCAGGGGGAACTGATATAATGAGCCCATTGCCTTCATTTTAAAAAACAACAACAACAACAACAACAAAAACAGGATCATTGATAGCTACTTCTGAAAATGAAAACAACAAAACAGAAATATCAAAATTATAGATCTGGTAGTAACAATCTTTAACAATGTTTTTCAGAGGTAGGGCCTTCCAATTGCAAATATTCTCAAGGAAAGAACCTTTGTAAATACAGAGTTACAGGCCTTTTACGTTGATAAAGCCAGCATGAGAAGAACACTTTTGAAAAAAATTTATAAAACACAGTGCTTGCTCAGAGACCATTTTTTTAGCTCCTCAAAATGGATTTTTAAATTGATCTCAAACTAAATCTAAGCTAAAAGTCCTAACACCAAATAAATATTCAGATTTTTTGCAAAAAAAATATTCAGTGATTTTTTTCGCTCAAAGTGTTTGACTTTTCTATATTTCACAAGGTAATTGAAAAAAGTGAGAGACTTTTCATTCTGGATATTTTATTTACTTTTGCTTCTTTTTTTTTATGTAGGAAGTTGGTCAATGCCCAGCATCCCATGAATAATTATTGCTTTGACTTGAAATGCACTTCTATAAGTAAAAGCTTTCATACAAGCCTTCAAAACACCTTTTGGGATAAGCACACTGTAAAACACCCTGCATTTGTTTTACTAAAGAACTTAGGGAATGCTTAGCGCTATGAACTATGTGTGCACCAAGCATTATCATTTCATATTTTTTATTCCACTTTGGTGAGGCAAAGTAACTATTGTTGCAGTTTTTCAGATTGAAAGCTGAGGAAACAGACTTTAGTTGAGATGACCAACATCACACAGGACAGTCCAAGAATAGAAGCCAGATGGGCTGATTAGCCCAGTGAATTAACCAAACGGCTCTCCTGCTCCTAGAGAGAACATACAACTATCTAAAGATAATGAACATTTTAATATCACATGGATTACAATTTGGTTGTTTGTGAAGGACTTTTTTTTCAAAGTTCAGGTTTCAGAAAGACCCTAAACACTTGATCTATGTTGCATTCAGTTCTCTAAATTTTTTCTTTTTTAAGAAAAAAACTCCACTAATCCACAAGTCTAACCAAGCTTGCTTGTAAAAAAGAAAACCTATGTAGTTCTCCAATCATTCTCTAGATTTGCTTCTGAATTTTCAGTTTCTCAAGATGGACATTCTTCCCAAGATGGGAGGATCATGTCATGTATGTCACTAGTTTAATATTTCTTACCTCAGTCTTGTAAGAAGAGTTAAAAATTTCCTTGAAAAAAATAGATGAGATATAAATGTATACATGACAGAATCAATTTTTCTTTTAGCTAAAGGGCATAATATACAGCAGCGTGTCTCCTGCTGCTGAAGGGAAATTATTGGAACATCATTCTACTGCCCCGTGAATGGGGACTATCAAAGAGCTTAAAGAAAGGAATAGTTACCAGGGAGAGAGGGAGAGGACAGGAAAAAAGTTTAATTGTTTGACTTACCCCTATGCTTCCCTACACAAGAAACCTGATGTCTAAAAAATACGTGTAATCCATGCAGACTCATACATCCTTGACTCCAGCAAGAAAACAGAGCTGTGCTTATGGAGAATTTGGCTGCAAAGCATTTCCTCTTTTTGCTGGCAAACTAACTATACTTTGACTTTGGAAAAGGGGCAGAGGAGTCTCCACATCCATCTCTTCTCAGTGAGGTGCAGCTAAATGTCCCTGGTCTCTGGAAAGGCATCCTGGGATCTGGGAGTCAGAGAGCTGCTTCTTCTCCATTACACCCCTCATTTGCAAGGGCTGCCCACACCAAAGCCTGGGCAATGCTCACCATTCCCAGGGCTCTGCAGGAGTAACTAGACTGTAGCCAAATAAACATTTTCATTTATGCCACACAAGAGCACACTCCTATTTCACTCTGCCTCCATATTAGCTCTGCAGTGCTGACAAGAGCAGAAAAGCACTGAAGCCTTTGTTTTGTACAGTGTAGCAGCTGTGTGTCTCTGCACACATGCAGAAAGCAAATATTTTGAGCTGGATGATGTTACTTATACACAGCCACCTTCCAGAGAACAAGTGGGCTTCAAGGCTTTGAGGAGGACACGAGGATAAAGAGGGAGAAGAGGAGAAGTAGAGCTGCCCATTTTGCTGGCAGCACAAAAAATATTGTATTAACTAAATTGCTGTGATTCCAAATGGCACTGTGTAGTTATCACTGTAGAAGCTTGTGAGCTTTTCTAAATTGGGCACTTTTCCCTCAGGGAAGGGACACCATGTCGTTTTGTGCATATTAATGTTAAGCATACTAGGTTTGCTTCAGTATCTTTGCAACTATCAATATAAAGACTTACAAACCTCTATCAGTTGAAAATGATGGCAGAATATTTCCTTATTAAAAACTATCTAGACAAAAAGACATAAGAAGTGTCTAGACACTTAAGCCTGTAAACAAAAAAAATGTTCTCAAGTCATCTGAAAATTAAACTGCACATACAAAGCACAGCGTGAATTGACAGCCGGGGTTTGGGGGATATAAACTGGACATAAACTCTATAATGCAGAATAAAACCCCCAACCTTTTCTAGGCACAGAAATCTGGGCAAACTGGTAACAGCTCAATATGTAGCAGAAGACACGACTTAAGATTTAGAGCAGGGGTCCTCAAACTACAGCCCATGGGCTAGATATGACCCCCCAGCATCCTCAATCTGGCCCCCCAGTATTTACACACACACACCCCCCACACACACCCGGGGGGTTGGGGGGGGAAACCAAGCAGCTGCAGATGACTACCTGCTACTTCATCCACGCGCCGTCCCCCTGGTTAGAAAGTTTGAGGACCCCTGGATTAGAGGCTTCAACCAGGAAGAGGTTGTGGCTAAAGTAATGTTCGATAATCAGATTGTGTGTTCTGCACCACAGTTATTTAAATAGTGCAACATCAGACCTAACCACCAACCTGATAGAGGTTAGGGGCGTGAACCTACCTTCTCTGTAAACAATGTAAAGGAAAGTAAGTGAAAAAGTAGAATAAATACCTTTAATTCAAGCATGTCTTTCATTTCTCATAATAAAGAATTAATAAAAGGAGATTACATTAATAATTTTATTTATTCTGGATTTATTCTCAAAACAGCCTGAGAACAGCTTCCCTCCCCCTGAGGAGGGGAAGTGGAGAGGGAGGTGTGAGTCCCTTCTTCCTCGTATCCAGTGATAGGATGCATGGGAATGGTTCAAAACTGCATCGGAGAGGTTTAGACTTGACATTACAAAGCATTTCTTTACTGAGAGGTGGTCAACACTTGAACAGGCTTCCTAGAGAGGTGGTCGATGCCCCAGGCTTGTCAGTGTTTGAGGCATTTGGACAATGCCCTTAGTAATATCCTTTAACTTTTGGTCAGCCCTGGAGTGGTCAGGCAGTTGGAATAGATGGTCATTGTAGGTGCTTTCCAACTGAAATATCCTATTCTATTTTAACAAGTACTCTAATTCCATCCACCATGATTTTCTGATCAGGTTGAATAATTCAACTGGAGGAGTGTTAGGTAGAAAGGAAAGAAGGAAAAACTCAGGAAAAATAATTAAGTGGAAAATCATCAATCCTCCATTCTTTTTTTATCGCATCATCCAATACTTTCCAGTACACAAGTGCAAATAAACTCACATTCCAATGGAATTTCATAGGCATTTTGTGTGGATGTTTTCTTAAAACACACTTTGTTCTGTCATTCAAATTAAGCCAAAGAAAAATTTCAGACATGACAGCCTATTTTAAAAAGAATTTAATCGTAATATTTTGCAGCAGACCCCCATTCCTACAAGTCACTAAATAAAATTAAATAAAAAAAAGAAGGAAGGAAAAGGAAAAAACCCGTAACAAACCAAACCTCAGCAGTGTGTTAATGAAGTTCAAAGCTATACTAAACTTTGCATTTCCTGGTCATCTATAATAAGGTCTACTAATGGCCCTTTTTTAGCATTGCACTTCTTTCAGAGTTTTTCCAGTGACAACTCATAAGAAATAAAATTTAATGAATCTCCAAAGCTGTAATTTCTTGACTTATTACATTAACAGGGCCTCTCAGCTGATTTGGAATATTGAGAGAATCACAGAATTCATTAAAGCCATTTACTGTATAATGGTAGATGGCTAAGATAGATCCCAACTAATGAGATGAACATTAATTAAATAAATGTTAGAAGTGAACTGTTTAGCTGATTTAAAAAGCCTGGCAAACAAAGCTTACACTCTACAAGTATGAATTCTGTTGATCAAGAAGCAGACCAGTTTATTTTTTATGGGAAGGCATGTAGCCAGCAGGTCTGGCAACAATGACCAGCCTAAATCTGTAAAAGCCAAACACATGTTTTCCAAAATGAAAGTACGATTTTTTGTTGCTGTTGAATTATATATTAGAAATGGAGCTGAGCAGTTAATCATCTGTAGTATCAGCAAAGATCCTGTGTAACTACAAAGTGAGATCATCCTCCAAAAAAAATTAAATAAATAAACCAGCTTTAGAATAGTTTTCCCCTCCTGGCATCTGCAGGTGGATTTAATGCCCTAAATAAGAAGTAACTGCAACATTACAAAATAAAACCTAAAGGAAAGGCTAGTATCCAACTTTAAAACCACATCTTAGCTTTATATTATTGTTTTCCTTTTCCAATACTTTTTATCTACTACCTAAGCATCAACTATTTCTTTGGTATTAAAACAAAAGAGAGACCAATTAAACCATTATTCACTTAGTATCTGGTTTAGGTTTTACAGGATGTCTTCAGAGACCCCAAAGATGGTGTTAATTTTTAGCTGATTCCGTTTTGATTTTTGTTTACTTCAGTCCACTTTTGAGACAACAGCTTGGACAACATAAAAATTCAAGCTTTTTAGTTCCATAAGGCCCATTTTACACTAAGCACTTGAAGGTGAAAAGAGCATACATCTGTTAGAATGAGATTATAGCACTCAGATTTTTCTATAGATAGGCACCAGCGTAAGGTTTAAGAAAAATATAAAAATCACATACAATCCAATGATAGGTGGATTTAAATGAGACAACAAGGTGGCATTACTGAAAGAACAAAGGAGGTAAAGGAAGAGCAGGGAAGTCAAAACTTTAAGGTGAGGCTAAGCAGTGTAATGTGTGAATTATAACATGACAGAAGCAGCTTGTGTTGTGACTTGAAAGTAAGTTATGATCTAATGACCATGATTGTTAGCAGGCTGGGAAGTTACATCTAGCCACTGCATTTTGACTGAATTAGAAGGGGATGATGCAGGTTTAAGAGGGGCCGAGAAGAAAGAAAATGCAGTAAACATCTGTTTTAAGCCTGAAAATTTGAAATGAGGGAATTTCCAAGGGGATCAGGAGGAAGCAGCAGCAAGATCTGCAAACAACAGGGTAGTGGAAGGAATAGAAAAACAAGCACTCACAGCACTCTGCACCTCTTTGCATAAAGACTTTGGTGTCTGCTGTTATCCAATGGGGTGGAGAAGGAAAAATAGGGAGAAACCTTGGAGGAAGAGAAATTTGTTCAAACCTTACCCTGCTTCTGGGAGAGGAACTGCTGTCCAGGGATGTGAAAGCCTGAGAAGCAGAGATTTTCCTTGCAGAAGGCAGAGCAATGGGACAAGGTACATGTCCCTGGAGGCACATTCAACAAGGACTTCCTTGGTAGTAGGACTCAAATTAAACCTTGAGGTTCAGAATGTTTTAAAACCTCAGTCAAGCCAAAGTATGCTACATCAGCAATAGGAGCTTGACTTTCAGCAAGCTTGATAGTATTATGCATGCTCAGACTCCTCCTTCCCCAGCAAGGCGTCCTCTGTTAAAGCCCTTCTTTTCTAGCCCAAAGGAGAAAAAGCAACAGTACTCAATTTTGAAACTCTTCATTATAACCATTGCATAGCAAGTTTCTGTAAAACAATTAACATTGCTACCATTTGGAAGACAGCCAGTTCAGTTGCATGAGGTGATGTGTGTTTTATGTAGATAGCACCAAAGATGCAGTAGAAATATATGTAAGGCCAGCCAGGTAGAAAAAGACTCCATCCAGAACACTGCTGATAGGGAGGAGGGGTGGTAAAAGAACAAAACAGTGTAATATAACCCTGGCTAATTGGGTGTGAGGCAGCTCATTTTGGAAGCTCAGGTGAGCCTTCTTGTCTATTTAAGGGAAAGAACTTCATCAATCAAGATTAGCTGACTCAGGATAATAATGAAAATACGCAGCTAAATAAACCAGTTTTCCATAGAAAAGTAAGGCAACTCAACTTTTTCCCTCTGATAGCATCCAAAAATTTCAGGGAAATATGACTTTCAGCATGTTAAATCACATATAATTATGCCTATCAAATTTTGTCTCACAATCAAAAGAAAACAATATTACCTTGATCCTAATTAAGAACTCCCACTTTACTGTTTTGGGTTTTTTTTTTTCCAAAATATGTTTAAGTTAACATATTCCTGCAAGGAGTTTGAGTTTCAACAGAACAGCTTTTTCTGACCAGTATACACACATGTATATGCATCAGAAGACGTCTTACAAAGTTATCGTTGTCATTCAATAATACTGAAAAATGAAGTCTGTGTATAACACATGCCACTAAACTCACCACTACGACATCACCTACATCTGGTGATATTTCTTGGAAGCAACAGCAACTTTAAAGGACTTATTTAAGCAACCCACCACTTAAAAGTCCACTTAACATTTTATGTCCAAGCCAGTAAATACCAGGAAGTTTTCCTTTCACAGGTGTGTTGGTCTGAAGAACTACAGGCAGAATTGCGAGGATGGGCCATTTCTGTGATTTGAAAGAGCTCCTTTGTGCTGTTCATCCTTCGAGCACTCATTCAAGCCCAGCCTGGCCTTAGCATCTCCAAACTGCCGTATATTGTAAGTGTGGGAAATCTCAGCTGGGCTGCTACTGTACAGGTATCCAGATCACAAAACTGTTATCTGTGCAGGCAAGAGTGGCAGAGGTGCCAGTGGCCGTGTTGTCGTCCTTCAGAGGTCCCTCCAGAAGAGCACTGAGACACCAGAATCTATGAGGAAACTTATTCTGACACTGCCTGTTCTGTGGATAAATAGAGAGCTCCAGAGTTGTCAATACAGCACTTTTGCTACCACTCAATTCAGTGCAAAATAAATGAGGATATTTTCCTCTTGCAGTATGTATTAAATCCCATTAGCATTAATGAGAGCTACACGTGAGTTTGGCAGGGAGTATACACAAAGTGCAGAGCAGACAGTTTCCAAATTCTCAGCCCTCCCTTATATCTTTCAGCCATCTTTTCTCTGTGAAAGTCTTACTGTACAAAGTCCAAAATAAAAATAGTAAATCAAATTACTGCACCTACAGTATGTTAAAATGATGGTTTGGGATGAGGAGGGAGGAATCCAAGGGGCTAATGTACAAATAATTATTATGCTCGCATTTAGTGAAGTGTTACCAGTTAAACTCCCAGACAACACTAATATAGTAGGAAAGCTTTGAGTTGGCTGAGCAACTTTTCACAGCACACTGGTAAAATAATAAATTGTGCTATGACCGATAACATTCAATAATTTTTCTGATATATTGCTACAGCCACTTTTTCTACAGTATAAAGCTCGTATTTCTCTGTCATATTAGTAATTTCCATATTGCATTTCAGGCTCCATCTTGGAGTTAGTAGGGAAAAGTACATCACAGCAGTAACAAAAGGAAGCTGACTGTTCTTTAAAATAAAAAATAGAGACAGAAAAAGAAAGAAGGAAATGTCAGGATTTTTTTTAAAAAAAAAAAACTTTCACAATACACCAACTGATGCCTACAGGAAAAAAAAAAAGAAGAAAAAAAACCCCAAAACAAAACAAAAAAAAAAGACAGCAGCTGCTACAACACTGCTTCATTAAAGACCCAGCAGAGTAAAAGCCGTGGATCCATTTTGCCTTTTTCTTCCTTGATGATATCACTAAAGCATTAATGGAATCCTTACACTCCATTGGTACAGTATGAATTTATCTACAGTGCATTCTTTATTGGTTTGAGTATAGATAGGCTATTTTTGTGTATGGGGAGATGTGGAAAATGGGGTTGCCTGCATCTTTTAAAGAAAATACATTCCTTATTAACTGAAAAATGAAAAAAGTTTAGTACAAAATAAAACAATATTGATATTCAAGTTAGGTTATAAAAATGAGTGAGAAATTAATTTGGAACTTAACTATTATAATAACTTTTTTGACTTGGCCCTAGATTATCCATGCAGTCTCTATTTAAGCTGGCAGTACAAGATGTGCCATTGTTGTCATGCTGGCAGTTTATGTTAAATCATATCAGTCAAAAAGAAAAAGTAGCTTGATTTTAAGGGACATCAACTTTTGGAACTAGTTATTACATAGAACCATAGGATGACAACGTCCTCATTTCATTACAAAACTGCAAACATTTTACTGATTATCACCCACTTAAAATTTTATTTATCGACATATAAAAA
>JAVJGJ010000057.1:21643293-21654360 GCA_035590215.1 Microhierax caerulescens
TCCTCATTTCATTACAAAACTGCAAACATTTTACTGATTATCACCCACTTAAAATTTTATTTATCGACATATAAAAATTTGTATTGAGTAAAGGGTAGCATAATTCTTTCTACAACATCATTAAGTATGATTTTTAGCATATAGAAATACACTTTTTTTTTAAAAAAAAAAGGAATAAATATGATCATGTACTGCATTGTTGAAAAGTCCATGTGAAAGGAAGCTACTATAGATAGCATCTGGTATTTCCACCCATAATTTCATTCTGAACTTGGCAACCCAGTTCTAATTCCCTAAGTCCTTCCAGTCATCAGTACCACTTGGCTTTCAGGCACAGGGAACGGTCACCCTTAGCACACCTTTACATACGACAAACTTTAAGCACTACATGAGGATTCTGCCCTGATGTTGTACTAGGAACGAAGTGAAGAAAAAGGAGCAGGAGCCAAAATCCAGTCAGTCCTTGTATCTAGTTGACAGCAAACCAACTGAAGCAAAAGGGGTGGAGGTGAGGAAAGGAGAAAAAGAGGCGGCAGAAAGGGGGCAAGTCTTATACACTTGCTAGTGAAGTTTACTAGTGGGTCCTCAGTAGCATAAACAAGATAAGCAGGTCACATCAACTCTTCTAGGTTGAGGAGCAGAGAGGTAATGATGAAGTCTAGTAGAGCAACCCTAAAGACTCTGGTCTCTTGTAGAAAAGGACAGATTTTTACTACTAAGCCTCCCAGTAAAAGCTGCCATCTTACAGGCTTTTCACTGGTTTAGCAGATGTAGCATCCTGGCTTCCTGGGCCCCTAGAATATGCCAAAATCGACAGGAGAGCCATGGCTGTTTTGCTGCCCTAAATTGCCTGCTTAGCCTTGAGAGTGGCTCTGCCTTTTTAGCCACACGGCACTGGGGAGCATTGACCCCACAAAGTCAATACTGAGAGACACAGGAGCTTAAATAGTTTTCAGTGTTTTAAGAATTTCAAATTTCCAGTATACAGGAGAAATTCATGACAGTGAGCATCTTATTTGCTATCATACAGCCAGCATCAGTTTTCCAGGTCCTAAATAAATTACAGAGAAACATATCTATGCTATTGCCTAAGGAAATGGCAAGAATCAGTGTCAGAGCAGATCTCAAAATACACAGAAACAAGCCAGTGCATGTAAATGACCACTTCAGAGGGCTAAGTCTAGCAAACGAGATCCTTTGTACCCATGAATAATGCCTCAAATGCCATTGCAACGAATTGAGAAAACCACAGGTTGAAAAAGTCACAAGAGGTTGATTTATTTATCCAAGGGCTTGTCTGTATAAGGAGATTTACTGTGAGGCTTTGCTGTAACTGCTTTGTACTAACTGGCCTGCCCAGACTAACAGCTGTATTTACGAAGTCATGCAATGAGGACATGAAGAAAGGGGAGGGAGAAGGAGGATGCTCTCTCATACATGAGCACAGCTACATGACCAGGTAACCCACCCTCCCCCATGTTACTGCCTGCCTAAGGCATTTCTGGGATTGGTGGCCTACAGGCATAACAACACAAGTTAAGGAGAACCGACTGCTTCTTGCATCTAAGGGTCAACATCCCCAGGTCCTCATCATCCTCCTTGACATTCCTCGAAGTAGATGATATGGTTCTCAGACTCTCAGCAGATCAGGATGAATGCCGCACACTGCCATAGGGCAGTGATGGCAGTTGCTAATGTGCAATGTTTTTTATGATAGGCTGTCACCAAACGGCAGCAGCATTCAGGCCAGCTCCTACAACACCACCAAGCATTGCTCGTTGAATGATTTGAGAGCAGCCATGGTAACTACCATTGCTTGTCTCTGCTTGCATTTCCAGATCCCTTTTGGTGACTGTGAAAGACAAGGAGTGAGTAGTGGCTTCAAGGGCAACAGTTTTCTGGAACAGCCTCTCCCCACAAAGCCAGTTCTGGGCTCATAAAACAAGCACCAGCTGTCACTGGAGAATGGTACTGCAGAGATATTATGCCCGGGAACAGCTACAAAACTTCAGCCTGATGTAAATATTTCCTTTGATGTCAAAGAAAGTCCGTAGCTTAGTCTTAAGCTGTAGCAAGAGGGTATCAGCATAAGAACTGTATGAGCTGCGAGCAACATGCAGCTGTGGCTAGCCAGTTGCTAGCCCAGTTTACTAGCTGCAGATCTTAATGGCTGGACTGTTAGAGTGGAGATACAAACTGCCCTTTTAGAGATTACTGCTATCTATGTCTTGCAAGACTTGCCATTCCTTGGGAGGACAGTGACAGTTTACGTTTCCCCCAAGTTTATTTGCAGAAGATCTTTGAGTTTATTAGAGGAAAAAAAGTACTTCTACACTGTACCGCATAACCATCATCTACACACAGTTCATCTACGCAAAAAAAAAAAAAAAAAAAAGCTTGTGTTACAACTGCACACTGGTTTCTGCTCACAATCTACCAGAGTAATGGGCATAACTCATCATTATCTAGGGGCAGCTAAGAAGTCTTTGTCAATGGAGCCTATACCCCATCTAAATTCAACTCCTGCAGGATGACCTGTGCATATTTTTTGAGGAAAGAATATTACACACTTTGGATATTTGCCTCGTATTACAGTTTCTGCTGCCTGTTGTGGCTTAAATCAGTGGCAGAACTTGCAAGGTTCCTCAACATAATGACCCAGAAGAAGGCTTCAATGAATTGTGACACTGACTTGAGAGTAGAAACTAAAAGAATTCTAAAATTAAGCAAAAGTCCATTTTTCTGAAGTGGATGTGCTGTGCAAACAGCAAAGGCTTGAATTGAAAGTCAGGAGACAGCTCAACTTAGACTGTTTAAAAAATAAAATTAAATAAAATAACCAGCAGCCAACTGTCATTTCTGGCCACAGAGTTTCCCTTTCTATGGCCAGTCAAGCCAAAAGGCTAAGGACATTTGCCAGGCTGTGAAACTTTCATGTGCAGTTGGAAGGGGATAGCCACTGTTCTGAGAGCTTCAGAGGGCTTTATTTTCAAAAGTTGGAATTATGTATGGTTTATATATATTTTATATCTAAAATTTTAGAACTTGTGCAGGCATGTTAAAAATTAGCTGTACTGTTAATTCAGGTTTTCAATAAATTTGAAGCATATTGGGAGTTAATGATGTTAACAGCTTTGTGCAATGTGTTTTCTAGCTATTACTTCAACTGCTTTTTTTAAAATATATTTGCAGTGATAAAAATCACCACTCAGATATTTATACTGATAAAAAAAGCCTTACTAATAGCAAACTTGCACAGACAATCCAAGTTAATTGTTCAGTTGATTAAAAGGCACTATGTGTATGATAATTATAAGATCTTATGGTCACACTGTGATTCTCAAGCAACACAGATGTGATAAGTGCTCACTGTTAATCTAGTACAATTAGCGTGTGCACCAACACCATATTAGAGGGGGTGTTCAAACAGATTAAGTAACAAGCAACTGCTTCAGGAGCCCAAATATCAACAGGAGCGGATGGTGCTTGATTGGAGGGAATGAGAGAATACTGGGGAAAAGAGATGTGCTAGTGTTGTTAGCCTAGTTCATCCTCATCGCTTTAACGTGTTGAGAGAAGTAGCAATTTAGAGGAAAGCAGAACAAGAGTTCAAAAACGAGTAAGATTTCATGAGATTTACATCCGCCCTTTTAAGGAAAAAGTATCTATCAGGTGTGAGTCAAGCTATGCAGACAGCAACTTTTACAGTTAATGTAATGATTCCCTACAGCCTTCCCTGATGTCAGGCAGAACTTCAGGGACTTTTCCATCACAGCAATGTCTTAGCCAGGTCTCCTGTCTATCAAAGAGCTCACGGCTCCCAGGCACTGCATCATACAACAGTTGGTACCATCCCCCTCATAACCACAGTGCCCTCACCTTAGACAGCACTATCTGGGGGTGATGCCCTGTTACAAAATTCCTTCCAGTTCATCTCTGGATAAAGAATGGATGATGCACCACCAGAA
This sequence comes from Microhierax caerulescens, assembly GCA_035590215.1. Taxonomy (NCBI): domain Eukaryota; kingdom Metazoa; phylum Chordata; class Aves; order Falconiformes; family Falconidae; genus Microhierax; species Microhierax caerulescens. Next base: position 21,647,262 of record JAVJGJ010000057.1, read on the forward strand.
ATCCTGTTTCCATCTTTTTAGCTCTATAGCACATGTTTGAACCCAACACGGCACAGCATTGTGGGTATGGCCCTACTTGACCAATAGCTTGGTGCTGCCCACAAGCTTTCTATGTCACTAAATCCAGGCCTTCACATCTCCAGAAAAGAAGAGACACAGAACATAAGCATAATTTCAGCTGGAAGCTGAACAAAGAGAGCATAGTACAGAAATAAAGCATGAAATAAAAACAGAAATAGCATGCTTGCTGGGTATGCAAATTCCTAGAGCACAAGCAAAGTCTGCATACTAGAATTTAAACTGAGAGGTGATACCAATACTTCAGAGCAGCAGAGGACTTACAGGTAAGTACTGTAGTTCAAATATTCTGGATACATGCAGAGATACAGCTGTATGAATTAAATAGTACATATTCACATCATTAAAGACTATATTATAATGTAGGGGTCCTCAAACTACGGCCCACAGGCTGTATACAGCCCCCCAGGGTCCTCAATCCAGCCCCCCAGTATTTACAGACACCCCCCCACCGCCATGGGTTGGGGGGGGGAACCAAGCAGCTGCAGATGACTGCCTGCCATAGCATCCATGCGTCAGCCCCTGTTTAAAAAGTTTCAGGACCCCTGTTATAGTGCATATGCAAAAGAGAACTAAACTAAGGTTCCACTGGCACCTTTACTTCTAGCACTTCCATTATATATATATTAGTTAAATCAATCACTGTAATTACTGTAAATATAGCAACTTAGCAAACTTTTGTAACAGAATAAAAGCTGACTTTCAGGAGAAAAGTCTTGCATCATACCAGATCGTCAATAAAATACTCCATAGCTATACAACTTCAGAGAAAGAACTGTGGTTCACTCTCTCCAAGGAATTACCCAGAGCTCTTGTGACATTCTCCTGCATGAGAGTAATCTCAAGGCTGCAACAAATGCTTCCTGAGTTCAGGAAATGCTGACATAATTAATGGTACTGAAAGCCACCATGCTTATGTTTTCTCTGGGTTGAAGGCATTGTCAAGACCCGTGCACTCAGCTGCATTTAGTGAAACACCTCCTCTGTTTTTTCCTATAGTTCTTACAATGGTATTTAGCAACTGTATTTCCTACCATCAGCCTAGGTATGACTTACTCTAGCATCATTCCTTCAGCCATGTCCCTAGCAATGTAATTACAAAAGTCATCCGTCATTCCCTTGCTTTTATACAGTCAATCCTTAGCCAGAATTAAAATGATAACGCTAATAACAATCTTCATGTACAGAACTCCAACCTCTTCCATAAAATCTCAGTTCTAAAAGATAATACAATAGACAATGCGGAAGAAACTGTTGCTAACAGAAATTAGTTGTTTGGGCTTTAAGGTAAGATTTCTTATGGGACAATACTTGTGCAGTAATGCAAACCCAGTTCAATACCCTTTAATCATGTAATGTGAGGAAGCTATAATTTTATACAACATTCATTGTGTACATCTGTTTATGAAGGATATGAAGAATAACACATCCAACAGAAGTAGAACAGAAACTTGTTGAAAGCTTTTTTTTTTTTTTTACCTGGCTCAGTGATGAGAGTAACACAATATACTTTACTCCTTCCTTACTTTTAGATTTAAAGCATCCATCTATATGTCTCTTAAACTTTATTTATTAATAAATAAACAAACTATGATCCTGGCCAAAGTGAAGCCAAATAACACGTAAGCCTCATACATGGGCTAAGACCTCAAAATGAAAATCTTTGTTTCAGACAGATGAAAAAAGTGCAATATACCTTGAAAAGCTCTCACATCCAGGCAATTTTGGCACTAGTGAGGGGGTATTCCAGAAGCACAGCACTGTCCCTTGGCCATCACCTTATCACCCCACCAGACACTCCCATTTATTAATATTCATGAATCTATATAATAGTCTTATTTTCCCTTTATAAGTGACAGATTAAGAGATAAGAAATAGCATCTTTTTAGGTCCAGTCTATAAAGAATGATCTTTGTCAGCTGCTCGCCCTCTTTTCTAGTGCAAATCTCTGTGTGTTATAGTGCCACCAGAAACAATAAAAATAATATGGAAGATGACAAGCTTTTGGTCATGAGGCTTTTCAGCATCAAGAGAATGTCGTGTTGCATTTTCAGCTTCTACCCAGAATACTTTTAACAGCTCTCAAAAAAAAAAAAAAAAAAGAAGAAAGAGGACATTGCCAACCTTGCAACAGTTTAAAAAAAATGAAAACAGAGACTAAACAAATTAGATCTGTTTCAGGAGGGTAAGAATGGTCTTTCTTGAACTCAGAGGTAGAATCTGAGGTGTGGAGCAATATTACTTTCTGCTTTTCCCAATCCATCAGAGAAAATGGAAGTAGCCACCAGGAGCCTGTAGCTGGCAATTCTGTTCTCTAATAGCTGTTATTCAGACAACAAAATTCCTACAATCAAGACTCCTGTTCTTGTGAAATTATTGAGAATCCTTAACAACTATAAGTGACTCCAGTTTTCTAATTGATTTGAAAGGTATGACCTAAGGTAGCAAACTGGTAAGAAATACCCAGTTAAGAACAACTCTAACAGGTAAGGATAGAGGTTCAGCTGCATAATATATTAATGCAATGACTTCATAATGGCATGTTGCACTCAAGAAACAGTTTCTATAGTACTACTGACTGCCTTTTTTTTTTTTTCTTCAAACAAGCACAGAACACCAAAACACCAGTGACAGATAGAAGCACTGTTTCTGAAGAGGAAATAAGCCCAAAAAAAATTTTTTTTTAAAAAAAGGAAAGAAGAGAAGGTATTATTAATTGAAAAACAGAAGGTGAGGAATCAAGTGGTTTTGTGATACTTTAACTTAAAGATTAGAATTGAAGTTATACATTAGGTCTTAGGTGAAATGAGTTTGACTGATTAGGTCCAGTTACTAGCTGTCACTGAACTACATCAAAGCACAGCACATACTTCAACTAACTGTTCCCTGCTCAAGACAATTCCCCTCTGGAGCTAACATGAAGATAAATGAACTCCTATCCCCAGGGAGAGAAGTGTCCCTCAATGAGGCAAAACAATACACACTCATAAACATGCTACAGTGCTGCTGCTGCTCTTAACTGTTACAAATAGAAGCAGAAGTCTGTGTTTTCCAGCAGTTAGATGTGGGCACTACATGAACCAAGACATTATTAGCGCAGGAGCTAGGCAGGGGAGAGAAACCCCTAGAAATGCCTCGTTGTTTTTTGTTTTGGGTTGTTTTTTTTGGTTTTGGTTGTTTGTTTTTTTTGGGGGGGCGGGTGGTTTTTTGGTTGTTTTTTTAGTAAGAATAAAGCTTAACACTTTTCTTATCTGGGGGGATTCTTCTCTCTTATGTCTGTCACATGTCCTGACTGTTCTTCAACAAAAGGCAGCATTTCTTGTGAAAGTCTGACATAAGGTGCTTTCTGCAAAAATAAATTCTCACTTTGTTTCTCTCCCTATTGTTTTGTCTTTTTCTGTATCTGCCAACCCCTCTTCCCCTTCACACTATTTTTCCTATTTGCCACAATTTTCTAAAATTAAACCAGTCTTTAGCAATCCTACTGATGTTTGCCTTATCACTCACTAGATCACTCCAGGATATCCTGCAATTCCCTTCCCTAAAACTGATTCCATTAGGAACAATTCTCTCAGAAGTCTGCTGTTGAGCATATTTGTGAGCACTTATTTTGAAACAGAAACCACTTTAAACACAAAGCCATCAGTTCTATAGTTTTTACATGTCTTATCTAAATGACATCACTTTGCATCTGAAGCTTAATCCATGATCAAGAAGAGTCAAAACCCAGACTATTCAGATTAATAAAACAGTATTTTCTCTAAAACAAAGTACCACCTGCACAAACACCTCTAAGGATCCCCCAAGAAATACGTAGGATCACTGAAATGTTTCTTGAATATCACGAGCATCCAATACCTTTATAGTTGCAACTATCCATTGTGGATAAAACTAGAAAACCTTCATTAAGTGTTAAAGAAACACACTTATCATCAAAAGAAGTACTCCATATCCGTATTTTCACCTATATATAAAAATGTTAGCAGTGGTTATATAACTGGGTCCCTTATGGAAGTGACACTTACGATGTTGCTTTCCTTTCTTCAGCTACTATGGTAAGCAATGAACGGGACATCACATATTTGCACTACCAAAGAAAAGGAATTTATTCCAATCTGTGTCCAGGCCCTGAGAAACTGTTATGTAGCCTTAACTTCTTGCCACATGTAGCAAAGTTACAATGACTTTGGATGTCAGCAGTGGCAAAGCTGGAGATGTTTCAGCCCTGTACATAATTTCATAGAATAATTTAGGTTGGAAAAGACCTTGGAGATCACCAAGTCCAACTACTAACCCAGGAGTGCCAATTCCATCACTAAACCGTGTCCCTAAGCTTCACACAAACTTCTCTGCAACTTCCCTTCTTCCATAAGATTTTTTCCAAGTTCTGTACAATCTTCATTGGAGAAAAAAAACCCACATCATTTTATAAGCCTGTAAGTACGGCTCTCACAATCAGGGGTGCAGAGTCTCCACCTAGCTGGTAGCCTTTTCCTTCCCCTTTAAGTTCCTTCCTGAAAATAACCATTTCAGAGAGTTACGGAGATTCCCAACACGATAACGATGGTTACGTAGGTTATGCAAATGAAATCCTCACTGTAGTTCTGTTCATTTCTGTTCACCCACACACTAAAGCAGAGATCTCCTTCCCCTCCAGTGGCCCCGTTCATCTCAAGTTCTGAACAAATCACTGTGCAAACAGCCCTGGGGCAGCATTTTACCCTTTTCACAAAAAGAAGAGAGCAGACACCAGCCCTTGCATCTGACTGAAACACCTAAGAGGCAGGCAACATCCTTTCCTTACCAACATAACTATTGCTACTTTGGCTTAACAAGTAATAAACAAAGTTTAATAACAAAAGGATACATCATTGCTTACTCATCTTTACTTAGGTTAATAGTACCTTTTAAAATAGCTTACTACGTAGTAGTATAGCTAAACCCTTACCTGTTCAGGGAATCAACCTAGTCTTCAGTTGCCAAGCAATGTCTCTTGCAACCACCTTTTCATGTAATTAAATACTAAATGAGTCAGAATCCTCATATTAAGAACGATGCCATTACATATACTCTCCCATTTATACAGGACAGCAGCTCTTGTCTCAGGGCTGATGATTATTTTTATCCTCTTTCTAGTTTGATCTGATCTTCAGCCTTCTCACCTTTTCTACTACACATCATGACACCCATCCTGCAATTTCATAATCTTTCATCAACTTTGGCTTCAAGTGCAGGATCCAGATGTTTGTGCCCAACACTTTTCCTTGTCTTATGTCAAGTACAATTCCTGCCTAGGAACCTAGAAGAAGGTTCAATTTTGACTTTTATCCTCATGCCATAACTCAGGGCAAGTTCATTACTAAAGTTTCAAATTTGGCCTGATAACCAGGTGTTGGCAGTATAAATTTGACCTCTAATTAATAATGAAAGCCAGAATTACAAATGAGATGAGAGCAGAACAATCTGAGGTTGGCAGCCCACAAAGGACAAAGGTACCAGAAGAGCAAGTGCCCTGCTTACATATGCCAGGGTTAGGCAGGTATTTTCTCAGCATGCAGTGACACAGGACATTATATCACCCAATAAAGATATTATCCCAGACACATAGGTGGTGGTCACTGATATACATGGCATATTCTGTCATCCCAAAAGAGGGATGTGATCCTTTGCCTAAAGGAAAACTGCTTGAAACAGTGCTGCAGCAGTGATGGGGTTTTAATCTCCAAATTCAGCAACTCTGGAAGGCAGTGACAGGGTTAACAGCTCTGCACCTTCTCAAACCATCAGGCCATATGCTGTATGAGCTGTGTTACACAGCATCCTGCCAATCTTATGGATATACAGATCAACTGCTTACTCCAGTCTAGGCCTGAAGAATCAACTCTACTAGGACAAAAGGAGGGTGCTAAATGTTGCGCATGCTTACACGTGAATTATTGAGTGACTTCATTCAAAGCAGTCTCTTCAGGCAGAGAATTTACAAGGGTGGGCTGGCAAATACATGTGATAAAAAAAACCACTGACCTAGAAAGCAGAGCTCGCTCTTTGACAGTTGGTGGCAGCAGTTTGAGTAGGAACCTTTGAAAAATTCCATTTGAGGACAACAGGACCTGGCAGCTGTCAGCCTTGGTAGTCAAGTCAGTGGGGAGAAAAGCTTGGCTAGCCCTGTCAGACCCTTGCCAAGCTGCATTGGCTAAGGCTCTAGCCAAACCTTTCAGCACACTGGACATAATTAATGCAGAAAAGGCCCTTTGCCCCACAGCAGCCTGAAAGGAGCTGATAGGGAAGTATAGATATTGCCCTAATTTTATTCCTGGAACATTTAGTTCCATGCACTCATGAAATTTAGTGCTTGCAAGAGTTCAAGACATAAAATACATTATTTCAGTTTCTGTAGGAACTGTGAAAGAGCCCAACGTGATTCTTTGTTGATAATCACTAATGTAAAAGCATGTACAATCATCACCAAGCATTTTCTTTAAGAGTACAAACATGGTCTAGCCAGAACACATACCATTACTTTTCTATCAGCAGAAAGTTAGAAATCAGTGTTGCAACAAAATCTTGGTTCTTGAAGGTACATCTTCAGGAACTATAGGAATATGCAGACTGTTATAAGTTGCACCATCAGTGGGTATTCAGGTTTTAGCTTAGGCACCTGGTTAGGCATGTAGACAGCCTACATAAGGTAAAGGTATGGACAGCTTTTTCAGTGAATGATTTAGAATAGGAACCTACCTGAAATGGCCTCAATTATTCTCGGAAGAAACCATCCCCTCTCAATTAACTATGCAGTAAGTTTATCTCCTAAACACCTGCAACTAGATGCTTGGGCATCTCACCTAACCACAACTACCTAACGGTGTCACCTATCTCCCTTATTGCAGCACAAACAAAGCAGTAGGCTGCAACAAGGCTTTTACCATCAGTCAGATTCTACTGTCCATGCTGTTTCTCCTTCCTCCAGAGGTCAGACCACACTGCTCCTCCTCTGCCCAACCCCCTCTCCCACAATCCTCAG
>JAVJGJ010000057.1:21660436-21671252 GCA_035590215.1 Microhierax caerulescens
TGAAAACTTAGAAGGCAATGACTGGGGGTGGGGGGTGGGGGGGCAGGAGAAGGGCTGCCAGAAGTTATATCACTTTAAAGGGGTTTTTGGGTGTGTTGGATTAAGCACCTAAAGGCTTTGAAGATAACATCTGATCACCTTCATACTCTAAAGTTGCTACAGCAATAATTCTTTAACGCCAGCTAAATCTTTGGAATAGGAAGATGATTATGGTCTCTAAATGCAAAAGATTACCCACATCTTCAGTGACAGCTTAAGTGAAACTTAGTCTTCACCATAATCTGTAAAAGCAAGCACTAGCTAAATACACATCTGTAATTCTAATTGCACATCAGACCAACTTTACCTGCAGGGATAAAGTAGTGCAAGGCCAATACAGAAACAACATGGTGCTCATCTGCTGTGGTGTACTAGGATGAAATAGCATATTGACCCTGAATCCATACTCTGAGTAAAAGCAATTGTCATTCTGCCACTGTAACACCTTGTTGCCAGTGGCGATGTAATTAAAGCTGTGAGGACTCATTTTCCATTCTTATCTTTTAAGCTCGTCTGAATCAGAAACTGTTTGTCTGTGGTAACTGAGAAAACGTACTACAAGGCTACATGTTTATGTATGAATTTTTGGTAGTCTGTTTTTGTGGGGCGATGAGGGGACAGCTCTAAGCATCTTATTTCCAACATTCATTCTCCTACTACATATATATATATAAATGCAACTTGTGTGTGGAGATATTTATGTAATTTTATATATTTGATTCATACACACATATATAGATAGATATATAGGTGCACACACACATACAGTTTAAATTTTACTCAGCCCCTTTTCTCCTCTATTAAAATTCCGAATGGCTAAGAGGATTTTCTCAATTTAGTCATACTTTTAATCTTCACTGAAATGAGTGATGACTTCTTATAATAAAAAGTTGACAGGCTTACATTGCGCACCGGTGGATTAGTTTCCCTTGGTGATGAGGTTTTCTTTTGTGCGCCGTGTGTCTGTTTGATGGAGGTTTAACAGAAAGCATTTTGGCAGAAATTGGATGCAGCAGGGATCATCTGGAGATGGCTGCTGTTCGATATTAACTGCACACAGTAACTTTTTTTTTATTTATTTATTTTTTATTCTTCAGCCAGGTGACAGAAGCAGCCAAAGCATGGTTTCCCCTCCTAAAAGAAATAGAAGTATTTAGGGGGTGGTTATAAAATCAAATGTATGTGTGTGGTAGGAACCTCCTTAAGCATCATGTTTAATTTCCTTTTGGCCATTGTCTAACAATAGCATGCAAGTAAGGTGTTCTCTGTAAGAACTTATTAGACCCATGAACATCTGCAACATACACCTTTTTTCTTAAAAAAAAAAATAATAAAAATACCCAAATGAATGTTTTTTCATCGTCGGGAGTGGGGGGAGTTGTATGAGTTTAAACAGAGTGCTATGTTAAGAACTGTGCTTTCTTAGAATGTGAATGGACCTATTTATTTCTTGGGGAAAGAAAAAATCAAAAGAATTCTTGCAGCTTTTAAAAGTTTCTGGCAGGCACAAGGGGGCATGAACAAATATAATTGCTTCCCAGTATCTTCAGCAACGCTGCTTGATAGGTGTAATGAAGGCGTGAGACCATTTCAATGTCAATTTGAGAGGGATCCAGTAGTTGCTTTGAGCCACTGGTATGTGCTCTGGCATCCATGTTGCCAGCTGAAATCTAATTCTGTAACAACTGCCTGATAAGTTTATGATTCTGTATCAATAATTGTACTGTACAAAAAATGACTTCATGAATCCTGAGTAGGACTGAGTAGTCAAAGGAAGCTCTTCAGCTGTTCTGAGTGCAAAGCCCACACAAACCAAGGTCCAACTAGGCTTTACTTCAGGAGATGCCTACTTTTGCCAGTTTACCAAAACCTACTTTTCCCAAGTGCATCTGAAAAAAATCACATCCAAACAATGTACGTATTTTGTAAGGCTTTCTAAACTCATGCTGTTCTGCCATACCTGCATCCATCCATAAGAACAAACAGAGATTCATCCTGTGCAAGAACTGGTCTTTCAGAAAACAAGCCACCTAAGTACAACATGAAATCAACAGCAGTTGAACCTAGATACATAAATAATTCTAGAAAGACCAACAGAAATGGTTGAATTTATTTTAAAGTATGCCATGCTCATCATGAGTGCTCTTATAATTTAATTCTAGGTGTCCAGATATAAAATTGAAATCAATCATATCTTTAAGGAATTTGTGTCAAGTGCCAGATAGTTACCACTAGAATAATAATGAGTGATGTCTGAAGACTTTAGTGCTTTAGAATTTCAGCTGACCCTTTCAAAAAGTACTTTATTTTTTTCAAATAATAAAAAACAATAGTCTCTTTTCTATTTCAGTGAACTTTTGAGGACGGGAGCAATATGTTTATAATAAAGATAGGAAAAGCTTAATCTGTACTTACCTCTGGTTCAGACAGCCAGCAGTGACAATCCTGCTTTCCTTGTCAAGTTTCAAGAACTCACAATCCTTAATTTAAACACTTGAGAAATCTATGGAGCCTGTCAGTCTAGTTAATGAAGCCTCCTCCTTCCCCTTTTTAAAACAAAATCTGACTTTCTTTAAAGACCACTTAAGGCATATCTCTGATTATACAAACAGGTTCTGTCCTAGAAGAGTGAATAATCCAATAATGCCTCCTTTGACTTGCTTCCCTCACCATCCCCAGTAGTGCACTAAAGGAATATAGGTAAAGAATTTTTAAAGGTAAAGAACTAGTCTAAAATAAACAACAGATGTATGCCATTTTCAATACAAAAAGTACTCAATACTTGATAAAAATCACTGCTTTGATTAGGGGCCTTCTCAATCTTGGGTCATTTAGGAGGCTATGTATTATTGTATTAATAATCCCTTAAGATTCCCTTACGTATGCATCAAAATATACCCTTTTTCAGATAACTACAAGATGTGAAACTGCTTGCTTAGCATCACACAGCATATATGAGAACATGTATATGTGACGATACACAAAGAGTTGCTGTGCATTCGTTCAGAAGCTTAGACCACCTAATTAGGCAGATTTTGGCATCTTAATGTTGGTTTTCTACACTACTTAAAGCAACTTAAGAAAACCAGATGCTGAAATAAGACTGATACCTCACTGTGCTAAATACTGTGAAATATGTATTGACACTTATTTCTCAAAGAATTTACAGCCCCCTCTGGGACAAAACACAGTAAATGATTTTACACATGGTATGAGAATATATGGAATGCTTTTTCTTCTTCTATTTTGTATTATTTTCATAGAAATCTAAAAGGAAGAGCACGTGTGAGTAGCAGAAACATGAGTTCACATAGTGGATTGCTTATATAAGCTATTTAAACATGTAAAATTAGTAAATATTAATGGTCAGATTGGCTGCCCATTGGCAACAGTCATTGCTGATAATAATTCCTATGGCTGTCACAATAGAAGAGAATCTTGAGATTAAATACTTACATCAACATTAATTAACATAACATGAACACTAATGACAGTCATCTGTATGCGCTGAGAACTGAGATATAAAATCATTTATGACCCTTGATTACCGAGACTGGCATCACAGCTGGCAGTGAAATTATTATGACCAAACAAGGGTGGAATTGGAGACAGGTAGGAGCAGAGATTTTAAGAACAAGTTCAAATTGAACATAAAGGAAGTGGGGCTACAGGAGGAGCTACATATAACGTAACATAGTCAGAATTAGGGATTGGAAGAGCTACATTAACCAGAAATATTTTGAATATGTCATGGGCATGGGAAGCTAGCTGGCTACAAGAACATCTGAGAACATCACTACAGATGTTGAATCAAGGCAGCAGTAGATGAGTGATGTGATTGTGGAATCTGTAGTGAAGCCACACATGGGCCAGGCCTCTTAATAGTACAAGGAGATGGATGGCAAGACAAGGTTGCTCTCAGAAATACCAAGTGGAAAGACAGAAAGCAGAGTCAGAAAATGGTGGCTCAATTAGATATGAATAATGGCAAGATGACAGTATTGTCTACTAGGATCAAACTTTGGAAGGAAGAAGCGAAGCAAGTCATTTTCACTGTCTGAATTTTAAAATGATATGGCTGCCAAAAGATCATGTTAGGATGAAAGATAAACACAGGATGACACTGGTTAAAAGTGGAGTAGATATCCAAATCAGTAATGTAAATATGGTACCATCTTTTACATGAAGACCAGCGAAAAGGTTTTCATCTGGTTGTAGGAATTGTCTGGAAATTCTCATTAAAATACCTTTGATCAAAAGACTTGGACTTATCATTTGTTTTCCAAGTGTGTGGCAAAGACTCCAATGTAGCACCATAAGACATGAAAAATACAGTATTTACTCTGTAAATACTATTTAATATATTAATTAATTAATATATTAATATAATTACTAATTAATTATATTAATAAATTACTAATTAATAGTATTAATAAAATACTATTATATAAATAAGGCTATCAACGTAGACTTACACATTAGATGCTTTTACTGAAGTTTTGGAAACTTGGCTTCTGGGTGCATTGTATGTGGAAGTCTTTCATAGGGATGTACGGCCTGAAGTCTGTTTTAATTTTCAGAGGGCTTATCCTGAAAGATTTCCAGTTCAGTAAATGTTGTTGGTAGGGATTTTTTAATTTCTGCGTTGCATGTATGAAGCCAAACTACTTGACTTTATTTGAAATTATTATATTTTAGTATCCAATATAAAATGGTTGAGCCATCCTTAAATTGGAGCTATTTTCATCTCATTGAAATTCATCATTATCATGCATCCTGGAAACTGAGAATATTCCAGGCTGTGGGCTGGAGAGAGTTGCAGGCTTTCCAGTGAAAAAAAAAAAAGTTTGTCCAATATAAAGCAAGATCCTTACCTGTATGCCAGAAGGTGATTTTGTGGTACCAAGATCACATTGAGAAGTGACTATGAATTTCCAGCTTGGATCAAAATTAAAAGAAAACTGTGACTCACCAGAAACCTTGCTTTTTGTCCAGCCCATAGGAAAGATTGTTTTGGGAACACATCTATTCATTTGATCTCATTTATGCTATCACTGTCTTTTAGAACTCCCTTTGTTTCTGCAACATACAAATGTTTTATCCATTTGCTTGATATGCATCAATCTGTTAGCATTTGTCTGTCACATTTTAACTCTTTCTCTTCTAGACTGCATTAGAGAGTGGAAAGGCTACAAATAAAATTTCTCCCTGGAGGAGTTCACAATTAGAGATCTAAAGTTGGAGGGTTGGATGTATCTCTCAACAGGACTTACAACAGCTGAGGTGAATCCCCCTAGCCCTCATGCAAACTGTGGTCCTAATGTCCCTGGATCAATTGCTGCAGACAGGTCGAGGAGACTGAGGATAAAAGTCTGCCCTTCGCCCAGAGACAGCAGTTCACTGGCCATCAGTCTCACAAATGCCATTTCTCTCTCCACATGCTGACCTGAAATCCAGATTGTGCTGGCCTAGTGTATTGATTCCAGTTTTCTCTCTGGCTAGGTTCTCTTTGAGCATACTCCAAAATTAAAGGTTTGCAGCTGACTGGTAGCTAATGTGATGCAGTTTCCTCCTTAAGGAAAGAAAGGGACATGCCCTGAAAGGGCAATTGATTAATTTAGCCAAGAGAAATGTAGTGCTCAGGATAAGTAATGCCACAGCTCAGAGCCAGAGGTCAGGATGAAACAACATTCAAGTTTCCATTGCTTCTGGAGATGCAAATTTGATTTCTGTAATAAAAGCCAAGGTGTTTGGTGATCAGCAGACAGGGACTAAATCTCTGTGATGTGTGAACGCAGTCCTTGACAGAGACCCACCTCATCTCCTGGAAGGATGCATATTGCCTTCTGTTTGCATGCAATAGATGACTACTGACACTTAAGCCAGGCCTAGGAAGAAAGCATGCCACCACAAATTGTTCTTGATGCCAGCAGATAAAGGAGGGACTGAAGTCCTGACCCTACACCACACATGGGTACACAGTTGTATGTCCAACAGGGGTAGCTGAATCAGGCACACATTGGGTCCAAATATACTGACTTAAAGCCAGTGTGCTTCTGCTGAAGTCAGTGGTGTAAGAGAGGTATGAGGAAATACAAAATTTGGCTTGGTGTGGCTTTGCATGGTAATTGCTAGCATTATTACATGAATACATATGTTCCTCCTGATGTAATTCCCTTGAAAGGTCTAAATAATGGATATTTTTTCATAAGCAGCTGACCCTCTGGAAAGGCTGAAATCGGAGAGAGGGATTTTGAGCTACCTTGCAGAATTCAGGTCGCACCTGCACTCAAAGTCACTGGATAAAAGTCAGTTAGAGGAATGCCTGTAATGTGTCATTGCCTGCTGCCTCCAGTGTCACTCTGGTCACTAGCACCAAAGAGTCTATTAGATGGAAAGACGGGGGAGAAAAACAGTTGAAGTAATGTAGCTTGTTAAAGTACTGCTTTTCAAGTCTTTGAGGGAATTTATATTTTATAATTTAACCAAGAACAATAATCTTGTAACTGAAGGGACCTTGTCAAAACAGGTGTGATACCTTCCCCTTTCCCACAGCCAGCTACAAGAATAAAGGAAACAATTCTTAAATATTGCCAGCTCTGAATCATTTGAATCCTTTGTGATTCAAAGACAGCCAAACCAGAGACTAGACAAGCCTAAGTTCCCTTAAAGTCTTTATTCCACTTAAGCATGATATAGAAAAAATGTAGGAAAACAGTGCCAAGGACTTAGTTTGGAAAAGGCTCATAGGTTCTGCAGAAGTAAAAAGCATTACAAAAAGTTAACTTTTGTCTGCTGTCCGTATCGATGTCTCTTGTCTGCCCAGTGATAACCACTTCCCATCTTCAGGTATAGAGATTACCTTGCCGAGATAGCTGTTGCTTCACTTTTCTGCAGTTTCTTCTTGTGCATAGTTTGAAAGAACTGGAGAGATGGGGAGCGGGAATGGGGGTGGGGTGGGGGGGTAGGGGTGGAACAGCTATAACATTTTTTGACCTTCTCTTTTTATCTGAAAAAAAAAATCAGCTTTTATTTTTCAAAGGAAGTCTGAATTTTTCAGCTTTCTCACACATTCTAGTACAACAAGCTAGTATAACAAGAGCTAGTTAGTGTTACTTAATATTTACCAGAAATGTTTCAGCACTGGTAGAAAAGTAGCAGGAATACCAGTGTTGGGGTTTTAATCATCAAAACTGGTCTAGGCTTGCACCAAATGGTTATGAGAAAGCTCTTATTTTGGGGCTTCAGTTGCTCTCATAATCTAAACACTGGCATAATAGTAAAAAGCATCAAGAAAACCTCTGGTTTATCTAAACAATAAAGCATCTAAGTAGTTTTATAAATGAGAAGTTTCGTCTTCATAAGTTGAGAAACGCAGGTGCTCAAATCACTTACATGCCTCTTGGTGGTACACTGGCAACCAACCAGCAACACTCAGGCCTGGTTCAGCAGGAAAACAGAACCAACCCTTTGTCCCTCCTCACCCAAATTAATTTAATACAGCTCTTTTTAGAGCAAATACAGTCCAATGCTATATTCACAAAGTCAGATAAAGTCTGACTTTTTTTTTAAAAAAAAAAAAAAAAAAAAAAGCATTGGTGTTAACAGAGTATTACTCTGGATTTGCACCTTTGTAAATGAGATGAAACTCCGGCCTGTATATAGTATAATATTTTTTTCCCCCCTATGGTTAGTTATGGTATAAACATATCCTGCTTCTTTCATACAGCCACCTGCCATTTTTGCTTTATTGCTGCCAGAAGGTTTAAAGACGTGCTTTTAAATATCTTGAAAGTTTCCTGTTGATAAGAAAAGGTGGGTTTAGCACTTTTAAGTAAACAGCAACACACAAACATCACAAATCAGGCTTTTTGATAGAATCTACATTAGCTACATGAAGCATGAGGGACACAACTGAGGGAAAAGAGGGAAAAAAAAGCTCAATTTCTGGCAGGGATACCTAGCAAAATTTAGTTGTAAAATGTGGGCTGGATATCTGCTGCTATATATCAAAACAATCAAGTCAGAATTTGAAACAGTCTTTCTATGTCTTTTGTCTGGGTTACAGACATTGGCCAGTTCTGCAGGTGGGACAGATGGTTCTGCAGCAGATAACTAACAATCATGAGATTTTTAATCTGTTGAAACTCACAACTTGAAGGGGAAAAATACCTGTTGATGACCAGAACAACTGCAAAACAATAACACAAGTAAGCCCTTCTTAAAAGTCACTGTAATGTGGGTGCTTGCAGTATGATTTCTGGAATACTATGCTATTCCTAGGCAGCTGCCATACTGAGACTTAAAAATCATTCATGTGTGTTTAAACTTTGTCATACAACACAAGTCCATTCAAAAGGCAGAAAATTAAACTGTAGGTGACCCAAAGAGAGAATGTTCATTATAAATCATGTGTACAGTGCATGGATTCAGACTCTAAACATGACCTCCTGGTTGTCTACCTACAAATACACACCCTCTGTCAAGAATCATACACTTTGGGACATCAGGAGAACACCAGCTGTATGTTTTACATAAAGCCCAAACTGATGGAATAATAAGATTAGGTAAGAATATCAGCTTATGTTTTTAAAAAATGATTTTTTAAATTAATTGCTTGTAAAAAAGAAATTAAGATTGATAAAGTGGAAACATTGGTAAAGAGTTTTTTTACTATTTTTGAAAAGGGAATATTCCCCCCCTTTCCCCCTGCCAAGATCTTTCTGTACTAATCATGTCTAGGAAAACCAGAAAAAACTCACATGAGAATATTAGGTTAGAAACACATTTTCCAAATGCTCAAAACTCAGAAGGAAAACAGAGAATAACCAAAGGAATATTACAAAAATGCTGAAGATCTTGAAGTCAATCCCATGATTTTGTCATACATGAGGTTAGCAATAATTTTTTGGCTCATATTTACTAAAAATGAAACGAGAAGTAAGCATTTAAAAAGCCTAAATCATCATCCAAAGGAAATTCTTTGGCCAGCTGACCCTGCCCAGTCATCTCCTGGCCTGTGGAAGCTGGTAATGGTAGCTTTTTTTTTTTAACAAGCTGGTCTTCAACCAATTTACAAAGGAAATCAATAATGCTATCCCCATTTTACAAATAGGGAAACTGAAGCATTAGGAGGAAATGTAACTTGTCCAAGGTCACACAACAGTATTTGGCAAAGCTATTAATAAAACCCAAGTCTCATGAGTCCTAGTCCAGGGCAGTATCCAATAGACTGTGCCGTCTTTAGATCACCCTGAATAACCTTTCTTACATACAGGCTTACTTTCTATACTGTCCCAGATCTTCAGCTGAAATAATTTACCTGATTTTAACAGCTGAAGAGCTGACTTGATGTGTTCTTCAAGAGCTTGTTTATATGCAAGTATTATGTTATGACGAAAATACACTTACTATATTAAACAAGCTACAACAGTTGCCTTACTTTTCCTAAAAAAGCACATTTTAGAGAGTTACATGGGCTTGTTTACTACAACTATACAGATAAGAGTCTTAATTGATATGAAGAGGCTTTCAGAATCTAATTAACCTCCCAGCTAGTCATTAGCTCTGTGACCTTTAGAAATAATTGACAGAAGGATTTTTTTTTTTCCTTTTCATCTCATTCAGAACTTCCACACAAAGTGACTACATGTGCTATAGGACCCATATCACACCTGTAAGAACTGATGGGGTAATGTGCAGCAAGTCTGTCAGCAAACCAGGACCATGGCATTCCTCTCTGGCACAATATTCTGCCCATGTAGTGGGTCACATGCATACGCCTTCTGCTGCCTGAGTGCCACCCTCATCAATTCCAGCCTTCTAATGTGCTGAAGCTGTACTGTGTTAAGTCTCAGGTCCCTCAAGCCTATAGGAGATTTAGTAGTATTTCATGCCTGCTGACACTCTGTTGCTGGTCATACTAAAAGCGATCAGATTTTCGGTTCAAGCTAGTTCTTCTACAAACCATTGCTATTTATCATTAGCTGCATGTTTTCAATACAGACTTTTTTTTTTTTTTTAATCAAATGCTTTTTAACAAGTGATAACACACACAGAAAAGCAAAATTCTGAATTCCAGCACCTTGCAGGGCTTGGTATTACTTTGTTCCCTACTGTCTTAACATTAAGGTCTGCAAAGACGTCTGTGTGTGTTGTAAAACACAAAGGGAGACTGTGAAGCAATCTGCAGGGAGAGCTTCACATGTCCACAAGCTCCCTTCTTCCCCTTTGGGGAAAATGCTGCTGCAAATGGCACTCATCTCTCTTGTTATGCTCACTTCTTTCTACCTCACCAAATAAAGGAGCCCACTGGGGAAGTGAAAATACTCCGTAAAAGGTCAATTAATCAGCAGTTACTAGAGCAATGAAGATATATGACCCTATGCAAAACAAGTTAAAAAGACAATGCTAGGTGCTGATTGTCTATGGCAAAGTATCTATAATTTGTAAATTATTTTAAAATCTGACATATTATTGCAAATTAGAACTTTTTCCCCATGGCTGACCAGCAACCCCATCACAACGGCTTTAGGATAATTAAAGTCTCCTAGAGTAGCTCTTGGTTCTTCAAGAATTCAAGGCTAATTCTTGATGAAGTCTTCAGTATCACTACAAGCAAGAGCTCCCCCAGTGCCAGTTTCTCCAAACATACCCAATTTCCATGGGAAAGGAGAGAGAAAAGAGGGTGGAGGGGCATCAAGTGTAACGGAAAAGCAATCCCTAACAGAGCAGCTTGTGAGACAAGAGGAAAAAGAAAGCAAAACTTAATGATGCT
>JAVJGJ010000057.1:21676196-21694458 GCA_035590215.1 Microhierax caerulescens
TCACCCTGATGCACTGGACGTAGCAAACATACCTGCCTAGAGTTAGGTTCATCTCTGAAGATGATCAGGTCTATTGCCCTGATTTGGCAGTGGTCACCAAGATTTTTGGGGTTTGCTCCAATGTAATTTAGATGAGATACTCTAAAAATATTTTAGGTTTTATAGATCTGCCAGATTTTTGTAAATATCAGGGTCACTAAGGATGAATTATTACTCCTAAGTACTACAGCTGACTTCAGCCCTTTAAAAAATATATGAACTAGAAACGTCACAAAATCTTGTTTTTGTGTGACTGCTCAAAGACTCAAGAGTAAGAAGAAGTGTGTAATACTGCTTACAAATATTTAACCAAGTGTAAAATACAATGCAGATATTCTGAGTAACACAGAAGTGGAAAGGGAGACCAAGATGTCTCTCTCTAAGATGGACACTGAAGGTGTCCCTCCTTCAATCCCTCTCCCATCCACTTTATTCCCCATCTCGGACCATGGCACTAAAGCCTTAGCTAGGGAGTGACCCAATGCAAAGCATGTGCTCACACTTGATCTGTTGCAGGAGTAGACCTCAGGCTTCGTATTCAAATTGGTGTTTCACTTACTTCTGAAATAAGATGTTGAATCCATTTTTAAAAGACCCACTTTTCAAGACATATCAGCCCTCAGAAATTTCTATCCTCTTTAGTAAAAAATGCTGAGAGCTCATTGCTTGAAGAAAAAAATCAGGACTAAAGAACCTCAGTCTAAATTTTAGAGCATGTCTTAGACTCCAGCTCTTCAAAGTCTAGCCCTTATATTTTATCCAAACTGCAAGAAGGTAGTTTTATTAATTTCAGCTGGAGGTTATTTTGTCTTTTATCTTATTTTTCAAGGCATGTGTGAGCAAAGGGAAAGACTTCATATCTATAGCTCATCAACTTTAACAACTTTTTTTTAAAAGTCAGGATTCATATAATGTAGAACAGAGGACATTTATTCATTAAACTCTTCCCTGGGGTCCCAGAAACTTCAGTCTTCCTACTATATACTGGGCAGTAGGAGGAAGTTCAGTCAAGACAAGGGGGGAAAAAAAGCAACCATTTCCAAGAGGATCTTATTATCTTTCAAGCCTTTTAGGGATGTACCTATTTCATTCTGTAGTTGTTCTCTTTGCACTTTTCTGACATTGCTTTGCTACTCAATAAAGATACTGGCAATTATAATCTCAACTGCAGGAAACACATTAACTCCAAAATAAAAATAAACATCAGATGACAAAGACATGCCATGTAAACAGTGCTTTCTAATGTGCACCTAAAAATGAAACACAGTCCTGAGAGGTGAAGTAGAATGGCTAGGCACTGTCTAGTCATACCTTCTAAGCCTGGATAAATAGTTAATGGCTTTATGTTATAGTACCTACATGTGTGACGTCTGAATTATCTAGGATGCTGGGTGGTTTAATTCAAGTACACAGATGATCCTTAAATATTTTCTGCTTTGAAGGATCACCTGTCACAGGTAATTAAGGAGCCAATGAGGCAGGTGCTCTGCTGGACCTCATACTTACAAACAAGGAAGAACTGGGTGGGAATGAGGTCAGGGGCAGCATTCACTGCAGTGACCATGAGCTGGTAAGAGTTCAGGATGCTGAGAGGGGGTTTGAGACAAAAAGCAGGATCACAGCCTCGAAGAGGAATCTTTGCCCTTTGCAGGGACCTACTTGGAGGAATCCCATGCGGTGTGGTCCATGAGAGAAGAGAGGTCAGGGGAAGTTAATTGATTTTGAAGGACCAGTTCTACCACACTCATGAACAGTACCATCCCAAAGTTAAGAAAATGAAGCCAACGTGGCAGGAGGCCTGCATGGATTAATAAGGAAATCCTCATAAAACTCAAACGTGGGAAGGAAGCATATGGAAAGTGGAAGTAAGGTCAGAAGGAAACAGAGGTTCTGTTCAGATATGCCAGAATGGAATTAGGAAAGCCAAAGCCTACCCAGAGCTGAATC
The DNA here is from genome assembly GCA_035590215.1 of Microhierax caerulescens. Taxonomy (NCBI): domain Eukaryota; kingdom Metazoa; phylum Chordata; class Aves; order Falconiformes; family Falconidae; genus Microhierax; species Microhierax caerulescens. Next base: position 21,678,183 of record JAVJGJ010000057.1, read on the forward strand.
TGGTAAGGACAACAAGAAGGGCTTCTACAAGTATATTAAAAATGAAAAGAAAACTAGTGAACTCATGGGCCTGATGCTGAACAAGTCACGACACTGGTGGCAGGCTTTATGGAAAAGTCTGAGGTCCTCAGTCCTTACTCACAAGACCTGGCTTCAGGAATTCCAGGCCTCTAAGATACATGGGGAAGTTTGAAGCAATTGAGATTTACCATCAGGAAAGGGGGACCCAGTTAAGGTATATTTAAAATATCTATGCGTATACATCTCCATGGTGCCTGATAAGATACATCCTTAAGAGCTGAGTGAGCTGGCAAATGTCATTGCAAGGCCACACTTGATTCTCTTTGAAAGATCATAGTGACTGGGAGACGTTTCTGAGAACTGGATGAAAGCAAACCCCCTGTTTTCATTAAGGCTTTATAGAAGGAGGCTTGGGGAACCACAGGCCTACCAGGCTCACCTTGATCCCTGGGAACACGGAGCAACTAATCCTGGAAGCTATTTTCAAACACATGAAGGACAAAAAAGTGACTAGGAGTAGTCAATATGGATTCATGAAGGGGAAATCACGTTTAATCAACCTGATAGGCTTCTATGACAACAACTAAGTCAGTAAGAGTAGACCAGTAGATGTTACCTTCACTTTTGCAAGACTTTCAGTACTTTCTCCCAAAACTTCTTCGCTGAGGTGAACTAAAAACTAGAAACCAGTCACTAGGAGTGTACTGCAAGTGTTGATATTGGTGCCAACATTGTTTAATACCTTCATTAGTGATCTGGATGATGGGGCTTCTAGAATGCACTGTCAACACCTTTACCAATGATCTGAAACTGTGAGGAGCAGCTGGATGTGATGCCATCCAAAGTGATCTTGACAAGTTGGAGGAATGGACCAACAGGAATTCATAAAGTTCAACAAAGTACCAGGTCCTGCACCTCGTGAGGAACAATTCTATACACCAGTACACACTGGGGGCCTACCTGCTGGAGAACAGCTTTGCAGAAAAGGACCTGGAGGTCCTGGTGGACTGCAAGTTCAACGTGAGCCAATAGTGTCCCCTGGAGGCAAAGGAAGCCAACAACATCCTGATTTGGTTTGAAGAGCATCGCCAGCGTGTGGAGGGAGGTGATGTTTCCCCTCTGTTCAGCACTGTTAGGGCCACATCTGGGGTGCAGCGTTCAGTTGTGGGCTCACCAGTACAAGAACAACAGATGCGGTTCTGCAGTGAGTTCATTGCAGAGCTGCAAAGATTAACAAGGGACTGGAGCATCCGTCAGATGAGGAGAGGCTGAGACCGGGGACTGTTCAGCCTGGAGAAGTGAAAGCTCATGCGGGATGTGATCAATGTGCATAAATAACTGATGAGAGAGTGTGAAGAAGACAGAGCCAGTCTCTTCTTGATGGTCCCCAGTGACAAGAAAAGATACAGTGGGCATAAACTGAATTTCCAGTCAATCTTAAGAAAAAACTTTTTTTACTGTGAGGGAAGTTGAACATTGGAACAGGTTGTCCAGAGTGTCTCCATTCTTGGAGACATTAAAAACCTGACTGGATGTGGCCCTGGGCAACCTGCTGTAGCTGACCCTCTTTTGAGCAGAGTCAGCTAAAGAAACTCTAAAACTTCCCTCCAAATTCAACTGTTTTGTGATTTTCTGAGTGTTGTATGTAAAATCTCTGTAGTTGGAGATCACATCATACACAGATAAAAGGGAATGCTAAAGCAGATTGCAGAGGACCACTTCACTTTCAGTAAAAAACAGGAAAACTTGTGTTTTCTCTCTTCCTGTTTTCTCTCTTCTTCTCAGTTATTCAGTTGAGAAAAGGAATAGGTTTCTGGCTTGTGTTGATTGCTCAGCTCCATATCTCCCAATAGATCCCACATTTGAATACTTATCTTCCATTTTGTTATTGTTGATTGGTTTGAATAGAAGCTGATACTGCTCCCTGTTTGGTAGGAACGAAGACACAAAGCTGGCTTGAGACACTGAGTTTCGGCTGTTCACCATAATGGGATGGGAGGGGTGTTTAAAGCCCTAACAGTAAAATTTCTTCACAGACATTGAATTGTTGGAATGACACCATGCAAAGAACTTTCCTTTTTGAAGATAACTTTTAAACACTGATTTCAATGCAGTTCAAGCCATAGCTGTACCTTCCTTTACCCTGTGCTATATCATATTTGGAGAGCTCTAATTAGCATATAGAGATGCTTCATGAGCAAGTAACATCACAGCTTCAAGTAACTGCTTACAGTTGGAGCTGCTTACAGTAAACATACAATCTCTAGAAGAAAGTTGTTTTCAGGAAAATCCTTCTTGCCTAGATCTTATTAATCATTTTTAATGAAACTTTTATTCTTCAGTAGGTGTTCTGCCCTTTCCTTTTTCTGAAGCTTTTGCAATGGAATAATAAAACAAAACATGTTGATTCCCTTGTGTCTTACAATCTCATTGACCAAAGTGTAATACATTACTTTTCCCCCAAACCATTTAAGAGGCAGGTAATTTGAACAATTCTAGCATCTTCCTTGCTTTTGTATTCATGTTATAAACTAAAATTATGCACAAGATTCATCAAAGCTGAGCTCTGCTGCTAAGTGTGTAACTCAGATATAGAATGAGCCATTTAAAGAAGTTATTGATGCCAACATTAAATTTACAATTATTCATAAAAGAAAACCATTTGAAGAATTCCCCATGCTGCAAGTACACAAAATACTTTGCTACGCATAAGAAGTTACATTTATTAATAGCCCTTTTTGCCAGAATCTCATTTCACCAAAGGAAACTTCATCCTCCAATGGGAATAAGAATCACATGAACGTCACAGATGCCACAAGTTTATTCATCATAACACAAAAAGAAAAAAAAAAAAAAAAAGACATGCAACTATCTCACAACACTGATGTTTCAAAACAGGGAGCTGTCCAAAATGCAAGACACAAGAAAACTTAGACATAAGAAATTGTTATAACTAATGAACATTATTAACTACCTTTTCTTTTTCCCCTTGGGTTCATACATAGTGCTAGAAATGCTTCATGCAAATATTGTTCTTGTAACATATAACTTATGTTATAGATTATATGAAATTTTCTTTATTGATAATATTTCGTTTTTTCCCTTGAAGGATAATATATAGAGATCTCATACCTAGGGCCTTAGTTTTCCAGCCAGCTGAACTAAAACTTTATTTAGAAAATTTTTTTAGAAATACCGTGATTATCATAGAACTCGAACATCTCATATCAGCTTTGGTAGGATATGTAGTTGATGCCTAGTTTAAAAATCAGAATAATCTGAAGCTAGGAAAGCAAAGATTAAGGGCCATAAAAGGTGTGTTTGTATAATCTGTTATTCAGGGGGGAAAAAGGTTTTAAAAGTATAAATAGTTATGTTATAAAAACAGGTTGGGTTTTTTAGGTGAGATTTTTTTGCATAGAAGTTTTGGTACAGAAATGAGAATTCAGCTGTTTAAGGCTGGAGATACTTAGACTTCTAAATTTTAAAGCTTCATTTTTCCTTTCAATAAGGGTTTGGGAAAAAAATCAAAGGCAGAAATCCCTATACACCCGATCTCTTATTGAAAGTAGTTAATGGATTATACAGGTACCATTTATTTCTTCATATACTACTATAGGATGTCTAGGTCTCTCTCCATTCTCACTAGTGGCTTGGAATTTTGGTTTGTTTTTTTCAAGGTTCTCAACCTTTGCATCCTTTTTATTTAAAATGAAGAACAGAATGGCAGATGGGGTGGCAAAAAGAGATGCTCTAATAAAATTGACAGGATGATATGAGGGGTTGTTTTCTTTCCACTGTGAAACAAGATTTCTCTCTAATGCCAATGAGGAGGACAGCCCAATAGTTTCCCATTTGTTGTAGGACTTGCTTTGACTGAATATATACCATAAGAGGTGGGGTAGCCATCATACCACTGAATGCAGTTTTCAGGTGGCCCTAGAGATGGGCCACCATCACCGCTTCCTCTTTTTTTAAAGCAATCTCTACATGTTTGTCAGTCTTTTAATAAATAAGGAATTAATCTTCACAGTTTCTTCTTTGAAGTAGTCCTTCCATAATCAACTTGTACCCTTCAAATGCAACCAGCTTCCACCATCATTGCTGCCCTAGAGTGTGTTCAGACATCTTCTGTCCAAGTTCTTTACACCTACCTTCTTGGCCACTGTGTTTTTAAGGGGCTGCATCAAAACACAGCTTCAGGTTGTATCCTGCAATCTGTGAAGTTTGTGGACATGCCAAAACATGACATATCTTTTCAGATAAGACTTTTTTTCTAAGAAATAATTCCCTGGAGATCTTCTTGGGTTTTATGGACATAAATTCAAATTCTTGGCTGAGATCATGACATGGGTGATGAGCAAAGACATGAGTTCACTTCTCTCCAACTCCTGCTGTAGAAGATCTAAGTGAAGAGAATCAGTCGCTCCCTCACATGTGCCACATTCACATTGTCCTTCCCTGCAGATATCAGCACTAGAACTTGTCAGGACAAGGAGTTATCTGTGAGGTTCACACAAAGAGAAGCTCGACACCACCTGAATGTTAGTAAAAGCAGCCCTGGAGTTTTTTGTAGGCTTTTCCAGAGCCAGGTGCCTGGTATCAGCAGGGCATGACAGTGTGTAAGACGTATGTGGCAGGCCCATCAAGCAGGCTATCTCAGGCACAAAAAGGAAAGCATAAGGTCTGAGAGACTATGGGATCCATGGTTGCAGGAGCCCAGGTGAGGCTTGCCTACAGGACGATTGTAGAGTTCATTGGTGCAAACGGAGGCTGTGACTGAGTCTCAGACAGGCTTTGATCCATGAACCAGTTGCCAGGCATGTGAAAACCTGGCTCTGCTGAGACCTGTGAGGCAGGATCTCAAATATTCCAAGTGACAAGACTGGAACTCCACCTTCTGAATTTCCACACTGTACAAAGCAGGCAGGGGTCAGACATGAAAATCTTTGGAAAAGGACTCCAAAGGCTACGGCTCTGGAGCAGAACAGAAAAAATCAGAACTATACAAGGGCACCTCCGTACAATTAGAACACCCTTTTCAATATGAGTTTACATGGTTTAGTGACATACTTTTACTTGGAAAAATACAGTTCAGTGGTTTTGAAGTGTTCTTCTTTGAGTCCTTGATGATTGAAATTATGTTTTTAAATTATGTACATCTGAAAAACTCTGAACTAATGAATAAAATAGAATAATAAATCAAAATCTGACATTTGGCTAGCTCTGGTTATGGCTTATCGCCAACAGAGGCAGTAAATAGCCCTAGACTGTGGGCTGATTTTCTATTAGTGGCTAAAGCCCGTTAAACTTGCCGCTAGAGCACATATTCCAGTTTAGCTTCATCTGAAGGGAATGCATTTCTGTGGTTGGAGACCTCACCACAGCATAAACCACTGGGGGTGGGGACCAAGATTTTCACATCAAGCCACACTCGTGGTCAGGATTAAAGCTCTAACGCAGATGCACCAAGAGACAGTTCAGGACTTCAGATATTTTCTACTATATCAGGAACTGCTACTTTTATTTTGTTTTGAATTAGCTAATCTGCAGTTGAGGGGACTGTGACGCACTGATGCTGACCTTTGTGGCTCTCTTCAGTCTTAGGGTGCTTGTGACCTAAAGAGTCGACTCTGTATGCCCTATTCTCAGGAGGGCTTTCCCTAACTTCTGTTTACAGGGGTATTCATAGTTCAATAGCAGAACTGTCAGGCTATGGGTGAATTCTCTGCTTTTACATGAAATATATATTTTCTTTCTTCTTGCACTGTTATCTCCACAATTCATTCGCAGCCTCTTCCAGAACTTAGCCAGACTGCTTAGAGGAGGTTGTATTTTGCCAGGGATGTAGTAATGTCCATTTTATTTACTGTCTAAGGCAAAATAAAGACACTTTTTTTTTTTTTACTCTAACATCAGTTTTACTCACCAGGCCAGGCTGTTCTAAGCCCTCCATTCAGAGGACTCACATGAACCAGCAAAGATGAATATGGCAGAGCAGGCATGTGAATCTGGCTTCTCACAGCAGATGGATGTCTTAACTACTGACTCTTCTGAAATGAACAAACTCCGTTCTCTTCTTCTTCTTCCCTCTCTCTCTCTGGAAATTAAAATCTGGACCTGTGAAATTTTTTCCAATTAAAGTTTCAATGACTTTGGCATGTTCTAACAAAACCATTGCATCAAAAATGCCTTATACATAATTGGTTGAGCCAACAGATGTCACATTATGGTTTAAGCCCTCCTGAGCGCTAAGGATCAGAAAGTGGCATTTTTAATAAAAGAGCTTTTCTGTCAGTAAAACCCAGACATGACCAGTAGATAGATTAATGTCTGTGTGCATCCAAGTTGCCCACAGATGGTAGAATAATCTTGGACTGGTTTTCCTGGACATTGACTTGAGATTTTCTTCATAAAAATCTTCCTAAAAGCCATTAAGATCTGTCAGATTAAAATAAAATCTCCAATGCCTTGAGGAGTCAGAAAAACAAAAATGATTCAATTCATTCCTGTTTATATAAGGCAAGTTCAACTCTAAATTTTGTTTTCAAAATATAACCAGTAGCTAATTTTTCCAGTAACCACTCTCACAGACAATTACTGAAAATCCATTGTTTAATAACTATAATATTTCCAAGACAGGCTTTTTTTAACAGTTTCAGTTATTTCACCACACTTTCAAATCAGTCTTGATCCAAACGTAAAATTCAGTAAATAATACATTATTTCCAAAGACAAGTTGGTCATTTGATGTCACAATTTTGAGAAATTTCACTTATGTTTCAGAAGCAAAATCGGGTACCCTGCTTCTAATTTTCTTTGAGTAGATATTTAGCCTATTGCATAGCCATTTGTACAGTCATTCACCTCGGGATTTCAAACTATTTTCAGTTTTGGCTATTTCTACACAGACATGCTATGTGCCAATTCACTGTTGTTCTATTTGCATCCATGTGATATCATTTATCATGCAGTAAGTGTGTTCACATGGTGGAGCAATTTTCATAAGGCTAACAACAACACTGCATTAAAGTCAGCTGAGAGACAGAGAAAGAAATTATCTCCATGGTTGTTACACTTGCCAGCCATGACAAGGAATTAATTCTAAACACTAAATTAATTTACATAAAACACATCTCCCCCCCCCATATTTTTTGTGATCAGCATTGCATTATTTGTTATACTTTGTGTCAGGTGTCACTGGCAACATACCAATGTCAGAGGGTGGCTATGCTTCCAGTAGAAGGAAGTTTGGTAACTGACAAATTTACTCTGGTTGCCTATAGTAGAACTACATGCTACTATGGTCAGAACAAGCAATGAGGTGTGATATGTTTTGATGTCTGTCCACAGGCAGAATGTGAGGTAGTAGGTGATTCTTGCACGTGAGATAGATAGATAGATAGATAGATAGATAGATAAGATAGGATAGATAGGATAGATAAAATGCATGTTGTCTTATTTCTGTATATAAATCAGACTGTATACACAGATCAAGCTTGGACAGAGCTTTGTAAAAAACCCTGAAACAAAGCAAAGAGAGTTGAAGGTGGAACAATTTTCTAATATAAGTTGAAAAACATCATATAACTTGAGGAATAATGGTAGGTCTCTGAGGTAAGGTCCAAGATACTCAGAGGGTCAGAACTCAAGCAGGAGAATTTTAGGACCACACATTAAGAGAAGACTCTTCAGAGAACTTTAACATGTCTAAGACTTCCAGGAAGTAAAAACTCCTCACCAGCTCCCATCCAGGATGAAAACAGGGAGGGACAGGAGGGTGAAGATCAGAACAAACAGTTGTGCAATGTTTGCAGCTTTACTTGGTGTGTGTGAGTGTCTAAGACCCTCTTCTCACCTCAGTTCCCCCTACCTGTGGTTCATGCAAACAAAAGAACATTTTCCTTTCTGGGGAGGGGTTTTACTTCCTCTCAAAAGTCCAACCTAGATGAAAAAAATCTTCCCTTCAAAAGTTCAGTCAAAACCAATGCCTTTCAATGAAAAATAATTTCAGCTTCATTGAACTGTGGGCATTTTTTCTAAGGGAGGAACGTTGGGTTGAAAAACTAACAGCCAGCTCTAGATCATACTACTTGTAAGTCCCAACAGTCATGTAGGGCTCAAAAGCTAATTGCTCTTTAAGCTGAACAATTCGTTACATGTGCAACAGCCATACCCTTCACCAAACTTCAGAAGGGGCTTGGAAATGAAGATAGCCTCTAAACTCTCGGACCCTTCATTCCATATTCAGATTTCTTTTACAGTCTGCACCAGAGAGTTATTACATCTCTCCAGTTGGCAGGGAAGATTGAGCCAAAATCTCCTCCTTCTCTTGATTTACAGGAATATAATTAATTCTCAAGTCAACTGAGCTAAAAATGGTGTAAACAAGAGGAAGAACCGGGCCCCCAGGAACAGAAGTACTGTAGGAGCAGTCATCACTTTTAAAACATGGCAACATTTCAGAAAAACACTGCAGATGCTTTGGCTCTGTCCCTCATCCAAGCTGAGCATTGCTTTTTTGCAGCTGTACTTTGCTTATTTCTACCAAGTCTCCTTAGGCTTTCATGCTAATACCTTGTACTTGATATAAGATGAGTGTTTTATAATTAAGCACACATACATGAAATACCCAAAACTATATTAAGCTTAAACACATTTTCAAAAAGTTGTAAAATACTCTTGCCAGATTCTATACTCTCAAATGGATTAATCTGAAAAACAACTGGGACTCAATTTAGACCTTCCTGGCAGCAAGCAAGAGAAACGTCAAGCTCAATATTTTACTTTATTGAAGACCCTCTTAGGAGTCCATCAGAAAGAACTCTATCTGCCTGGTAACCAGTGATCAGTGGGAGGTAATATTTAGTTTATTAATGTGGCTTTGATTTTTTTTTCACACTGTTGACGAATAGTAGTAAACTAAGACCTTGATCCAATTTCCCCTTCTCCCTTTCTGCAAAAAAGGCAATGAAACATAGATAAAGTTAACAAGATCTTGCATAATATCAAAGTGCATGCAGTAGGTCCCAAGTTATCCAGACATAGTTTATTTGAACACTAGAATATCTGAATTAAAACATATGCACAGAAACTGAACACAATTTAAGAGACTGTGCTGAAGTCAAGGTTAATTTTGAAACAACCCTTCAGTTTCAAGGCAACTGTATGGATTAGTAAGTGTCTGTGTTGCACAGAAGAGTGGCTTTCACTGGTACTTGACAGAACGAGTAAACCATCATAGAGTTCTGATCATAAATAGACTGCAGCTTAGTTACTAACAATGGATTTCAAAAATGAAAAGAGCCAAAGCAAAACACAGAAACTTTTTACCCTCTTTTCATTTCAATAAATCAGAACAAGTTACAGATTCAGGCAGGGATGCTGTCTCAAATGTTATGATTCACGTCTTACAGCATATTACATTTGAATTATATGATTATTTGTGGCGTTTAGGATTGTGTTGCTGGGGAGTAAAAAATATGTTGGGGCCAAAACAACTGACCAGGGTAGAACTCATGGAATAAATACTCAGAGCCCAAAAACACAGTAGAAAGTAAAACCACAATGGCAGTAAGGTACTCTTGACTCTTTTGCAGTGAACCATATAGGGAACACCTTACTTCCATCGTTGACTTCAGTGAGGCTCTCATGTGAGTAACTTATTAGTAGAGGTGTAAAGACTTCACAGTCCATTCCACATAATTAGAAAGCTAATAGGCAGGCAGCTGATGTTGTAGAAAAATCTTTATTCTGTTGCTCTGGCCTTCAGCAGTGAGGTACTTTACTGGTAATATCCAAATTGCACAAATATCCAGACCATACAGATTAAGTTTCCTGCATCTTTTTGCAACATACACTCCAGAAAAAGGGTTTAGATGGGATTTGGTTTACGTTTCTCTAAGGACAGATTGAGGCACAGCATTGGTCCTGAGAGCAAATCTCCAAAACATTACTGCTTGCAATAGCAATGGGAAGTTGCAACATGGTCTCTAGTAGCACAAGCAAGAAGAGACCAGAAGCACAGCAATGTATATGTCAGCATCTGTGGAAAAGTAACCTAGCTAAGCAAAGGTTCTGGATTTTGCAATGATCTCACTAAACAGGGAACTGATCCCAGAGTGATTAGAAGAGATAATACACACACAATCAAGTGAAGCAGAAATAACTACTGACCAAGGATTTTAGGAAAAGAGATATTACTGTACAAAAAATCTTACAGGATCAAAACAGTTTGTCATGGTGGATATTAAATATTATCTTACCATATCAAGGCACTTGAAAATCCCTCGTGAATATGTAATCGGTAGTGATGAGGAAGAGAAAATACTCATTTGAATTGTATCAATGTGCCCAAGTCTAACCAATTAAGCTTTTTTCTATCCTTTCCTTTGTTTTGAGGAAAGCAGAGGTTTTGGATAATTGGGGGAAAAAAAATGTAGGAAAAGTAGTCCAAAACCTGCCCTCTGGTTCAAGTTGTGTGCCCATTTAAGCAAGTATATTATACCTAAGGGACAAGTGTGGTCCCTACTGAATTTTTCGTAATAACAGAGGGGATATAATTTCAACAACCAAGATCTAGATGTTGAAAGTGTTCAGCAAAAGAAAATAAGGTCTACTTTTAGTGGTAAGTTGGAACTCCTTTTTCAACAATATTTTTAAGATTGTTTTATTCCTTCCTCTGTTTTGGGGGGGCTGCCATAGAACATCTGTTACTTAAAATGGCTACTTTCCTTATTACATATTGGTAGCTCTAATAAAATTGTGTTTATCCACAGATATATAAAACAAACAGCATTTTTCTGGTATTTATATATAGTATTTACAAAAAAGGTTTCTAGTGTGGAAGTCAATCCAACCTAATCACAGATTTTCTGTCACATTTACCTTAGTACCCAGACTCGTATCCATCTAGGAAATTATTTCTTGTAGAGATACAGGGCCAAATTCTCCCGTCAGTTACACCAGTATGCACTTGGAGTGACTCCAATTTAGCTAAAAATCAACAAAGGTAGCTTAATATGTTCTGGTGTAAATCAGAAGAGGATTTGGCTTCTGATCTTTTGATAATTATTCAAGAGTAAACAGGACTCAGTTGCATCACAGGAGAGCACTGGAATGTGAAACATCAGAAAACTGCAAATGCACTGCAACAATAAAATTACGTAATTCAGTATAAAATGCCTCTTCTTTATTGTTCTGCCCATTGTCATTTCTTTCAGAATACTCTTTAGACCATTGATCTGCATCTAGAACACCCACGGGATGTTGGTTTATTATCTTTGGTATCTTGTAACTGCTAGTGCATTATGAGATAAGAGTTTGTAGCAACACATGGCAATAGGGGATCTGTACACCCATGCTTCATTACTTCTTGACCTTTCAGATGATACCCAATTGAAAAAGGATCAGTTCTTACATCTGGCAAAAACCTAATTTACTAATATGCTGTCCTCCTGAGTCACTGCTGTAATACATCTGCTGAACTTCTTATATATCTTGACCCCTGTTAGTTCATTGTTGCTCAGTTATTTACTTTTGACATGCATGCATGCATAACCTGGGGCTTACTTTGGAGCTAAAAAATTTAGGGTTGAGGAGTGAATAGACTTCACATTTGTCGTGCTCCACATGAGACCAAACCAATGATGGATCTTTAACCCAAAATTCTCGAGGCAGTCATTTAGCAAAAAATAATGAAATAAATTGAAAAAAAATAACCCTCACAACAAAACAGAAAACCAAAAAATCCTCATACACTGCCAAGAAATTTAACTTGGCTCAGAGCTCTCAGCATGTTAATTAGGTCATTGCTTCAGAGTCTTCTTCCTGCAGCGTCTTCAGAAGAAGCTGTTCTGCATCCCACCTGCCCCATCAAGTCTCTGACCCCACACTGTATATGTCACTGCCATTCAAGGGGGTTATCTGAACTGGACCAGAGAGGGGGGATGAACCCTGGTTTGAAACCTTGTTAGAAATGCCTCCTTTTGGTTAATATTTTCCTCTGTTATTTTAACTCATCTCAGTTTCTGAGATCCAGTTCACCACTTAAGCCACAGAAATGTCTGTGCAGATGATGCACAGAAGATGCAGGAATGACTTGACGAAGTGAGGCTATGGGAGGGAAAACACAGGGTCATGGCATTGTCAGTCCATGTTGGCTCAAAGTGACAGCGACCTCAAGATAGTGTTTCACAGAAAACTTATGTAAAGGCAGCAAAGAACCTTCTTTCAATAGAGTAAATGTCATCATGTGACCACATAATTTTTTTTCTTCACTATTAACCATCCACTTCTTCTAAAAGTTATCAAAGATTAAAGTTATTAATATCACATTTCACTTCTGGAATGGATTAATTCTGCCAGCTTTTTGTTACATGTGTAAGAGCAACAGTAGGCTCCTATCTCTGAGTTTCTGGAATATGGAAACACATAGTATAGCATATGAGAAATTATTGTGCAGAAATTTTGCATGCATAGGAAGGAACCCAATGAACACTATAGCTTTATATCTTCCTTTTCTTGTTTTGTTTTTTGCCCATTTTTAAGTGTAGGATTTTTCACGAGTATGTTGTGAAATTTTCACAGTCTAGTATGGCATGAACTCAGTTACTTTTTTGAAAACTTGGGCATAAGTGACTCTCTTGTGGTCTCCAGTAGAGCTGGTTTCTGTGCGTGTGCACACAGAGACTGATCAGGTCCTCAGCAAACAACATTCTCAGACCTGATACACCATCAAATTTGAAAGGCTTAGCCTGCTTGGGTTTCTCATAATGGGACTTAGTCAGTTTTGCCTGAGAAAACTGAGAGAACAACAGATGGTTAAGAAATATGCCTCAGAGTCAGAACTCACTTCAGCAGTGCTACTTACAATATATAAATTACCATTCAACTTTTAACCTAGGACTGGTCCTTCCAGAATTAGGAGAGGGCAAGTCCCAGGTTAGTCTCCATCATGATTTAGAACATGTTTTTATTTGTGGAGTGAAACCAAGAGGATGGAGAGGATAGAAGCATCAGCCCCATGTTACTGCCAGCTATTCTGCCACACATTCCCACATGCAGTTGCGCAGTCCTTCTAAATATTGTTTCAATCAGCAGGCAAGGTGGATTCCTTAAGAGAGAACATTCTTTCCTAGGAGACATCCTCAACTTGCACACAATGTCTTTTTCCTGAAATGTTCTCTATACAACCTATTGCATTTTTTTTATTGCAAAAATCCTATTATACCAGTCACTGCAATGCAAGCTGTCTTCCCTTTCCTCACAGCCCAATAATAATCCTTGCCCAAGAAGCAAGGCCTGTGCACACCTAATCGTGCTTAGATTATTCACTCCATTTCCTTCAGTACACACGTTGAAAAAACATAGACTCCTTGCTTGGAAGAATGTGACTCAGATAAGAAAGATCAAAATCAGGTCCATCTACTCTTTGAAAATAGTTCTTCTGTGGTTAACAAAGTTCACTGGCAAATTCCCCCACATCTCCAAAGCCAGATGAGAGAAGTCTGAATTTCCCACAAGAAGGATTTCCCAAAAGTCCACTCAGACAAGGAAGGCATCCTACCTCCAGCAGTCACACATTCCCAAGGCTCTGAGAGGGAGAGAGAAATTGAGTTCATAATGTACTAGCCAGTTGTGAAAACCTCACCCCCTTAAAAATGGGCAAAGAACAAGGCAGATTCCTCAAGACAGGTTGAAAATATTATGGGAATTATTTCTTGTCATCTGCAAAAGCAGGGTGCACTTTCTGTCTCATGCCTCATTCACACAGATGTTCACCATCCATTTCAGTACCACCTACACTCCACACAAAGCTGCCATCCTATGGATATAGCTAAAAATTAACTAAACTCGAATAAAGAACTGTGAATGCAAACTGCAGACAAAGTGGGAAGAATTCCCAAGGTATTTAAAATTTTCTGAACAAATTGTACTGGGATTCTTGCATGCCAAAGCTTGTAGGTTGGCAGCACAAAATCTGTAGTCAAGGAACAAATGTTGAGCATTGCTATCAACTATTTCTCTTTGTTTGGGATCCATGAAAGCAAAGTTAGTAGAAAAGAATGAAAGTGAAGCCCACACAGGAAACAATATGCTAGACTGGTTCTGTAGGAAAAAAAAGAAAGAAAAAAAAAAAAAAAAAAAAGGCTGCCCCATGTATTCTTAGACAAGTGTGGTAGTCTATTATCATAAGCATTGCCATTTCACAGAGATGGAGACCACACATTTAATTCTTTTCTATAGGTTTTTTAAAAGGTGGCTTCAAGCTACTCTCTGAGGAGCATAGCTGGTTAATTGTAGCCCTGCTGGATTCCGCATATCACAAAGGGCTCAACAAGAGCTAAAGAAAGAGAGTTTAATCAGATCTGGAAAAGATGGTTTTTAATGGATGTGAATTCTGCAGAGGATGATAATCATTAAAACTGAGGAGTTAATCAAAAATCCTAAAACAAGAAGGGAAATTTGAAGCAACCAGGAAACATTATCCCTCCTCCAACTCAGATCCTCTTAAAAAGTAGGTGAAAGGAAAAAAAAGAGCAAAGTTAATAAAATGTTTTAAAAACAAACCAAAAAATGGTCATTTCTCAGTCACCTCCTCAGCAACAGAAAAGGAGAAGCTTCTGACTCCTGAGTCAGAATCATAGGACGGGTTATTGCATGGTGATTACTTTGAGACGGTGATTAAAGGAGTAATTTAAAACACTAGGATTACTAAAGGAAAGGGGAAGTTAAAACTGCCTTGGGAAAATTATTCCACACCTTCTACAAAGAAGGAAAATAACCTATCCTTGAATGCCACTCTGGAGGACATAATTAAAGAGGAATGAGAACTCCCTAACAAAGGAAACTGTTTTAATGGGACAATACGTGAAACACTGTGATGTAGAAAGAGAAAAGCTGGTGCGTGTGGGTGTTGGGGAGGGGGTGGCTGCAGCACCAGCTCCAAAGACAAGCTGTGGCCCTAGCAAAAGAGTGGCAGGTCCTTCTAGGGTAATATCGCTGCCCTATATGACCCTTTAATAAGGAAGTGGAAGGCACTTCTGAGACTAGATGTTGAGACTGCAGCTGTTTCTTTGCTGACACCCTTCTTAGCCACCTGCTTTGTCAAGATGATTTTAGCACAGCATGATGAGATAAAAGAATGAGCCTGTGCTAAGCTTAAACTTGCCAAGTCACTAAAATGTAAAATATTTTTGTCCTTAATTACCAGTCCTAATGGCTTCCTGCCTTCTACAGGCCCTATTGCTTTCATTTTTCAACCTTGGTTTTCAACCTTGCCCAGCTGGTCAAAGCCCAGTGTTGTGACCAGTTTGAATTCAGTGTTGACCCTGCTTGGAGTAGGTTGGACTCCTGAGGTCCTTCCCTGCCTGAATGCCCACAACTTTCTGTCTCTCTGCTTAAAGGCTCTGGAACATGAATGCTCAATGACAGGGAGTCACATTATTGCACTGATTTTAGAGAAGATCTATAATAAGTTAGTAGACAGGGATACAATGCTCTTAGCATCTTTTAAGTGTTCAAAACATAGATAAAAACACTTTGGACATAGTCAAATCATGTATTTAGGAGAATATTTTGATTAAACAAAGTAAAAAAGCAGATTTCTTTTTCATTTCCCCAGACAGCAACAAAAATAGAAGGAGAAGGTAAATCCTTACCAGGTGTGAAATGAGACCTAGTTTAGAAAAAATATCCTGAAAATTTATGTCTTGTGTCTTGAAGCAGTAGCCCCAAATACCACAAAAACGAATATAAATCCTATGTTACTAGTTTTAGGGGGGATGGGGGTGAGTGGGTGGTGGTGTTTGATCCTGAAAATATACTATCTACCTTATAGCTGGTTACAATCTGCATTTCTGGTTGATGGCTGCTGTATCTCTGTTTAAGATATTTATTTCCAGGCTGCAGTCTCAAACATCAAGTCTTGGACCACAATAATGGTCATAATGACATCTCATCGTCATAATGAGATTTTTTTTTTTAGCTGCATACCTTATCAACCCATCCAGCAGGCCACAGCTTTCATCCAAGAATTTAAACTTGTAGCCATGGCCTTAATCAGTTCCTTGGGAGCCCAAGCATTGCATGATTGCTCACTGTAAAGGTATGTTCTGTAAGAGTACCACACTTTTCAAAATGTCTTGCAGTCACCTGTAGAGTACCTTCTGAAAATCAAGTTTGTTCATCAAGCAATATCTTTAGTGTCATTTTGTTTAATTCTCAAGAAAATACAGTGAAGGTTAGCTCATTC
>JAVJGJ010000057.1:21694558-21697058 GCA_035590215.1 Microhierax caerulescens
TTTTGTTTAACTCCTCTTTAATGTAGGTATGAGGGAGAAAATACCTTGCTTTCACTATATTCTCCATACAGACAACTCATCTTCAGACCATCTGTCAGCAGATGTTGAAAATACAAGGCTGGGATCTCCCAAATGCAGCACCTTCAGTGCTCAACCTGGCAGCACTGGCCAGGCACCTGCTTTTGCCTCCCTGCCATTATTCACAGAGATAATATTGTTCCTCTTGCTCCATCTTCTTTAATTAAAACTCAAAGGTTTTCTCTTCATCTGTGGTTAATTCACTTAAACTGCAAATTCTCCTCCTGCTCACCCCCCAACAACCTGTCCAACTGGAGGAACCTCTCTGATCTCCACATCTACCACTTTGCTAAATTGCACCCTCACCACATACAGCACACACCCCACCTGTCCCAGCTAGACCCCATGCCCTGTGCCTTTTACCACCATGACCCTGCCTACCAGGCAACCCTCCACCTTTCCCCACACCTTGCCCTTCTTTTGCCCTTGTTTTCTTCCCATGCATTTCACGATGCACAAATAAAGAGCTTCCGTCCCCAAATGGGACCCCATCTTGTCACGTATTTACAACACAACACCACCACCATTGTGCTCCCTGCCAGCCCAGCTTCCCGGCTGCCCACCTAAGCCATGTGTCCCAGCTCCTGTGGAGCACAGCACAGTAATTGTGAGAGCTGCTGCTTCTTCTAGACTGAAGTAGCGGGGGTGAGTGATAACCCAGGCATCTGCAGGTTGTCAGGCTCCCATGAGAACCTGCACCAGGAGCAAAAGCTACTCCCACTACCCAACACTGGGAACAGAAATGTCTCAGGTTCCTCTCTTTACATCT
This sequence comes from Microhierax caerulescens, assembly GCA_035590215.1. Lineage (NCBI taxonomy): Eukaryota > Metazoa > Chordata > Aves > Falconiformes > Falconidae > Microhierax > Microhierax caerulescens. The sequence goes on from JAVJGJ010000057.1 coordinate 21,695,406, forward strand.
ACCCCAGCCTGAAACTCTCCACTCCACCTCTTTATATCCATGGTATAGACAGAATACCAGCATAAGACATGGAGTTATCTCTTGAAGACACTGTAAAACAGCCACTGTTCAGTGTTTTGTCCTTTAACAAGTAAACTGAAATCACAGCACCTTTAGCAGCATTTGACAGGAAAGGCCTCACATACACAGCCTGTAAACCCGTCTTGGTTTCGTCTGGGATAGAGTTATTTTTTTCTTAGTAGCTGGTGCAGTGCTGTGTTTCAGATTTAGTGTGAGAACAATGTTGATAGCACACGGATGTGTTTAGTCGTTGCTAGGTAATGTTTATACTAAGTCAAGGACTTTTCAGTGAGTGGCTCAGGCCCTGCCAGGGAGAGGGCTGGGGGGGCACAGGAAACTGGGAGGGGACACAGCCGGGAGAGCTGACCCCAAGTAGCCAAACAGGCATTCCACAGCATGGGATGTCATGCCCAATATATAAACGGGGGGGGTGGCCAGAGCTGCCAGTCACTGCTCAGGGACTAGCTGGGCATCGGCCAGCGGGTGGTGAGCAGTTCTGTTGTGCATCACTCGTTTTCTTTTCCCTCTTCCCTTTGAGTTTAATTCCTCTCCCCTTCTCCCTTTTTTCCATTAAAACTCTTGTTGTTGTTGTTGTTGGTGGTGGTGGTTTTGTTATTTTTTATTTTATTATTATTATCGTTGTCATTATTATTATTATTAGTATTAGTATTAGTATTAGTATTAGTATTAGTATTAGTATTAGTATTAGTATTAGTATTAGTATTAGTATTATTACTACAGGGGCTGTTCTATTTTATTTCAATTATGAAATTGTTCTTATCTCAACCCTCAAGTTTTACATTCCTTTCCAGTTCTCCTCCTTATCCCTCTGGGTGAGAGGGAGTGAGCGAGCAGCTGCATGGTGCTGTTACTGGCTGGGGTTAAACCACAACAAAACCCATCACTTAACCAACATGTGTATGCGTAGGTCATTATCTTTCCTGTATTTCAAATCAACACTTCTCAGGAGAGCACCCATTTTTCAGAAAACATTTTACAGAGGCCCTGTATTTAAACCCTGAACTTTAAGCTTAATGGCTGCCTCAATCGCGTTCAAGGAGGGAATATCTTCTTACTCAGCATTCAAAAACACAAAGTTCATGCAGATCTGCAAGAAAGCATTTTAAAACTGCTTATGGCCTCTTAACCAGCTACATTTTCTTCCTACACACAGACATTTGCAGAATGAAAATATTAGTTATACATCTGTATCAAATCTAAGAGGCACAGGTACAAAAGGCACACTCCTGTGTTTTATTGCCAGTTATACCCACCCACACATACACACTGCAGCACAGTTAATTTTTAAACTGTTGCGTGTCTTATAGTACAGCTGTCTAAATAAAACTGGGATGCAAACTATTTCCTTAGCTGGTGTTCAAATACTTCTGTCTTCTCACAGATTTGCCTGCTAAATCCTTCTGCAGCTGAATACTAGCTAACTAATATTTGGCTCATTCTTCCCACATTCAAGCTGCCCACATTCAAAATGTCTGCAGTATTTCCTCCCACCTTCACCTCCTGCTACTGTCTGATGGATTGGTATTGCCACATTACTCAAGTTTCTTCTGATGGTTTCTCTTCCCCTCTTCT
>JAVJGJ010000057.1:21702058-21708830 GCA_035590215.1 Microhierax caerulescens
CCAGTGACATGTTCCCCGAAGTTTTACTCATGTGAAAAATTCACTAACTAAAAGTGATCACAAGAGCAAACTGAGCATTTGAGGATTTGCTGCAAATCTAAACTGGAATCATACTTGGGGCTCATATTGGTTCTCTCCTTTGCTCCTGGTAATGCACATTAGATACACGCAAAGTAGAAACCAATTTTCTTTAGCATACTCTATTGAAGGAAGGAGCAAGGAGATGGTTACGAAAATAACATGCACTGCCAATGGAAGGGCGAAATGGAGGAGAGATGGAAAATAATTTAGAGGGAAAACATGAGGAACTGTGCTGGAGAAAGAACTGTTCTGCTGGAATACGGCTATTTTTACAGTCAGCCTCTCGTTTCAAGCAAGGCGGTTACATACGCTGTGACCTTTCTGTGAAACAGGACCACAGCGACTGACTGACGACGCTGCTTTCAGTGGTGTGGTTGCAGCTTGTCTATACAGATTGATCTACATTAAAACTCCTGAATTTGAAAACAGATAGCCATGTAGCTACAGCAGCATGGAGCTACTTATCCAAAAGCTCACCAAGACCACGCTGACCTCCAGGCAGCTTGTTATCAAGTACTCCAGGGAACTGACTCAAAGCCGCACTCACACATGGGCCAGAACACTGCTTTACTCACAAGCGCTTTCCACTAAGTTGCTTCTGCGGCTGTGGCTGCCAGCTCTTCCCTTTGTTTAGTCCATCCCCACCACATTATTTTCTGATAATCCTTCTCTCTGCCTGCTGCCACAGCTCTACCTAGCTCATGGGCTGATTTTGTAATTTTAGCTCTGTAAATAATTCCAACGCCTCGATACATACTACCAGAAGCATAAAGTCTGCAACTTGGAAAGCCATAGTTTTTACGCACACTAAGGCATGACCTGGAAGAAAAGAAAAGGAAATTAATAGAATGGAGGGGTAAACCAGAAAGTGTTTATTTAGCATTTCATGAGGTCCAAATTCTTCCTCTGACACAAGCTATGTATGACATTTAATAAAAACGGAACTATCTAGCCCCTTGATAAAATGGAACTTGTACTTAAGGATTGTTTATAAACAAAATCAAAAGTTAAAGGAAAAAAACACCCTGCAGTTTAAAAACTTCTACACTTTAGGGACTAATAAACGGCTGTCCATTTTGAATAAGTTCCAGTACTGACGTGTTGTCTCATCAGTAAATAAAGATGTTAACGTTTTACTTTTCTTGACAATTAACAAATTGTTTTAAAATATCAACACCAAATGTTGGCATTCTCCATAAATCTCTGCGTCAAACAGGTGCCCACGAGAAACACTTGCCAGACTTAAGTATACATGAAAGACAAATATAAATACAGTTATCATGGTGCTTTTAATACTTAGAGCCAAATTCAACACCGATGTAGTATCACTGATTAAGTTATGTGTCCCCAATGTTACAACAGGCTTTTCCTTTATAAATAGATTCCATATTTCAAATAGAATACTATTTTCCTATTCAAAACCTCTGGAAGTAAATATTTATCATTATTAAAATAGGTTAACCAAAGCGTCTTGTAATTCCAGGTGTCTCATGTAGCTTTTGAAATATTATATAAGCTGTCTGACTGTTCAAACTGGCTTTAGAAAATGGATGCTGCAGTAAATGTCATGAGTAGTGTCCTGTTAAATACCTGAAGTAGCACAGGTGGCAGGAGTTCATGGGCATATGTTGTAGACCCACTCCATGAACCTCTGTGCAAAGGTCAGGGGGTGACGTTATGTGATGGTGTTGTAAGGAAAGTCAGGCACAAAGGTGTTCCTGAATTCACCCTCAGTGAGGAGGGTGGCCCAGGTATTGCAAGCTGCCTGCAGGGGATCTGCCCAAGCAAAAGTCCCTCCAGGCTTCTCCAGAGGGGCCTCAACACCCTTCCTGTGAGAGAGATGTAGAAACTAGATGTTACCCAACAGAATTCATGGCAGTAATTGCAATAGGTGTGTTGTGGCCATGCCAGCTTCTGCTCACATTTTAGAAGTCACATTCTGGCATTATTTCAGGGATGTGGTGTAAGTGAGGTCTTAGTCTTTAAAGCATGTTATCTCTGTTATGAAGGGAAGGGCAAATAGACCCTTTACTAATCTGAAAGTTTATGCCCTTCACATGCTTAAAGTCTTCAGTTGTACCTTAACAATCAATTCTAAAAGATATTTTCCTACTCTGGAAGCCAAATTTATGGTGGATGCTTTTTCTGTGGATAAAATCTAACTTAACACAGAAAAATGATTTACAGCTGAAGAAAGAAAAAGTACAGTTAATAGTCTTATGGTGATTATCTAATAAAAATTAGAAACAAGATGGACCTCCCAGGCCTTTCAGTCAAGCCCAGGTTTTTATGGGTATCTGTCCTACAACATACTCTCTGTTTAGTTCAGCGGTATCTAACTACCCTTGCTGGCCATGGCACAGGCCCCTTATTACAACCGCAAAAGAGCACCACGTGTTTCTCCATGAGCATGTCACATCAGTCTGGATGACTGCAATAAATCCATTGTGGATGCTTCCCACTTCAGATCCGTCATCAGATTTGAGGGATCCTGGAAGGTTGGTGAGGGTGGATGAACAACAGATAAGACCACCAGGGTGATTTATCCAGCCTCCAGATTTGCCATTCCCCACCACTCTCTAACACTGTCATCAGATCCAGGCAAAGAGCAGGCTGCAGGTCAATAAGCCAAGCATTCCTGGAACTCTCTTCCTTCCCTTTGCCATCATCCTGAGATAGCTCTGCTCTGTCATCATATAGCAAAGACGGGATTCAGAGGTTTAGGAAAAATGGGGCAGGCTGACACCACCAGAGTATCTCTTGTGGCCAGCAGGTCAAGGGAGGTGATTCTGCCCCTGTGCTCTGGTGATACCCCACTTGGAGTACTGCATCCAGCTCTGGTATCCTTAGTACAGGAAAGACATGGATCTGTTGGAGCAGGTCCAGAGGAGAGCCATAAAAATGATCCGAGGGGTGGAACAACTCTCTTGTGAGGAAAGGCTGAGAGAGTTGGGGTTGTTGAGTTTGGAGAAGGCTCTGGGGAGACCTTACTGAGGCCTTAAATACTCAAAAGGGGCTTATAAGAAAGATGGGGACAGAATTTTTAATAGGGTCTGTTGAGATGATAGGACAAGGAAGGGGTAATAGTTTTAAATTAAAAGAGGGTTGGTTCAGATTAGATATAAGAAAGAAATTGTTTACAGTGTGGGTGGTGAAACACTGGAACAATTTGCCCAGAGAGGCGGTAGATGCCCCATCCCTGGTAACATTCAAGGTGAGATTGGATGGGGCTCTGAGCAACCTAATCCAGTTGAAGATGCCCCTGCTTATTGCAGCAAAGATTGGATGAGATAACCTTTAAAGGTCCCTTCCAACCCAAACTTCTCTATCATTCTATGATCTAACGGTAGGTATTCTTAACCTATACTCAGGGAAACTGAAAGATGTTGCTAAGGACAGTTCAGAAAGATTGTCTTGGCAGGCCACATACATTGGGGACGTCTTATCCTCCACCTAATGAGAAAATTGCATTCCTTGTGTCATGTCTCAGAATTACTCAAAGATGAAGGATTTTTTCTTTTTAACAGGTTAGTTTTGATTACTCCTGCTTTTGTCTCCCTACAGCACCCACGACTTTCTTTCCCTTTGATAAGTCTCTTAACCCTTTCCAGAAGCTGCAAGCCATTCCATTCCCCCCACAGCTATCATTTAGTCAGCTTAAGTGATTCTATAATAGAATATATTAAAATTCTTATCTTTGAGCTGCCCTGATGTATCATCATACAACAGGATCTGTCACTATGTTTGAACATCCTTATTTAATATGTTAGGATGTTATCTGCAATATGTCATATCGCTGTCCCTAGCTGTACACTACTACATAGGGAAAAGCAGAGTGAAGCAAGCACCCAGGCTGAGCAGGAGTGGAGAGGCAAATTCTGAAAAAGAACTGGGAAGCTGACAGTCTTAACAAAAGGAGGTGTGAAATCTTTTGCCGAAGTGTAACATTTGGACTTCACCTGTTCCTCTCTTCACTGTAGGATGACTAAATCTATTCAATAGTAGTAGTATTTTTAGAAGTATTTATAAAGTAGTATTCTTTAAATGGTGTAATAGCCTTTAAAGGAGTTTATGAGTGAGCTATGTAGCAATATTCAGTGAAGCACTCAGAACAGAAACTGAATATCCAGCAAGATTTATCATGCAATTAGACAAAGTTACTTGGGCTGTATTCCTGCCATTCCATATTTTCTCTTTGCTGTAGAGTAAAACACGCAGTAATGAGTGTCAGCTATAGCACTCTCACTCAGATGCATGTGAAACATAAACATGAAATTAATACATCTCAAAATGCTGGGACTTTAAAAGGACTACCTCACATATAAATTGGGATAAATACAGGAGGAAATTGATCAGTTACTTTTACTGAAAGACTGAAGCAAAGAAAGACAAAGGTGATACTTTCACTAAATACAGTGATTACTAAAGCGTTACTGATCTGCTCTGCAAGTCAGCCCTCTCAAATCAGCACTCCAATATTTGTCAGGATTGTGGAAAATGTAAGCACCCTGTGGTTGAGATTTCCAGGAAATTTCTCTTGGGTTTTTTTTTAGGTTAGATATAATCAGGTAGTACCACACAGAAAATAAAACATATTCTTATAACCTAATTTATGTGTATCTACATATAAATTATTTAAATATTTAATTGTCACAATTGATGCAATTTTGTGTGAACATGAAGGGCTACTCAGCAAAAAAAAATTTTGGTTACATGAACTGCTATCCCTAACAAGGTCTTGGAAACTACCAGAGATGAGCCAAACAACAACAGTAAATGCAAACACTGGGTTTGACATGACATATATATGGTAAATATGGATGTCTGTATGCTCCTTCATCTTTCCAAGGCAAAACAACTGGTTTAGGATTCAGGCATAGCGAGGTGCACTGGTATAAGCATCAGTGCTTTTCAAAAAAGGAGGGATATAGGCAAAAAAGCACTCTCTTCCATGAGGGAAGACAAAAAGGTCATTTTTCTGAGGCGAGAATTCCTTTTGTGATGATTTCTGTCTGGAAAACAGTGCTTCCCTAGCCTGGTACAAATCATGCAGCAGTGATGATGCTCCCTCATAATCCCCAGGGCCCTTTCATAAGAATTCAGCAACACTGAAGCTGAATCTTATCCTCTGCTATGTCATTTTTCACCACCAAACCTATTCTGAACCACGGGGTCTAAGATACCCATTACCTCTCTTGGGAAAGATATTTAGACTCTGTCTTGTCTAACGATCCTTACCACCACACTTTCTCTGGGATAGGGAAAGACCAGTTGGTACCAGAAACGATCCACCAGTTTTTTCTTACATTAAGCCTCAGCCCACTTCTCAAGTCTTAACCAGGTAATGAAAGAACTATCAAGAAGATTTCTTTAGAATCTAATTTACAGAATCTAGGGTTTGAACTCTTTCTCCTCCCAAAATCTTCCAAGGACCATTGGATTAGCCTTTTTCTTTGAGGTCTGATACTTGATATGTAAAGTATCATTTTTCAGTTCATGAATATGAGGACAAACAATTAGATGACCATCACGTCACAATCATATTGGCCATGATCAGGGTGCCTAACTTCTAGGATAATGTTTAAATTGTATCTCTGTTCATCCCATGTGGCAGTTTTGTCAGAAACCTTGTTTACATGCTTGGAAACCTCCAATGCCAGGAGATGACTGTGGGGTTATGATATACATGGCATAGGAGTCTGTCTAATTTTCTATTTATAAGCAAACTGTTTTCCTATACAGCTTCAAACTAAACAGTTCATATAGTCCGAATAAGGTCAGGATTCATGTCTTGGATGGGATATAGATTATGCAGAGAAACTAATATTATTTAAAAAAAAAAAAAAAAAAGTCTGAGTTTCTTCCCATTCCAGGCAACTCAAAAGGTTCTCCTGATGAGTTCTTTTCATCTCCTTCATCTACAAGGTACTGTAACTAGTCTCAAATGCTCTAATGACTCAGTAGGAAACCATCAGAAATTTTACACAGAATTTTAACACCAGATAACAAGCCAGGTCAAAAGGAGTATCCTACAATGCTGCTATAAATTTTCTGGAACAAGCAGAAAGCATATGCAACATTTGGCAATGAGCTACCACCTCTTCCATCATCCCTCTGTTCTTTGACACATAGAGATTTGTGCAAATGGGGGCAGGCAGAACCTTCCTTAAAAATACACCTCCATCCATATTCATCTGGAAGCCACATTTCACTGCATACTGGATTTGGTTGGGTTTTTTTATTATTTTGCCAGCATTCTGTAGATGCAGTTCTGATTATAACCTGACCACCAAGCTCTCCAAACTGAACTTTTGCACTGATTAAAAGTAAAGGCAGTGTGTTTATGAAACTCAGCAAATCTGTGAGTCAAAAGAAGACACCTTACCAAAGGGTCAGAATTTGATATAAGGAAGAAAACGTCCAAAAGCATAGAAGAAATGCTATTTCTTAGGTAAAAAGATTCTGTTGCTGAGAAAAATCAAACATTAATAATGCATTTCTTTACAGACTTTCTACTCTTGACTCTAAGGAGGTAAAATAGTTTGAAAGCCCCACAAAGGTGGGGGAAAATATTGCGTATGTCCTACCTTTAGCACATTTTAAACCAATTGACCTCAGTATGGTGGGAAGGCCTCTAGCCTCCTGGCAGAAAAAAACTTTGAATTCCCAATACAAAATTTAATATCTATTA
>JAVJGJ010000057.1:21716185-21751917 GCA_035590215.1 Microhierax caerulescens
GGGCCGGCGCACGGATGAAGTGGCAGGCAGTCATCTGGGGGTGCTTGGTTTCCCCACCCAACCCCCAGTGGGGGTGGGGGGGGGATATGTGTGTGTCTGTAAAAGGGGGCAGATTGAGGACCTGGGGGGGCCGCGGGCCATAGTTTGAGGACCCCTGATCTAGATATTGAGGGTTCCTTTACCATTCCTGTCTTGAATGTTTGGGTTCATGAGGCTGTACGTTGCCCACCTCAGCAGTGGTCCTGCAGAGCTTCCCACACACACAGAGCTGAGCCATCTCTGTCAGGCTGACACCTAATCACCTGTTCAGGCTCAGGCTGCTCACAAGGGAAAATACGCTCCTGTTATGGTCCCTTAATCCAGGGGTTTTTGTTAGAGGGGTGGAGATAGAGAAGTGCAGGGTGGGGGAAATGTAAAATCAGAAATTTCAGCTACTCAGAAGAAATACTTGAAGAAAAAAAAAATGTAAAAGGAGACGGGGACATTTTCCTATAGGCAGGCACAGCATCACAGCTCTTACTGATCACTATTAGGTATTAAATTAATCTGTCTCCTAAACTAAACCATTAACAACTGCAGGTTTGATTAAGAAAAACTCAGTGTTCCTTGCTATATTTTTGTATATGAAGGGAAAGACATTTTGTGAGAAGAAGCCTATCCTCATTCTTCAGGCAGTTCTGGTTTTCATATTCAAATACATAATGCAGACTTATTTTTCAAATCAAATAATATTTTCTTCCAAGCCTACATCACTGACCAGTCACAGAAAAACTTTTTTGTTTTGATGAATAAAAAGATGATCCCTGTTATACAGACTGAAAAACTGAGCATAAAATTGAAGCCATCTGCCTCAGACAATGACAGGAATGTTGGCTAGAGAGCAATACCTGTTGCCCAAATCTGTTGCTAAATTGCTAGTCCATAGCAATTTACACTGTATGCCAACAGTTTTATTTTTCAATAGATCTTTTTATCCACCACCTGAACTTGTGATCACTTCAGTGGCATGCTAACCCTGAAAATGCTAGAAATGCCTGTGACAAAAGCAAAATATTTGATTTCTGCAGTTCAAGGGATATAAATACAACTAATATGATTAAACTAGACTGAGGTTTTAAGAAAGACTGTTCCATCAAGATAATTCCAGTTCCTACATCCTATATTTGTCATCGTTGCTAGAGACACAGGAATGGAAACAGTAGATTTGTTTATGCTATCACTAAAAGATGAATTAAGGTAAATCATAAAAAAAACAGATGGGCATTTATCTGAACTTCTAAAAAGATTAAATTCACTGCATTATTGCTCACTGTGCATTCACGTCGTGGATATATGAGCAAGTAAATTCCCATGGCAAGAATGATCACCAAAAAACAAGGTTTAGATATAAATTGAAGCAGTTAAGAAAAGTAAGTATCCAAAGTATTAAGTACCAGTACTTACAGTTGACAGACAACCATAATCTAACATTAGCACAACTACAGTGAATCAGAATTTTTCTTCTACATTATTTGTTCCATTTGATTACACAACAAGTATTCATTTTCATGTCTGTACCGATCAGCATAGAATTGGCCCCATATTTCAGTGTAACCCTACTTTGATTTTTGTTATTGCGTATGCAAACTGTAGGAGAAAGTTACCCTATGTTTTCCCTAGATACAAACCCTAAGTATTTCTAAACACCACGTATTTTACTCACCCTCCCAGGAAGCCAAATGTGTCAGCGATTGTAGAGAAGCAAACAACGGATGGTGACCCTCTGCAAATGTGGCAAAGATTGCAATGTTGCTGCTGTTGGTGTCTCCTAATCTGAATGGATGTAAGGGCTTTTGCTCTAAGCACCAGCTTCAGTACCTCTACATCCAGCTGCAATTAATTTTACTATGCATTTGATTTTGGTTATGGTCATGGTCTTTGTGCAGGAACATCCACACAAACAATTTATTTCTTACACTAGTGCTCAGAAAAATCTGCCAGTGTATGAAAATGGCAAATGTAAATCTAATTTCTATTTTGTTATTCTAATTTAATAACTTCTATTTAACTTTCGCGAATGTCATTCACTTCCACTGTGATCCCTTAGCAGAAGTTAATTGTGTAACTTAATTGGAGATATAAGTGGTTCCACTAATTCTTTATTTCAAGATAGGGCAATGGGTAAACAACCATTTAAGTATATATAAATATTATATGTATGTTTGCACATTATCCCAGAAAGCAAGAAAGAACATAGAGAAATACACTGGGTACAGCAACAGGTGGACGACAACATCCAAGTTGTTTGGTTTCTTTTTGTGGCAAGTTTCAGAAGCATTGCACTGAAAGTGGGTGGTTATTGGGGTTTTGGGGGTTGTTTTGGGAGAAGGAGTGGGGAGCAAGTAAGTAAAGGGTGTATCTAAGCCTGTCAGCCTTTAATTAGATGTATAGGGGAAGAGGTTGAACTATCAATTTAAACTTCAACATGGCCCTCTACCAAGGGGTAACAAACCTTTCTGTATGGATGTTCAAGGGCAAGCATCTAATTTCTACTGGTGCCAAGGACAGGCCAAAATCTCAACGTGTCTCTCCAGTAAGTGTTTCCTCCGCAATCGTGAGTATCACCAGGCCCAAGGGAGAGACTCATGTGTCACAGACTGTTTACTCAGCTGATGCCAAGAAATTATATCATACTATTAGCACTTTGCTGCACAATCCCAAGTCCCTTCGTGTTTGTGTGCCTCAGTTTCCCCGTCTTCGAAACAGCTGCAATATTTATTGTCTTAGAGCAATAACATGAGGCTGCTGTCACATTGGTAAGTGGCTTAGAGATCCCTGGATAGATGCTGACTTGGCACAGAAGGGTATATTTACAAATGAAGATGCAGTCTATTGTTATGAATATTGTGTATTACAGGCTGCTTGCATTATCAATTTAATGTACATGAAGATTCAATCAAAGCTGTTTAAGACCTTGAAAAAGACGCTACTCTGTGTACATTCTGATAGGCTAAGTGTTGATTCAGCCTACGCACACGCACAAATAATATCTCGAGTCATTAGGGTCTAGCTTTTTTAAAAAGCAGTTTTCAAACTTTCAAAAATCCTTTCTATGTGTGATCTGTGAGTTACCTTCTACATTCGAAGCTGATAAAATGCAGGAATGTTCACATTCATGAGACAATAGCTTTGACTGAATGCTGTAAAATGAAATAGTCTCTTTCAGTTTTTCCTTTCAAAAGGAAAATTGCATAAATAATACATTTGGGCCTTGCAATACAAAACAAGCACAATAGCTACTTTACAGCTTTCACCAAAATGAAGGCCATCTTTTTCATTTATATTATGAAACTGGTAATACAATATCATCATCTCCGATTGGCTGAAATCATCTAGGCGGTGAGCTCTCCTTTCCAGATAATGCCACTTGGTCCCTATGTCAATGGAATGTGTAATGGTGGGACATATAAGACAAATTTTTTGTCATTGGTTAGCAATGAAGCTTAAAAAAAAAGTAATAATGGAGATTTGTTGAGGAATAAGGAATGCTTCCCAGTGAAAAAAGTAAGACAAGTGTCTGAAATGTTTCTGTGCTCCTTGTCAATGTTTTGCTTTTATATTTCTGCTCCTTTGCATTCTTAATACATTCTCTTTCAAAGGGGAAAGAGTATGCAATGATGGAAAGGGTAGCTGCAGTTCAGAAGGACCTTACAATAAAAGGTATATCCTTAATTTCCTGTTCAACATTAGATAGATGTCATTTCACCAGACAAAAAAAAAAAAACAACAACAACAAACGTTTAGATGTCACAAAAGGGTAGGTGGCAGTGCTGGAGGTATGTGTTTGCACTCCATTCCCACCACCATCCCGAGGGCCATTTTGTCGTCCCCCCCCAGTCTCAGCTGAAGCTCCTTCTTTGACAGCTGTCTTTGTGTTCTTCACTCACTGTGTTTCTTGCCTTTCATCTATTGTCCTCAATCTTGTACTAAAACTGAAAGTGAACCAAACATGGAGTATGACTAATCACACAAATCTATTCACAGTCATCCTCAGGGAATTCTCAGGCCCTCATGACTACAGATATTTTGCATTTCCCTAGCTCTTTCCTGTATCATGAGAGAATATGACATCATGTCTGAGTAAAGAATAATATTTTCTTTCATATGATAAATGCTCTACCCTTTGTTTTCTCTCTCAATTGTAGTGGCATTCTTTACTTCTCAGATGTATTCACAAACTACATATCCTGAGCTGATTTTTTTTCTCCATCACAGTGGCCTTTCAGAATAGGATATGCACCCAGAGTGGAAACCAAAGCAAAACCACAGGTTTTAGATGCCAACGGAGAGAGAGACTTGGTAAAGCCACCTCTCAGACTGCAGAGAACAATTATACAAGAGGCAAGGACATTGTTACAGACCTGGCAGTTGGTATTTTCAAACAAGTTTCATTCCAATCTGGTTCTGCCCACAAGGAAGTTCACTGGACACAGAAGTAAACTAACTGTTAAAGTGTTTAACATGCATCAGATATAGAGAACATTTCATCAACTTTTCCCAGTTGCCTACTGAAACTACACATCTAAATGGTATGAAGTACCAAAATTAGCTCCACACGGGCAATATTTTGTTCTTGGCATGGACAGTTATCTCAGTCCATCTTGATGCATGTTTGCTAGGTGCGCCTTAGTCAGACCAGTATATGCAGAGCTGCCTTTGTGAATCCCTAGTTTTTGCCCAAGGTCTTTGACTACACCTCATCCATACCTTGAAGAGATTCACTGTACTAAAAAGGACCATTGGTCTACTCAGAGCCCAGCCTGATTGCTAAATTAAAAGCAAGACCTATTTGACCCAGGTGGCAAAACAGTTCCTTGAGAATGTTTTCTCCTTCATTGTGCCTTGACTTCTCCCTTTGTAAAAGAGAATTTGGCTGCTCTGGCAGTGTTTTGAGCATGGCTTGCCATTTTTTATCCATGGCATTATGCCACTAGATATTGTTTAACTAAACCCCAGTTGTGTTTGAGATGGGAGACTGTGCTACTAAACTTCCATGGTTAGTGCAAACCCCACTGAGCGTTCTGTTTCTTCAGCAGTTAATCACTCTCTCATTGATTTACAATTCTATTTTCTGCAAGGACAGACTTCCCTTGTTCTGTTTATTGAATTCAACAGTATGGGTTCATAATCCTTCTCCTTTCTCATTTTAACATGAGAGAAAGTGGAAGTCTGTATGAAGCTACTCACTTTCAAGCTGGGAGCTTTCAGTTTTATTGCAAAATGCAGTTGGAACAGAAATGCATATCTTAATGTTATAAATTGTATTTTCCCCATCAGAAGAACAAACTCAAACTTTCTATGCAGGCACTAAATTCAGTCATTCTATATCCACATCTGGAAATTGAACATTGATACATATCTTCTGGGCAAAGCTGCAGCTATTAGGTGTTATTTGAATGCCAAGGTCAACCATTAAAATTATTCCCTCCTCCACATCATTATAATATTGTACTACAAATGTCATCAGGATTGTGACATGGATTGCAAGACTATAACATTAATTTTCAGCTGGTCTGCAATTATATTTCTTTCACTGTGGAAGTGTTAGCTCTGATTTGATAACAAATTATGCTGTGTCAGTACCTGGGCAGGAGTCTTGCAGAGGAAAGATCCCAGGTACTCAGAATTCACCAGAAGAACCTTGTCCCTTGAAAAAATCACCTGGGTCCAGAACAAGTACTGACATGTGCCTGCGGAGGTATAAGGCTAAAGTGTTCATGACCAAATAGCCCATGGCCCATTTTACAAAAGGTGCTTCCAGTGCATTTCTAGCTCAGTAGATATTTTTCCCATATCTCACTGGACACAAGATTGCTCACTTTTCTTGTATCAGTCCCACGTCCTGCTGCTTAGCTTGCAGCCATTTCTTGCTTCCTTCTCTCTTGCGCTTGTGCCATAGGGTTTGCTGCTGGGCTATTTAGCTGTAGTGATCACTGAGCATTTTCTGGGAATTCAGCTGGGTTAGTTTTTGCTCATCCCAGTTCAGAACACAATGAAAGAAATGTGCAAACCTTTTCTGCTAAGCTGCAAGTTACCAGAGCGCTTTCCACTGAGTCAGTCGGGCATGTTACCATGCGCCAGTCTGATCAGCCCCATTGCCCAGTTGCAGAGGTGGCATGTCCTGCTTTGCTTCACTCTAGCTTTTCCTCTGAGCTCTGCTGTTTGCAGATCCTGTCCTGATGGAGCTGAGGCCACAGCACAAACACAGGCGTTTCCCAGTGAGCTTTAGTCACTTCTGCTCATCCAGAAGCTCTTTCACAGTTCACTCTTACCGGGAGCCCTATAGTAAACTGCCAACAGATTGGGAGTTCACTAGGAGTAGTCAGTGCCCTTGAGGAAGAAAAAAAGAAGAGGTCTTTGAAGACTTGTTTTCAATAGTATCTAAGCACAGGAGGCTTTAATCTTGTTAGATGTGGACTTGTCTGTTCTGCCTGTTGTTAAAGAAGAACAGTTTTTTTTCCTAACCCTATACTTACGATATAGTAATGTGATGACTAATGTCTATGTAGGGGACAAGCAGAGCCCTTGATTCAAGGAGTAATGCTGAGAGGAAGTTCAGTGTGGAAGGTAGATACTTCATGCCCAGTGAAAGGAAGTGTTTTTGCAATCTGCCGCACAAGCAGCTGTGTGAGAACCACTTCTTTCTCAAGGAGGAAAAAAAAAAGAAAGTTTTCTTGTTTACAGAACTCATAGCAATGTTACCACT
The DNA here is from genome assembly GCA_035590215.1 of Microhierax caerulescens. Lineage (NCBI taxonomy): Eukaryota > Metazoa > Chordata > Aves > Falconiformes > Falconidae > Microhierax > Microhierax caerulescens. The sequence continues at coordinate 21,722,931 of JAVJGJ010000057.1, forward strand.
CCCAGGTTTCTCCCTGCTTGGGCTAACTCGGTGAAAAGGGAGACTGCAAGGCAATAGTAAAGTAACTTCCTACTTTTGTATCCCATGAGCTCCTTTGGGGTATGGATTGCATCCTGCTACTACTACTTACTTGCATCCTACTACTCCTACTACTTACTCACTCACCACCTCCTGTTATCCTGAAATGATTAACAGCAATTAGCAAGCTCTCCTCTAAAAATACCAGATTTGGTTGCGTAAAAGTTAAAAGAGGCGAAGACAAATATCTTAACTACTACACACTTGTTCTTCCCATAACTCAGCATCATCCTTTCCTAAAGGAGGCCAGAGCTTGGGGGGGGGTGGGGGGGTGGGGGGGGTGGCAGGGTAAATATATTACAAAAGAGAAGCTACACTGAGATAAACTTTTCGTGTTAGCCTATGAAAATCCTGGTGAGTAGGTATTAATAGCATGCAGTCAGCTCACAAAGAAGACAAATTATGTCTCAGCAGAACAAAACTGAATGCATGTAGAAAAACAGTACATACTGAAAAGCACAATAAATTGTACTATGAACCCTACAGCTTTTAAACAAACCTGTAACACAATAAATCTTTTGTTACTCCTTGTATCACAGGTTTTCACCTTTTCTGTTGTTTCATACGTTCAAACATACTATCTAAACAGTACATTCATACTGCAGTACTTTAGCCTACAAGTTCCTATCAAGTGAGGCCCAGGAATAACCCAGGTTAAAAGTACAAGCAAATAAAAAAGATCTTTGCCAGATCTTTGCTTGTAGGACTGCCTCAGAAAAGAGCCACAAAGCATTGGAGAGTCAATGAGAAAGCAAGTCTAACCCTAGGGTTAGGGAACAGGGAGATAAGGGATTGGCAAGAACCCTGGAGAGCAGGCAATGATTCCCACAGGCACCTGATACAGTGGTCAGAAGACCAAGAGGTGATGCAACAGCAGATGTTCAGGGAGAAGCCAAAAGGTGAGGAGGATGCAATGGGACTGAGACGTGACATCAAAAGGTGGAAACCACTGACCTAGCACAGGACCATCCTCCAGAAATTATTTCTCAGTCTTTTTAGTGGATTTATGATTTGCAGCTTTCTTCAGCTTTTTAACTGCAAATATTCAAGCTTCTTGTTTAACAACAGGCAGAACACAAGTCCACATCTAAAAAAATTAAAGCCACTTGTCCTTAGACATTGCTGAAGACAAGTCTTCAAAGTGCAAAATCTGTTGCTTATATTAAAAGTGTTAAGGAAAGAAAGCATTATGTTTTCACCTTAAGCTCTGTTCATTCATTCACTCATTCAGCTTAGACACTGCTCTCTCCAATTGGTAAAAAAAAAAAAAAAAAAGATAATTTACATAGATAGCTATAGTTATTTCCCTCTCTGCTTTCTGTCTTAGCCTACCTAGTAGACCTGGGTGGCCAACTTGTTATTATGGAAGACTTCCCTCCTAAGTAGAGCTCCATCCACTTTTACTGCAAAAGGTGCAGATAACAGAGCCCTGGCAACAGTTACATCCCAAAGCCTAGAGGCAGAGAAGGAGTACACCTAGTCCTTCCAAACCATCCACCAGCTAACACAAAGGTGGCTTTAATCTACCCTGCAGTCCCTGTACTTTAATCTGTTCAGCTCCTCAGAGCTGATACAAGAGGGTAGCCCTCTTGACAAATGTCTCCAATGCAGACATCATACATTTCTTCACAAAGAGCTATTGGGGGTGTCTGGTAAGTGTCCATGCCTATTTTTGAAAATCTGTGGGTCCTTCAAGCTAAGATATTTGATCTCATAGTCTCTGTGAATTTAGAGATGCACAGAATATTCTAACTTGATTTTGTACCTCCTCACCTCTTCTCTAACTTACTATAAAGTAGCTTTTGACTACAAATCCCTTTTTAGTTTATTTATTTTCTATCATAAATTTGTATACCTAAAATACATATAAATTACATTATAATTGCACAAGCTGGACAGAGAGATCATTATCACTGATACTGAAGTTCACATAGCACAAATCTGGGTGCACAGGCAATCTCTAAAGCCAGCACCCACAGACTGTTTCAGAGCAGGCGTGCAAACCTGGTGCACACCCTCTGGTGGATCCTTCAGGGCTCCTTGACTCTGAAGGGTGTCCAGGGAGAATAGTCATTCAAAAAAATTAGAATTGCTAAAAGCATCCACTGACAATGAATTTGTTATTGAAACTCTGGTATCAAACATCATCCATATCACTTCACAAACCAATAGTAACTCATGGACTACCTATACCAGCTTCACCTAGGTTGCCATAGCCTCACCTTCACTCCTATTTTCTTCTAAATGTGTAGGTCAGACAACAAAGATGACAGATAAAGACAGAGTTAAATAGTTGCTATTGTGAGCTATCTAAAACTGGATTGGGGTAAATTTCTTGGAGACTGCATGTATGGTTAGTTCATGAGTGATAGTATGAAGCTTTTTTATTTTTGGCCTTTGCTCTCAAAATCTTCCAGACTCCTTAGAGATGTCCATTACCACGTCAAAGGTAAAAACTCTCCCATTCAAGCAAAATCCCACTCTGAACATGTACCATCATAACACGTCAAGCAGAAGGACGTGAAAAAAGCGGTGAGGTGCCCATAAATCTGAGATTTTTGAAAAAAAGATAGGAGGCATTTACTACTGGAAAGAGACGTTGTATCTTTCTGTTCTCCCAGTTATGTCATTTTTAAACAGGAAGGAACATCTCTCCACTAATTCTGAGAATACATTGATACTCTCTGTTTACCTTTCTGCCTTTGCTGTGGGTGGCTGAAAATGGTTCACTGACCCTTTCAGGTGAAACTCTGTAACTGTTTGGCTTTAATGCTTTTACATAAAACCCACCTCATTTTCTATGTGGAGCTCAATACATCAGCCATTTCCAGCCACAGCTCACAGGAGAAACTGGAGAGCAACTTGTACATCAAAAGTCAAGTATAAAAAAAATTAACAAGCAAGAAATTAAATCATTAAAACTCATCAGTATATTTCCCAAAATATTTCATCATAATACTTAACTCTATCTTGCAGCTCTAGACTGCAAAGCACATTGCACAGGATGATAATTACATTATCTTCATTTTGTAGATGGGAAACTGAGGCATAGGAAAGCAAATAGACTTTCTCAATGAATTGATAATATAAAACTTATTTTTTGACTCTCACTGTCACAGTCTCTTCAATAGACTATCCTGGTTTTAATTTGTATCTGAAATGGCTGAAAGAAACAAATGTGCTGTTATGTTAGCTTTTGCAAATCCATTTTCCCTTAGCATCAAGACAGAAAAAGCAAGAGTCAAATGCTTAAAATAGTTAAAAATATTAAAGCACACAAGAAGACTATTTAGTTGCATTTACAGCTGGCAGGAGACTGGTATGCTATTTTTATTTTATATTTTTTATAGCTAAAGATTTCTTGTAGTACCTGGAAATCATGGTAGTTTACTGACAAGCTTGCAGATTCAAGTACTCATTTCCAAGCCAACTGTATTTGAAAACAATGTTTGGCACTGAAAATAAGCAGAGATATAAGAAAAATATTAAAATCTCTATGGGAGTGACAGGAAAAAATGGAGTGAGACAGATTCCACCAGCCTGATCCTTTATGATTCTTTTCTAGTTATTGAGTATATAAATTTCAATCCCCTAGTACAGCTGAGGGGGGAGAAAAATACATGATTATCATATCACTCAAAGCTGCAGAACTTTAAAATCAGCTCCAATATAAATTCACTCTCTATAAAATGACTTTTAATATTCTTTTCCTTAACATAAGTATTAAATTTTGTATGATTAAAAATTTATTTACTCTCTCTTCCTTAATTTAGATTTTTATTTGCTATTATTGCCATTCCCATCTGATCTCAACAAAATCTCTCTGCACATTATGACAAAAGTGTACCACTAGCTGTGACACATCACTGGGCTTTGAAAGCTAAGCCTTAAAGCAAATTAAAAGTGACCACTCCAACCTGGTGGCTCAGACAACGTGCATTGTACTGCTTTTTCACAAAGGGGGAAAGGGGAGAAGGCAAGGGAGGTAGGAATCCTTTTCCTGGGTTAGGTAATGTGTCAAGGAGCTATACATCTACAGCAAGGTCCTGTTATCTAATTTACATTATGACTCATCAAAATTTTGTCATATTAATTCACCTGTCTTAGATGATTTGCTACTTATTTGAGAAGATGCGGGTATAACCCTGTTCTTTAATAACTCACCAGGTCTGGATGTGACCCAAGAAAAGTAAATAAACCAAAACAAAATAAAGTGAACTTCATCCAAAACTATATTTGCTCAGAACATCACATCTGAATGCTCTTCTCTCCAAGATAAAGTAGCTCAAACTGTGCCTGTACCAATGTAAAATAAAAAAAAAAAACATAAAACAAACAAAAAACCCCCAAACCCTAGTAAAAAAAAAAAAAAAAAAAAAAAAAAAAAGACACAACCAAATCCAAACATCACAACAGCCTAAAAACTGATTTGACTTATGAAAAAATATGGGAGAGTGTTGGCAGGACCATGGTCACAACCATCAGTGAGCATAGCCCTATGACCACAGCCCTATTCTTTAGTTATATTAATGTTAGTTGCTTTGTGAAATTACTTGGGGTTTGACAGTACCTGTGTTTTTCCGGTTCTTCACCTCTATAAAAATATTTTTATATATTTACAGAAATGTAAGTACACAGGAATGTGGAAGGTTGAGTTTTTTCATCCAGTATCACACAACTATACTAAACACTGTAAATTATTGCAATCAAGAAATATAAGGAAGCCAAGCACCATGATTTTGGTACAGTGCAGATACATATATATGAAGCCACACAGTAATACCTGCCTTCCCAGCAAGCTGATGACAAAGCCAAATCTTAGAAAAATAAAGTGAAAGTGACTCCCCACACTGCCTCCATCCCATTTCGTCAGGACACGTTGCACACCCTCAACTCCACAGCACATTTCTGGCTTTTTGAAGTTAACTGCCCAGAAGGACACTTGCAGCAAATATGATTGGAACAGTGTGGCAAAATGGAAACATTTTGCTGACAGTTCATTTTCACCTCAACAAGCTGATGGAAGCCATCAGCTTTTCTTGGCAAAGCCCCATTGCTGGAAAAACTTTTCCTGATGGACTCTTCCACCTTCCCAGTCCCTCTGCACCTTCAGCTGTTTGGCACCACAGCTCTAGGGCAAAATAGACTATAAATACTCATGGACCAAGGAAAACTATGTGAATAACTGTATTTTACAGTGTGCCATCAGTTCCCAATAATTAAGTAATGATCTTTGAAATCCACCTGAACTGAAACATTTAACTTGAACTTTTTGGCACGTTTTTCAGTGCCATATCAGGGAACATAAGAAGTGATTAATTATTTTAATCTAATAGTTGTTAAATTAAAAGATGTCTATATGAAATGTTTAAAATTTTGTGAGGTTTCTGCCCTCCATGCCCTACACACACTCACACTGGCACATTATAACACCTATTGAGAAGTAGTGTGTTTCATAAGGATGTCAGAAAGGTCCAGTGCCCCGTGTCTACCGGTAATCTGTCAAGCAGAGGAAACAGATAGTTCCTAGATACAATGTCCTCGCTGCCACTTCCCATGTGCGTGGTGCCTCCACAATTCATGGATGGTGTGGACATTCCTTCCATGATTTGGTGTAATTGATTTTTGAATGCATGTAAGCTTTTGCTGTCTACCACATACTGCAGTAAATTTGATCAACCTTTTCAGCTGTGAAAGTTTTGGTTTTAAAACTTCACCCAAATGCCTGTCCCAGCATCCACCAGTCTAACCTGGATGGACCGGTGTGGCTGGCTCACACAGCTCTGGCCTTCTGTTCCCTTTCAAATCTTACCATGAAAGATTTAAATATACTCAACAGAAAAGTCAAATTTTGAAATACTGAAGTTCTTCTCTAAATTGAATAGCTTTTCCTGCACACCAGGAAAAGGGTCCATGTTAAAAAAATTCAATAATGTCTCTGCTAGAACAGCAGTTCACTCAAGTCCCAGTAAAGACCATCATGAAAAGCCCAGTTTGAAGTCAATGTCCACATTTTCACCTTAATATAAGCAGATTTTGGCTTATCATCTCTATATGCAAGTGATATCAGATTTGTCATGGAGTCTTTGTAGAAGATATATCTTAAGCCCTCTAAACTGCATGAAAAAAACAAGGATTTATTTTTAAGAGCTATGATCTTTTTCTTTCACTGATCACTGCTAGAGCAAACCATGAAGGCTGAACCATTTTTGCCAGCTATACTGTTTGCATATATTTTAAATAAAACTTTTATTCTATTTGAAAACACTTTGATGTTACTTTTCATGCCTCTTCTTTCCTCTACAAGTGTTACAAGAAATTATTTTGACAGTTTGACAAATGGGCAATAGAAACATTGCTTTACTATGTCGAGATGCTCCTGAACAAGGGGAAAAAGACCAGTTCCCCTCCAACCCTTCAAATTTGGTTAAAATATTAACTAAAATAAATTAGTAATAGTCCAAGTGTTTAACAGTCCAAGCGTTCAATAGTTGTTTCTATGCATCCAATCCAACAGAAGATACTTTTCTTTCATGTTGGTTAGTTTTTTTGACTAATAAAGTGCACAGACCCTTTTGAGGCAAATAAGTACAATTTTAGGTGCCACACAGCTAGATAACAGTCCTCTTCCATTGTTAAAATGAGTTCAGGCCATTCAGGCTATACTGTGTACTCCTTCTGTTCAACAAATAACACATGATGTAGGCTGTCCTGCTTTCAGTGTAAGCAGTTTCACTATTGCTTTTGTGCAGTGGCCACGCTGTACCTGCAGCATTAAACAGAGGACAATACCTGAGCGGCTAGGAATCGCTTTAGTTCCTAACATGATTCTGTAGCACAGCAATGAAATGACAACTTTCCCCACTGGCCAGTGAAATACTTCTAGGCTCATACCAGCAACAGCAACGATTGCACTCGCTTCATCCACACCCATCATTCGCAGATACAGCACCGAAGTGTATATCACTAATACGAATGCACATGGGTCTCAAGAGACCCAGCTCCTACCTTCGTCTCTGCCACTGAGCTGTACCATGAGCTTGGACAAATCACTTCATCTCTAAGCTTCTTGGAAAAGCATGGTTACATGAGGTGCCTTGAACAGTGATCAAATGTCATAAATTAGGTTGCAATGGTACAAGAAATAATATTCCAACAACAGCGTTTTCTGTAGCTTGAAACCAGAGGTGAATTCAAGCCTAGGCGGCTGTAGCAAAGAAACAAAGCTACTGTGTTGGAATGCTGCGTGAATGTGGTTATCCTAAAATGCCCTTGGAGAGGGCCAAGAGCAAGCCAGGTTCTCTAGGAAGCAACCATACGTCGAAGTAGGGGATTTGGGATCAGAAGCAGCACAAGTTGACTATGTTGGATGGGATGTGTAAGTAGAAGGGATTAAGACAGAAAGACTGGGGGCTAAAATGACTGTGAAATTTCTGCATCACCTACACACACAAAAACGGTGGATGCAGTCAGCTGCTGGGTGACACAGTGATCACTAGCAGTCAAAAGACTAGACATTGTGCATATCACAACATGTCTATGTCAAAGGCATGCAAGGGAACATTTTAGTTACAGTTACAGTATCTGTAACTCCTCTTCTTTGCAGAAATGTTTTGTTTTCTTGTTATTTATCATATGTTTTAACTGCACAACTGTATAATATGGCTTGTGTCTCATTCTCCAAGTCTGCTCTGGTCTTTCAGCATTTCCTGTATTCCCATGACATTATTTTAAAACACAAAACTGGGGAATCACTCTTAGTAACAGTAAGAGACTAAATAAATGAAAGGACATGAAACCAGGTTCAAATTATTTTGCTAAAAGTAGACACAGAGCGTCCCTGCTCCCAGCCTTCATGGTCACCAGCGTTGCGTGGCATGTAATTGCAGAAGGACTTCCCTGCTGGTCTGGAAGCTCTGCCACAGCTGAGAGCTATTCAGGTTGACACCCAATGGAGTGCACCTCTTCTTTTTGTTCACTCTCCCAATTTAAAGACATCGGGACTGTCCCCACACAAGCACACATTTCACTTACATAGGTGTGCCAGTAGGTCCCTGGTGTGACCCTCTCACTGCACACCCACCACATCTCCTTGCAGCTCAGTGACAAGGGGCCAGTGCCCAAGAGCATGGCACCTTCTCCCAGCCCATGGGGAGACCCAGGCTGCTGAGAAGCAGCAAAGGGTAGGAGTCATCCTGCAGTGCAGTTTTCCATGGGAGCATCAACCTCCAGCTTTCAGTGACAAATGAGGCTTTTCTGAGATACATGTAAATTGGAGCACTTACGCTCGACAAATTAAAAAATTTCAATATAATAGCAAAAAAAGGTTGCGTTTAGGATTTTAAAAAATAAGTACTGTATGATATTAAATATTGCATTCCCTTACCAGTGTAGGGTACAATGACAGATAGGAAATGAATTTTTAAAGTTCAGTCTATCTATCTACCTATAGCAATGATCTTAGCATTTACACCATGGACATCACAGTTTTATCTAAGGAGCTATCAGAGCAGTTGTGAACTTGGGAGTAAAAAGAAAAGGCCTCTTTTTATCTCAAAGGTCATGTGGATACTATAAAGACACAGATATGCAGTTCTATAAAATCTCCGGGTTACAAAGTACACCTATTAAAACAAAACACGTGTGCAGATTCATGTTTCCTGCAATGTAGGCTTGCTCCATCCTTACTGCAGGGACACAGCTGAGCTGTGCTTGGGAATATTGGTCCCGTTAGCTGTAAGGAAGCAGCGAAAGCTAAGGATGTGTGAGGTGACACTGAGGAGACACCTTTATTAATTTCGGTAACTGCTCTTTGTGCTGCTGTGCTGGTTCAAATTAAGATGTGCAAATAACCAAGAAAAGCTTATCAGAGAAAGCTGATGCATCCTTTGTCCTTAACAGGACACCCAGACAAAGAAGCAGGAAACAGCAGCTCCCCATCCCGTGACAAGCAGCTCCAGCCTCTCCTTAACCTCACCCATACTCTTGTTCCAGCAATAGAGTGCTGCACGTGACACAAGCCAACCTTGCAAAATCCTGTCTTGGAAATGCAGTCAAACTCTCACTGTTTATAAAAAAGTGGGAAGGATGTTCATATCTCCTCTCTTGTTTCATGAAGCTGGTCAAATGCAGAAAGGAAAAGCAAGGGAAATGCAAGAGAGGATTTTTTTAAGGCAAATATTACCCTCATCTTTTACAACCTTTAGCAAACAGGCTTGACACTCAATAACCTAATTAGGTAAATGGGAATTTTTACTCAATTTATGGCTGTATAATCAGGCATAGGGAGAGAGAAAGTGACAATTCAAACGGGGAAGATATCAGGCAGATTCTGTTCCCTCTGTTAAAAGGCTCACAACTGTCTAACAGAGACATTTAGAAAAACATTGAACTTCCCCAATTATTTAAAAATATCTGCACAGAAATGTATTTTAAACCAATATTTTAAGAACAGAAATGAGACCAATTTTCAGAAATGCTAAGCACCCATACACCCACTGATTTCATCTGGAGCCGTGGATGTTCTTCTTTTCTGAAAATTCAAGCCTTAGAAGTTCATGGTATGGGAAAATAAAATGTCCACACAAAAAAAAAGAAGTGCTTGTGTTATGACATTAAATTCTAGGTCTAATGTTGTGCTGGGAATAGTTATTTACACTGCTGGTAAATTTCATATCGGAAATCCCAGTCCACTGATAATACTCTCCCCAACACTCCCTCCCAAAACAATCCCCTAAAACACTACAAACTTAAAATTCCTATGCTTTTTTTCTATGTATGAAGTTTCACAAATTGTATTCATAAACGCCTACATATATGCAAATGTACAGCTGCATGCACAGAATTCTATGGCTATATATCATGTATGACATGGAACTTTACATGCAAACATAAACCTTATATTATCGAGACATTCATGTTCATCCAAGCCCAGTTCCTGTCAGTACCAAAAGCAAAATCTCAGACCACTTATTTGGGTATCTAAGTATGGGTTTAGGTTCCTTACTTACCGTACTCAGGCTCTGTTTTCCAGATCAGATAGCTGAACCACAGAACCAATGAAATCTCAAAGATCAAGAAAGCAATATAAACTCCTAGCGATATCACAAGTTAATGAATTCACTTCACTCTAGGTTAAATATATAGGATAGATTACAGTGACCTACCTAACTACTGGGTTATACAAGAATACTTTTGGTAGCTGGACAACTTTTTAAAATCCCTCCAGTTAAGTAATTTAAAATCAGAGGGACTTACATTTCTAGGTAAATTAACCACTTCTGAAATGTTTCCTATAATCCTGTCAAAATGCATGCCATTATAAACTTCAGCCAGTTTAAATCCTGAGGTATCTTTCTGATGTTTGAAGAGCTGTTTCACTGCTACCTATTTTAATTAAACTATACACTCTGAAAATAACATTGTGACAAAACATGCTAATCGCTAATGTTTGAGTTACCTCCTGAGACTGGCCATATGTTAGGAAACACTGCTTAGCAATGACTTGATTGCATGCTGTACTTGACAGGGGCATTATAGAAATGTAAAATCCAAGTGTTCACTACTACTGAAATGTCACTAGTTCTGGGCCATTCAATACATTTAAAAATACAGATTCCATTTTCAAAACAGCCTAACTCCATTCCCACTTAATTCAGTGACAATAGGTCAATATTTTATGCTTTTTTAAAGATTTATGAAAAATCTTTCTTTGGTGATCACAAGGGATTCACTTTTTAATGAGAAGTTCCCCTCTGATCCCTCATACAACTTGGATCGCTAACTCCAACAATTTCACTGGTACTCTCACACTCTTCTGGGCCTCCAGTCTCTAAATAAGCTCTAGACAAGGCCCTAACAAACTTCCATTATTAAGTTTCCGAAATCCATCATCTTATTTGGAGGAGTGTGTTAATAGACTCCTTTGCTTCTAAAGTCTGTTTACTTCACAATTATGTATTGTACAATCATTATAATTACAGCATATACAACGATTGTATCTGAAGTTCCAAATATGCAGCTCCCAGTAAGTGTAAAATAAATGCAAAGGCCATTGCATGCCTTTTCTGAGGTCTGTAAAGTAAGTGTAGCTGTTTAATACAGTAAAGCTGCAGGTATCTAAAGCACCCTGGCAGTCAGTTACCACTCCCATAGGAATACCTTGGAGCATCTTCATCGTTTTACATTAGATACTTGTATTTATTTCATAGCAAGATCTCCTATAAAACAGGAGACCATGCAAGAGATCTACTAATGTCATGAGACAGCTTATTGTCAATGAAATAACATTGTTGCTTTAATGAAACTAGACTGTTTATAACACAGTGTGAACCTACAGACAAAGTTTTTAATGTGGGTTGGGTTTTTTTAAAGGTTACTGTACTTTTGAATCATCAGAATAGAGTTTGATCTTTAGATATATCTTGCTTGCTCCACCTTTAGAAAAGGCCATCCTCTACTGAGTCTCCTAAATACCCTCTCAAGGTATGTTTCCCAAAATCTAAGCACTGCAGAAGTTTCAAAATTTACTCTTTAAACTGAATTACATGCAGAATAATTAGGCACATAGAAGAATAATTATTTGCAGAAGCAAGCCAAAAGGCCTACTCCAGCAGTATTGCATCATATCCTTACTCAATGCCAATGTAACACAGAAAATAAGGACAGGAATGGATAGGGGGAAGAAAAGGTTTGGGGGTACAGAGGAAGGAAAGCAGTAGAGAAAAAGAAGAAGGAGAAGTGAAGGGATTGCATGATATTCATTAAGAGATTAAAAGGAAAATCCAGAAGTTGCTAGCATTCAACCTTAATATTACATCTTACCAAAGAGAGAACTAAAAGACATTAACTCATGTGTACTTTCTGATTTGTAAGTGTCATGCTAAGGGCAGAAGATGAACAAGTAAAGGATAAATCTATTTGGAAACTTTTGTTTGAACTTCCTTACCATGTCTTTGACAGCAAAGCCAGTCCTTATAAACTCTTTCTGCAAGGACTTTAACAAGACATTTTAAAGATAAATGCTCACAAAATATTAGCACAGAGAAAAATCAGAATTCTTATTCATTAAAATTTTGACTGAAAATTTAATTCTAATGCTTACAATCCTCTGTCCAGCAAAAATTCATTCCTCTGCCATAACCAAATAGAAATCATTTGAAACCAAATTCATAGTTATCAGTTCACAGGTTATCCATATGCTGAAACAGAGATGTATAAAAGCTATGCGAAGCTATGAATACATTTGGAGTATGTTCAAATAATAATCAGAAGAAAAGGTTAAATTTAAATAATTTCATCACTGCAGCAAAATAAGCCTTGACTCTCAATAATATCCTTCTAGAAAAGACTTTTGAATGAAGTTCTAGGATGATTTTTAATTTTATCTTGCATGTATAGTTTGATCTAGTTTTTAATAATCTCAGCTAGTCTCTTAGTGTTTAACATCACAACCTGATTTTTTTAATTCTGCACCTAAAATAAATACATCCTTTTTCTCTTTCATCCTTCCTATTCATTGAGGTGTTCCATTTTTACATTCTCAAAAAAAAAAAAAAAAAAAGTGGGGGAAAGTGATTTTTGTGCTTTCTACTCTGCCTCACTTTTTTATCAATACCATTTAAGCTTTTGGTTTCACAGCTGGTCTCAGCAGCCAGACTCCTGAAGAGCAGCTTAGGAGATCACATCCTAAATTCCAGTCATTGTTAAAGAATTTAGAGGACTGACCATTTTGAAGGCAAGTGTTTTCAGCAAGCAGTCTAAACTTGTTAGACTATTTTTCTAGATTCAAGTCTTTACTGAAAGTTTTTATAAAGTTTTGACTTCTCAGTATTAGGCTTTTTCCACTCGATATCCAATACAGATGACCTACTTTTTTTTTGTTTTATTCCAGTTGAAGGCAAGCTCTCCGAGTAATCTCTCTGAGCAAACGTAGCCACCCAAGCAATTCATGAACCCACCAGTTCTGTTTTCTGGACTCCTCCTCTCCTGACTGAGTGAGGACCTGAGCCAGTTTCCTTCTCGTGGGTGTATTGCCACCAGTGCAGACTCAGCACCTCCCTTTGCAATCAGTCACTGCAACGTGACCACAGTTCTGTCAGTCTGGCCAACAACTTGATCGTCGGCTTCAACTTAGAACTTTAGACCCCCATATTTAAACTCCTTCCACATCCCGAGATTCACTTTTCTATACATTCGTGCCAATTGCTTCATAGTTATGGCAACTGCCTTTCCTCTGGCCTTGACCTTATGCAACCTCATTCCCCTTATATTCATGCAAAAACACTGCTGTGAAGTCCATTATCTCACGTCCACTGTTTAGGATGGGCCCATGTAATTTCTCTCACTGTGCTGTATTGTTTCTCCTTTCCACTGCATCAGACATGAGATATTTGTTTTCCCCTACCCTATGATTTCTTTTTCACCATCAGGTCACAATGTCATTCTTTACAAGCCACTTGTCACATTTCCAGACTGCCAGCGTATGTTTTCTCTCATAGCACATCACAGCTTTTGAAAGAGTTCTCTGCAAACACCCACAAAGCCATGCCAATTACCTTCCTTCTTTCAGACTCTTCCCAAGGCACCCACAAAATCAAATGCTTCAACATTAAACCACCACGTGCAGAGATATTTTCCCTTCAGTTTTCCCTCTGTCTCCCCTTTGCCTGCCTCCACGGCTGCTCTGGGTTTGCGCAGCGCTCAGCACAGGGCAGTTCTGTCCTGTGACCACAGCTCCCACGGGCTGCAGGGATGCTGAAAAAAATCATCGACAAATATAAAACCTATATGAAAGATAAGGCAAGGGAACAAGCCACACAGTCACCCTCCTCACACCGCTAGAAGACTTGACATTAAGGCACCAAGGAGAAATGCTAACTTATGCTGTCACACAAACACCAGAAATTCAAGAGAGAATAGTAACCAACCAGCCTCTACCCTTTGTCCCCCAACATCCTGCATACACCAGTATTTTCCTGTGTTCTGCAGGTAGCTGGGACTTGAAATGATAATTCGTGTTCATCTTTTCAAGCCTTGCAGATATCTCATCACCACAGCGTTACTCCAAGTAATGAAACACAGACATTAATTCAGTGTGTTACAACCTCCCCCAGTCAGTCCAGAGGCAGAAAGCAAAACTGCAAAAGTTCTGCAGCATATATAATTTACAAGATGTTCTTAAATTAAAAAAAATAAAAAGCCCATCCTAATAACAAGTGCAAGATCTGATGTCTGAGAAATATATTCAAGTCTGCTTCAAAATGTTGGCATTTTCAAGACAAGACCATTTAAAGGGCATAACCTAATAAATCATTAGTACCAAAGCCCATCTAAATTAAAACTATAATAAGATGCTTTTAGAACCATCGTTTTCCCCCCCCTTTTTTTTAAGCGCTACCCTTGTTATTTCACTTTCAGAGAATATCTAGAAGTCCATTTACTCAAATGTGCTCTTAAAAATGGCTCATTCTGATAGATTTGATGGAATCTCTTTCTCTTCTGTCATAGGAAATAAATTGAACCTGGTGTTTTTAAAAAGGAAAATGTGTCAGATCAGGTTCCTATTCTCAATGGAAGGGGAAAGACATTTCTCTCATTAGCAGAGTCTGCCCTAATTTTAGATTAAGTTTTACATGATATGCATAAATTCATATATTTACATTATTTCTACAGGTCTCTACTTAACGTAATAGCGTATTTGTTCACACGTTAATGTTTTTCATGGAGTTTTATGAAAATTAAATAATCCAAAATAGGACCTTCTCAGGATTACATCCCGGTTCTATAATATCCTGGAATACTTAGGAAATGACCCAGAGGAAAAGAAGAAAGAACAAAACCAAGAACTAATAACCCCACAAATATAAATAAACCTCTTCTAGCTGAAACTTAAATATTTGAGTTCTACACAATATGGTTCGTCTCAGCTCTTGGCCCAGCCTGCTTGAGAGAGCACAGCAAAATCCACAGTTCTCAAATTCTCAGGGAATCACAGGGAAAAAGACTTGACCAAGTTCCTAATAGCAAGTTTTGATTTGAATAAACTGAAAAGGAAGAGGCAACACTTTGGACACTGAAGCCTTTCCTTAACTTTATGCCCAACACATCTACAGCAACTGAAAAAGCATCCAAGCCACTCCCCAATGTCACATAATATAATTTAGCATGATGGACTCCGCTGAATAAGCTTACACCGTGAGTTCATTCTTTTTGGACTCTCATATTCTCTTCCTCCACCACCACCACCCAAAAAAACCAGCAGTATCTCTTTAAACTGCTTCCTAAAACATGAGTATTTCACCCTGAAGGATGGAGCATAAAAGAACAATTCTTGGGAAGTTTACTCATAAAATCTTGCCAGCTTACCTGAATAAATTTCCTTATGTGATTCTCTGCAAATTAGGTCTCTTTGATTTAACTGCCCTGTGCCTATTTTTTTGCACACAGACAATTTGTGGGACTTTTTACATTCGAGTCACAGATGTCTGCAAAGGTGAAATAAAGCTAATCCAGGAACAGAATAAGTAGAATCAAAAAAGAAGCCCTAAATGTTTGAGGTCACATATCAAATATAGATATAATTTTAAAATACATTAAATTTCTATAATGGCTGAACTGACAAAGCAGCAAACTGAATTTCTCACCCTGCTACCCGTGCTTAAGGATGCCGCCGACACTTGAGGTTTGGGTTCAGCCTGTATTAGAGGTAGGATGAGAAAATTGCAAAAAAACACCCAAATTAGGAGTTCTAACTCCTAAGTAATTTAATTACTCCCAGAAAGCCCACCCACATACACAAACCCCAAAATGAGCACCTATAGTCTGGGTGCCACGTACACCCACCTCGCCAGACTGCTGTTAGTCATTTCAGCAATATCTCTATTGCACAAATCAGCATATGAGCCTAAATACTAACTTTTCTTCTGTTTTTATCTTTATACACATTAATGACAACTGAAAGGTGAAAGAGGGGCAAGCTAAATACAAATACTAATTAAAAGGAAATATTTTCATATTTGTTTTGATTTAAACAGTTTAAGTGGGATGAGCAGAAGTGAGGAAGCTGACTATATGGAGGAAGGGGAAGAGACAATAAGACTTATTCATGATAGATGTATCATCAATTCATTGAACTGAACAGAGCACAGAATTATGCTTGGTAGGGACCAGTGTCATGTTGGCAAAAAAAAGGTGGATGGGCAGCATCATATTCTTCATATATTCTGTTAATTTGTGCTTTTTCCTCTTTTAAAAAAAAAGTGTCAGAATTAACTGTGATCACTTTGTGATCTGTTCCCACTAAGCAGCCACTAATTCAGTATTTCACAAATCTGAAATTTCTGGGGAATGTGGCATTCTATGTGGCATGCCAAATCCTTTGCTCAGGATGCAAGCATCCATCTTTCCAGCTTCCCTGCCAAGGGATGGGTCTCTTAGAGCTACAAGGTTGCTATGCCAAGAAGTAGCCCTCAGAATTTGGAAGGGCTGATCAGAATAATTTCAACCAAAATCACAAATCATTTCATTTTTCCAAAAAGGTAAGAGAATTTTATAAAACTGACCTGGCAAGTGAGATCATGAGCCTAAGGAGAGCCCAATTAAATTCAACAGATTCTCTCTGATGTGCCAGCAAAGGGGAAGAGCACTTAAAGGAAAACTGAATCATAAAATAAAAGATAATCTGTTCACTACACACAATTACAAGGAAGAGTAAATCATTAAAAAAAAGGCTTAAATATATAATCTATTTCATTCATTTTTTCCTAAGTATAAACAAAATGTCTTTATCCTAAAGTTTTGAAGGCTTATAACTAATTAAAATATTCCTAACAAACAAAACTACTTGCTCAGTCCAAATAACTCCCTGCCCACATAAATCGAATCAACCCAGAATCACACACACACAAAAAAATCCCAGCTTGCCTTATGCTCTTCAACCCTTAGCAAAAGCTCAGCAAAAAATAGCTCTGCAGCATGTTCTGAAAGTTAAATTTGGGCTATTTTGGACCTCAGGGAGAATAAATTCTGAAATCAAAGAATCTTCATGGAAACCCCCTATCACCATTTCCTTTCTATTATGAGAAAAGCTCGATCATTTATGCATCTCTGCAGATGATATCCATGGTAAAACACAGATACCTAAAAAATAGCCTGTTAAAAGGACCAGATGAAATAATTTTCTGCAACTTTTACTCAGTTTTGAACAGCAAGCATCTTTCAAAGAGCAGAGGTAAGTTATCCTACAGACTGATAGTCACAGTCTGCACTAGGACCAGTGTTTGAATCATTTTAAGGTGTAGGTCATATGCATTTGGTATACATCTAAGTCTTAAAGTGGAAAAGATGCAGATGCCTGCAATAGGTCTTAGACAACTGCCACCTTTTAGCTATGGAAAACTGAAGTACACCTTTTCTAGAGATGGGCAGTATGTCCAATTTTTCAGTGTTTTTAGGTTCCAAGCAAACTGGTAAAACGTTCAAATCCACATCCTGTGAGAAGCATATTTCAAGGATCTCTCAAAGCCATTTTGTGAAGTCCAGACTAAAAGGAGCACAACTTGAACTCCCTGATTCTGGGGGGGTTCTCGACATACCTTCTGTTTCTTTCTCCCAGCTTTATTCTCACCCCTGTGACTCTTGTCTGGGCTGAATCTTCACTGTTTTTCTGCCTTCCACACACCTGTCTCAAATATTCACTAGGATTACATGGAATAGGGAGAAAGAGTGGGCTGTCACTGGAGTTCATGCTGCTTGTGCTAACTGATTTGTGTATGACACTGAATAAATGTGGGTGCAAAGCCCAGAATACTACCTCACAGGTCAACCTACCCCAGGTTCAACAAATTAACATGGCTACGCATATTTCACATCTAGGTGTGGCATAGCTGACTAAATACAAAATCCACCTTTCACAGTCAGAACAAAATCTAAGGTTGCCTAGCAAAGTCTAGACAATTGAAAATGTATCAGCTTTCATAAACTTCTGGAAATAATCCAATTTTGTTAATAACCTACAGTCACAAAACTGGTATCAGACTGCCAAAATGCCAAACATCAAAGTCTAAGAAAGGTGGACGTTTCCTAGTGTTTTCAACTCTTTGCTCTCATATATTTTTGTGATGAAAGGCAGTAATCGTTTCTCTAATCATCATCCAACATCCTACAATAAACAAAATGACTAGACTTACTTTCAGAGCACTATCCACACTGAGGAAAGTTAAAAAAAAAACCAAAGGAAAACTTCTTAATATATACTTGCAGTGCAACAGAGAAGAGTCAAAGACATAAAATCAGGCTTCAAACTTTGCCAAGGACAGAGAGAGCTCACAGCCACTGTTCAAAATGAAAAATATTTAATTATGCAGAAACTAATTAATATTAGAATTACAGCTTTTTCTTTACGTGGGCCTTAATCCATACTTCATCCACCTCTTACTCTGAAGCCCTTCTTCAAACAAACACGTACAGGCTCTCCTTAAAATTTCATGTTCCAAGCAGATCTTTATACAGTGACCTTATTCTGATTATCACTCCACGGTTTTACCTATCCCATTCATTCCTGAGCAAAAGGCATTTAAAATTCCAGAGTAGCTTCACAAACTTCACATGTGACTGACAGTGAATTCCCAGGTTTTCTGAAGGTTTTTCTGACATATTGTGCCATGGGACCCAGAGATGTACACCTCTCAGAAGTTTGAATGGAGACAAACCTGAAATTCAGTGCACAGGCATGCTCCACAGTCTGTGCCCAGAAAATCGGACGCTGATGGTAAGTACAAAACACAAAATCTTTTCATGCCGCTCAAAGGTGTGGATATTAGCAGAAGGGAAGTCTTGCAGATATATACATGCTTACTAAAGGCAGTAGTGGTGGTGGTTCCGCAGAAAGGCAGCTCTCCATCTTGGGTCCTTACCTAAATGTGCATAGCCCCCCCCCTTTTTTTTTTTAATGTATGCCTAAAATCAGCACATCAGTTCATATCTAAGTACCTTAAACAGCCTCTCTCTCAAAAAATTGCTATGAACCCGGCTGATCTCTCAAGTCAAGACACTTACTTGAGATCACCAATTCAGGGCTAGAGACAATGAAGCAGCCTCAGCTCTACACGCCAGTTTCTGAGTGTCTATAATTTAAAGGTATCTAATGCGCTCTATTACAAAGTCCTGCTTTCAGTTGTTTCTAGTTTTCCCAGACTCTCAGAACCTGCACTGAAATTTTCTACAGCAGAAGTCTGCCTCAGGCTTCCCTTCCTCCCCTTTTGTTTTCTGAGTTTCAGTTAAAACTGCTCAGCTATTTCTGAGAACAAAGAACTAGGAGAAAAACATGTTGTTTTGTCCATTGTTAAAAAAAAAATAATAAAAAAATCCTGACTGCGAATCTCTACTGTCTCCTTCTTTTGAGTGGCATATTAAAGGTCACACAAAAAAAAATCACCCTCATGCTAGGGATATGAATTCTTACATCCCTGTGAAAATCTGCCCAAATTTGGCAAAGTTAAGAGCCTCGCAGGGATTCTGGTTCATATGCATCAGTAGAGACTTCAGAGCTTAACTTTTATATTTTCCCAAGGTTCAGCTGCCACTTAAATGCTCTAATCCTTTCCCTGTTCTTCCTCCTCCTGGCTGCCTGGGCTGCCCTGTGGCCATGCCCATGGCCCAAAAGCAAACGGTGTCTCTCACCTATCCCCACCCAGGCACTTGGAAGCTCTCAGAGGGGGGGCTTCGAAGCTCTGCTGTGCCTCTGCGCTCAGCGTTTCTGGGGGAGAAAATAAAACACAAGGGAGAGAAGAGCTGGGGGACACAGAAATGAAATAGCAGATCAGCACCAAGGAACAGCTAGGTGAGCTACGGTGGAAGGCAGTAGTCAAAGAGGAGCAGAAAAGGACTACATAAGAGAAAGTGTAAGGAAGATAGTGGTACAAACAAAATCCAGGAATCCCACATTGTTTTCAGCCAGTGGAACTGAGCAGGGAAGTGAGCATCACGTTGCTGGCTATGTAATTGCCAGAGGCACTAACACTGTTCTGGTCTGTGGTCAAGAGACTTGAGGCTGGTTTAAACAATCTTAAAGTCCAGGTGATTCTCTATCTTAGACTCCCCCCCGCCCCCCTTCTTTTCTTTCCACTGAGAAGCTACATTAAAACTATTTGTGATGAAAAGACAAGTATACTGGTATTCCATGCAGGAAATACCAGTATTACTGCATTTACATACAACTTCAATTCACTTCCCTTATGCATACAAATCACGATACTGCTTTTAATAACAGAGTCACCTGCCTCATTCACCGCATGAGAGAAACCTACCTTGGGAAAAAAACTGAACTATATGATGGAAAAGACTAACATCTACAGGATTTGCACCTCTTCCTTTACAAGAGATGTGAAGTGATTAACACAAGGTATCACAGAAAGAAAAGCAAGGATAGTCTTCTTGTCAAAGTATTTTTATAGTGGAAAAATAAATAGAAATACCACTCTTTTATCCCTTTTTACACTTACTAACTATGTGCTCTTTGTGAATTCCTAATGCAAGGCACCTGGGCTTAGGTTGGCAAAGGTACCAAATACTCCCACTTGAAATGAATGAGAGCTGTGCTTTGAGCATATAAAGAACCATGAGATGCCAAATGTTTCAAAAGGAACTGTGAAATGTTAGATACCTGAAGTCAATAGGCCCTGTTGAAAGTTGCAGTGTTAGCGTTTTAGGTTGCTCCTTCTGAGATGGGATGAATCCTTCTTTCTCACAAGTATTTTAAACTGCCGAATTAATCTTTCTTTGTGAATAATTTGCATACTTAAGTAAGGACACCACGGAGAGGGGGGGAAACAAAACATGGTTTTGTACTAATTCTGGGGGTTGAAGATGTTATCTTATAGAAGGCCTAAAACTGAAGAAATGGGATGCTTAGTAACTGAATGAGACTTTGTTGCATGGTATGTGTTCTTACTTCAGAACTACACCACAGTATGCTTCTACAAGGATATAGATCAGTCTTACATAAATCCCATTTGTTCTTAGTGGTTACCTTGGGTTTTTCTAATTCTGAGTTCTCCCCTCTGCTACTCTTCATGTTCTCTTACTGGAGAATCTTGTTGTTAGCTCTTCATGAAATATCTGAGTCTGTGGAAAGAATCACGCATGATGATGGATAGGATAGTTTTCAAAGCACTTGTCATAGAGTTCCCCCTACAATAAGATGAAAAATTAGGCATAGCTATTTCTCCACTAGGGTACCAGGTGCCCATAAAAATGGTAATTTTCAGAAATTAATCAATAAATATGGCTAATTATTGGCAAATAGCCTAAAGCAATCCTACTTTCTAGGGCTCTGATCATCTCATAACTCATATGTTAGGCAGGGTCTGGCTTGGATCAGTATGTAGCTGTGAATCCCCTGGGAAAAGCTTGGGAGCTCTAGGCTGTGCTAGTGGCTATTCAGTAGGTGGCATTATATCCCTAAAGATGGTGCCAAGACAGTCCCATCACAGGGTATTTCATAAAGCAACTTCCAAGCATAAACCTCATCTTTGGCCCCCATTTGTCCTTATAGTTAAATAATCCCACACCGCTTCCTTCCTCCACATACTGGAGGTGTGGGTTTCACTGGAGGTGTGGGTTTCAGCATTCCTACCAAGTCCCAGAGGGATTCTGTGTTCAGCCTCCCACAGAGGGCTGTGGGCACCCAAACTGCATCACCTCAGGCACCAAGGAATTATGCAGATCCCCTTCCTGTCTGTCAGAGACCTACATTTTGGTACCTCTGTTCCAGCTGGTGGCCTGTGTGTGCCAACCCTTCATCTCTAGTAAAACTCTGAGACTGGGCATTAGTAAATTTTCTCACCTAAGCAGCCCATGAAACTTGCAGATACCAGTCTTGATGCTGCACAGAAGATAGCCTGAATTTACTGAAGGATGGGAACTTGTTCCCTACTTAATTCAGAGCTGAGGGCTCCACTTGCTGGCAGGGTTCAGAAGGACTCATAGAGAAGCAAAAATAAAGCAGTAATTTTTAATATTTGTTGGGAAGGAGATTGTTGAAGTTAAGATGAAGTTAGAGACAGATACTTAAGGTACTTACCCATTACTTCAGCATTTAAAAGAAATTCAAGCTGCAAATAGCCTTCTGTTACAGTAAGCCAAGCCTTAGAAATAAGGGACAGACTAGACCCAGATCCCATAGAGGGTTATGAAGCTTTTTAACAACATGTTCTCTGTATTCCTGTTGACCTCCAGAGCCTAAATTTCATTGAAAGTGGATGGACAGACCCGTAATTTCTTAGCTGACCTTTGAAAATAGGATTAACTCCTAAAACTCTGAAGTACTTTGGCAAACTTTATCCTCAGTTGTTCCCATAGAGACAATGAGCAACATTGCATTTTAAGTTTCCTACTACATGCCTTTTTCTCCTTCCACAGTGTCTCCTATTCAGGACTTGACAGGGAGGGTTTGAACATAAGTGATCCACTTCTTATTTATGGATGCCCTTTTTTTTTGTTCTTCAGAGAGTATGTGGCAGGGAATGCACAGCATGACAAAGGATATAAGAAATTGTAAAAGAGCAACTTGATGCCAGTCCCCGGACTGACCAAGCTGTGTAGGTGTGGCCCTCATACCGTTACACCGATTACTTTGTTGAGATTTAAACTGTAATTTGTGGAATTGAGACTTAGAACAATTTGATATCCACAATAGGAGGGAAGGGAGGAGTAGCAGGAGATTGCAATATGCCTGAAAAAAAAAAATAATTAGAAAACTGGCAACATCTTTTTTTTTTTCTTCTGAAAATCGCACCAGTTGCTATGTTAGTCTTTGAACTGTGTTCTCACCAACGCTGTTACTTCTCCTTCTTTAGTGTCAGTTTATTCAGTCGGTTACGAATGACTTTCAGCTGCTCTGTAAGTTGTTATTGTCCAGGCTCCATTGCAACAAGGGGTCACTTGCAGTTTCCATTATGAACCCAGGTTTGCAGGTATTTATTATAACTTGGCAGTTTTCAAATCTGGGTTAAAAATTTTCTTTTTTTTGAAGGCCAGATGGGTTTTTTATCCTTTCTCTTCCTTTTCGCACCTAAATTTTAACCTTTTAGGAGCTGAATAAAATATCAGCTGCACTGTCAAAAAAATATTATTGGCAAAGAAAGTAATTTCTCTAATACTACTAGTATTTTGAGGGACATGTTTGTGATATATGCTTTATGATCAGCCAAAATTGAAGTTTAAATTCTGTTTGTGAGTGCCTTCAGTTTGTGCAATTCTTACATGACACAGATCCAACATGTAGCTCAATTCATTGCCCAAATTATTTCATTCCCAGTGATTTTAGTTGGACGCTATGTGAGCTGTTCCCTTGATCCAAGTTTTAAAAGGGTTGTAATATATTTGCCAAACACACTGTAAAGGGGTAGTACTAAAATTAGAGTTTATTCCTTAGGAGCAAAGACAAGGGACTTCAATGGAACAATGTGCACCCATTCACTAAGTTCTGGTTGCAAGATCAAAAATTATTACTAAATTCAAAATGAAGGGGAAAAAAAAAAAAACAACACAACACCCCCTAATGTTTCTCATTTCTGTTGGTGCCTTCTT
Source organism: Microhierax caerulescens (assembly GCA_035590215.1). Lineage (NCBI taxonomy): Eukaryota > Metazoa > Chordata > Aves > Falconiformes > Falconidae > Microhierax > Microhierax caerulescens. The sequence goes on from JAVJGJ010000057.1 coordinate 21,746,598, forward strand.
AATTGAGCTTTGGACACTGAACACCAGAATTTCCATCAGGTTTTCTCTTCTCTATCAGAAAAATACTTGAAACTGCTAATGGAAGGTCAATTAAAAAGTTACAAAATTAACTTTAATCTTTCTTAGGTAGAGTATAATTTAAGTAATGTCCTATAACTTGATGTTTCCAGAAAAAGCATCAATGAAACACCTTCATCACACCTTGGTTTCAAAATGCGCTGGTTGAAAAGAATTTCTTAATTTTAATTCTTTAGCTCCTGAACAACCTTTATCTACTCCCAATAATGCTCTTTAGTAACTACCATGCCACAGACTGGAGTCTGATACAAGATACATGACCCTATCGTTCAGTTTTCTGTATCATCTGTAGCAAGCACAATAGCCAGTTTTACATGGGTACACTTTTTCATTAAAAACAAAAAAAAAAAAAAAAAAAAGTAGCTTGTTTCACAACTGCTTGTTTCTGCAAGTAGTTTCTTTCCTGAGCCCTTACATGGAAGAGTAAGGGTGAGAGGTGTGTGAAATCCATTGGCTCGGTAGCCAGAGTCAGGAAATGCCACTGCTGTATTGATTTAATGTTGCCTCCTCGCAACCCTTGCTCGTGTGAGTAATTCTCATTTGGACAACCTGTCCCACTGACCTCGCTGTGAGCTCTGGGTGAAGGAGGATCGCTTACCTCAGGATGAGTAGGATTGGACCCCAAAATCAATACAGCTGCTACAATAGCATTTTCACAACTCAAAATCCCACTGATGTCGCTCGGTCATTGAGCGCTAGGGCTGAGCTGCTGTCCTGGCTTCTGTGAGCAGGTCCACTTGAAGTTGAAGGATTAGGCACATCACCAAGTCTGAAGGGTCTGCATTTTTATTTTTTTAACTGACAACAGCCTTCACTGGAGGCACTGCCACTATTTTGCCTGTTTGCCTTATCCAATGTAACAGCGAAAACCGACCGTTTCGTAATCAAATGTTTTCACGAGTCCTCTCCCAGAGGTGCTTCGTTGTGGTGGGCTGAGAGGAGGAAAGGGTCCCTGCAAAATGGCCTCGAGTACTGCACTGAGGAATGCAGCATGAGTGCTGAGAACAAGCTTTATTGCTCGGCATGCTCACGTGTGCCACGAAAAGCCTGCGTGCTACGTTGGGACCATTAGCTGTAGGCAGGAGAGGGAGAGGCAGGGGACCCACCAACTGGCGGGGGTAGGAGGTGTTATCGAATTCAGGATGCACGCTCTCCCAAACTTTTTTTGTTTGTCTGATGGCCTTGGGCTTTTTCTACTGTAGCTTTCAAATCTCTGGCAAACGGCTCACTGCAGCTCCACATTTCAATCCTTTGGGGGTTAAATAAAATGAAGGTAGCTGTGAACTCTGTTCTCCTTCAAACTAATGGACTGTTTTTTCCCCTTCCTTTTTCTGCCTCTCTCCCCCTCCCTCCACCCCACCCCTCCCAAATAGCCCCCTTTGTCCACTTTTATGAATTGAAACATGCACACACACTTGCACACGCAGGGAATCCTGCCCATTAATTAAAGGACTTGTCAGCCCCAATCCTGGATTCTTACAGTGCAGGAAATGTCTCCCCTTTTAAGTGCAAAACCATAACATTACCATTTCCCCAAGTGCTCTCTGTTTTAGGCTGCTTTCCTAATTAGAGGGATGATAACAGCCCTGCTGATTGGCATTATAAAAGCACTAGTTTGGCTTCATCTGTCCCAGGTGTGCTGTGTAATTTTTTTCTTCTCACCGTTTCAGAGCAGTACCTCTCTCCTTCATTGTTCCTTAAAGTTTTCATCTGAGGAATTAATACAGATAAAAAGACATTAGAAAAGAACCTCCACTGCCAAAGCTCATCAGTGGAACCTTTTATCAAAAGTACAAACTATACAAGTTAGTTTTTTTTTTTACCCTTTTGTTTCTGAGGGTTAAAAAAAAAAAATAAATGAGAGAGAGAGAAAAAGAAAAGAGGAAAGGAGAGAAAAGGAAAGGGGGGGGGGGAAATCCAGAGCTCTGTCAATGGACTGAATGCACCATTAAAACTGGCGTCACTACAAAGGTTAGAGCAGATCTAACTGTCAATACAGTGAGTGGAGTGGAGTCCGGTAAGGGGGGGAGCTTTGGTGAGAAAGAGATACTTTGATATTTTGGAATGTTAGAAGGGTGAATGTGAAAAATTGGAGGTTGGGGATCTAATTACCCAACCATAATTGGGGGCTAGGGAATAAGTTGCAGTCCTCTCAACTCACCGCAGATCAATTATGTTAAGAGAACATCTGTAAGTAGAACTTAATGAGGTCCATTAGAGCAACATGTACAGCCTCCTCTAACAGTACTTGTCAGCTTCTTGGATGAGCTGAAGGAAGCTGCTAACTAGGGACCTGGTGAGGTGTTTAAATACTGGAGGAGCAGAACTGGCCCACTCAGGTTTTCTTTTCAGCTGGGGAAGAAAGTGAGGAGGAAGAAGAGACAGGGGGGAAGGAAAAAAGGGGAAGGGAAAGCAAAGCCAGGGGCTCCTTTCATCTGTGCTGGTGCAATTAAACCAGGGGGAGAAGTGGGGAGTAGTACAAGCTCCATTTTTTTTTTCCATTCAACTGACTTTTTGTTGTTATTTTTAATTGGACTTTACAGAAACTAAACTGGTTTATTTGCATTCTGTATATTCTTCTTGCACAATAAAGACTGCATCTCACCTGCATCTTTTGGACTGATATCCGACTATTGAACGGGGAGAAAAACCTTAAACTGTGAAGTTTCTTTTTTTTTTTTTTTTTCCCTCCCCCCTAAAAGAGTGAACTGAAAACTTCAGGGAAAAAGGAAAAACCTTCTGAGTCTTTTTCTTTTTCTTTTTTTTTTTTTTTCTTTTCCTGTGGAGGGTTTCTTTTTCTAAAAGGTAAGTTATTTGCTGCCCCCCCCCCCCATAGAGATACAGGGGTGAGATTATTGCAGAAAACCTTTTAAAAAATTAAGTAAATTTTATCAAATGGCAAGTATTATGAGCTGCTGAAACACAGGCTCAAGCAAAGGGTAATCGGACCAAAAACCCCTAGGTCTTTACAGCAATCCTTTAGCAAAGATTTTTCTAGGGATCTGTAATTAAACTGGATAGTTTACACTGGAAATGAAGAAATTGCTTGGCTGGCTGGAACCAACCTTTAGCTTGGCTGAGTAAACAAAAGCACAATTTCTTTTCTTTTCACTTTTTGTGTGCGTGTGTATGGGGAGGGGATGGGCAGGGGAAAACAGGGGACTTGGTGAGGGTTAATGGTGTTTTTCGCAAAAGTGTCAGGAGAAGATGATTAAATTCCACCTCTTGTTCACCAGATCACTTTTGTGTGCACTTGTATATTTCATTGTCGGCAACTGCTGATGATCACATCTGTGCAGTACATTAAGTGGCAACCCTCTTCATCTGCACGATTTTTTTCTGATGATTTTTTTTCTGTGAATAATTCATATGATTATGAAGAGAAAAACTGCTATTTTCTATCTCTCTTTCTCTCTTCTGTAGCACAGATTAAAAAAAAAAATCTTGCTGTAAATTGCATGATTGGGGAGATAGCCTGCTTTCAAATAATTTAATTCATGACAAAACCTAATTACTGTCAGGTAATACCCTGTCAGCTTTAATGCATTTCATCAGTCATAATGAAAAGAAGAGCATTTTATGACCCATCTAATTATCATTACATTTTAGGGGGAAATGAATGGCATGGAGCTGAATGTTAACTATTCCATTTTATTCCTTTACACATGTGGTTTGGCATATTATTCAGTAAGTTGTGTGTGTGTGTGTGTGGTTTTTTTTTTTTTTAAGAATCCTTGATTGGTGAGGGGAGTGTAAAGAGGGGTGGAAGATGCAATTAGATCTGGGTGTTTGTTCCTTTCTCTTTCCCGCACACGCACATGCACACACATACACACACACAAAGTGACAAAGTGGTTAATGTCTTTGCAGGTTGGTGTTGACATCGGGTATCTTATTGCCACAGTCCAAATAGAGTACTAATTACTGCGAATGATGTCACCGTAGGCAGAGGAATAATCCCATCATTTAATTAGTTGAATGATTTAAACAAAGATTTGCATAGATGCACTAATCAGTTGCCATGAATTACAGAGCAGCAGTTGCCAGCGAGGGGTAACAGATCATACAGTTGGAGGGAAAAAAAAATCTCATCTCCTTGAACATAATTAATTTAATTGTCCTCATTAGCTGTACCATTTGTTTTGATTTTATTTCTCCCTTTCCCCACACATAACTTCTCCCTCCCTCTTTTCTTCTCCTTCTCTGAGTGCATTGGTGGAGAGAGGCACACACACACTCACACTGCTGTATTTTCAGAGTGGTTGTGGCAGAGGTAGTCTATAAACAGGGGGACGTGAGGCTCTTTGAGCATATGGGTGCGTGCAGGAGAGAAGCAGGTTTCTGTCAAGTTTTGCTTTTCTCTATGTGCAGATCAAATCAGCAGAAAGGGGCTCTATTAGTCTGCTGCCTCTGATTGTGCTTTTCGGGTTCTTGCTCAGGTTGGTTGTGGCTGAGTTTTGTTACTACTTAGAGGGAGAAGGGGACAAGAGATTCATGAATTGTTCTTTGCACAGTATGCTTGTTCCAGGAACCTTTATACATATCTATCTATTAAAAAAAATAATAATAAAAAAAGGAAGAGGGAGAGAGAGAGAAGCTTACTTGGGGAAGGGGGGGGGGGGGGGGAATGGAACCTGTCCTAAAAATATGCATTTCTGGGGTTGCTTTGATTTTTATTAGAACTGCTGGATTATATGAGGGAGGGGTGTAGATAGCAGAGTACTTCAATGCTTTTAAATCTTTCTTGGGTCTTGAAAGACTTCTATAATATGAGTGTCATTCAAATTTAGGGTATATTGTAAGCTGACATCTATCAAAGCTTTGTGGAAATCTAGTGTGGTGCTTCTAATAGCAGACAACAGATATTCACTTTGAAGTCTGAAAACTGCATTCACAAATTCTTAATCTGGTCTTTCTCCAACTGCAGATGGCTCTTAGAGAAGATGCTTTGGATTTTTTTAACTTTATTTACAGTAGGCTAGGCTCAACATCTTTATTATAAAACACGAAGAAACGATCATCTGCGAGCGTGACTACCAAAGCGTGCTGTGCCTCTTCTGTGTTTGCATGCCTGTCTGTCTCTTGGTCAAGGGTGTCCAACACCTCTAACACGCCCGTGTCTATTATTCTTTCTCTTCCCCCTCCACCACTAGGTAGAGAATCAGGATCTGGCTTCAGCTCCTGGGACGAGGATCCCGGAGGGGGGAGCGTCTTGTCTTTCTTCAGCCTAAAAAGTGCGGCG
>JAVJGJ010000057.1:21754618-21766077 GCA_035590215.1 Microhierax caerulescens
AAAAGGGAATCAGATTGGTTCCCAGCACCACTGCTCTAAAAAAGGATGGAGGGAGTGGGGGGGGAGGGGGGAGAGGTGGGGGGGACACGACAGGGGTAGGAACATAGCTAAGCAGCTCCTGTCCCTGAGATCTGGGTACATCTATTTGCTGTGTTGTCCCTTAGGGGGCTGCAGCCTGCAGGGATGCTCTGGGCCAGTGAACAGACAGAAACAAGCTTTTAGGCCCAATCTAGCTTTCAAAAAGAGAAGGGGAAAGAAGAAGAGAAATCTTTTGTTTGGTGTCTCTTGGCAATCGACTAGCCATGTTGGCCAAATTCTTTTAATCTGTATCACTGCTCCCAGCTGTGGGACTGCATTCCCATTTTTACTTTTTACCTAACCCATTTTTAGTTTTTCTTTCTTTCTTTCTCCCCCCCCCCCGCCTCCCAACCTACCTCCTTTATTAAAAAAAATAAAGAAAAAAATCAGATTCCCCTATAGAAGAAGGGGCAGGAGGTGAAGTTTAGTTATACACCATGGAAAATTAACTCGAAAGTATGCAGAAAAGACTATATTCAGAGCACTAAAATCCTTACTTTTATATTTTTTTTAAAAAAGCCTGAGTGTTATGGAGTTGAGGTTACTTTGTTGTGTTAACTACAGAAGCTGAGACTGTGCGGATGAATGGCACAGAACAAGAGAGCATAATGGAGGCAATCAACCGTTAGGCTGGTTCACAATGCAATCCAGGCAATTAAAAGCTCACCAGAGTTTAAATGAAATGGTTCTACTTATTTCTGTGCACCACACTGCACAGGCTATTATTTATGTCTCTTTTTTTAATTATGATTTCCCTTAAACTGTCAAATAACTCAGAATAGCAGGGTCTCGGAGGCAATAAGAATTTTCCACAGAACAATGTACATGCCAATCTAAAACTAGTTACGACTCCTGATGTGCTACGTGCAAGTTCAGAAATGTTTCTTAGCTTCTGAAACCTTAATATTTTTTTTAAGTGTGTGTACTGTCCTGAATTACTGGAGCTCTGAATGCTTTTAGCATGAAGCTACAAAGTGAGAAGGCATCAGAAAAGTATTCTTTTTATCTTTTACTAGATCTCTAACTCTCTTGTTGACTGCACGTTGTCTGGCAGTTTGCGGTCTTTTAAAGACCAGTGCACTGATACTTAATTTGCTCCAAACTGATTTTTATTTTATTTTGTTTGAGGCAAGTTTTCCCTTTCTTGCTGTACATACTACTGTCTTTGACAGAACCGTGTGCGTGCCTCTGCAAAGGAAGTGGTGGTGGGGAGAGTGGTTTTTAAAAGTTTTTCAGCGATCCAGTACATAAGAATATCTAACTTGTCATCCCTTAATATGCCTTTCAAAGACTGTCAGTATCACAAACGAGAAACTGAGTTCTGTGCGTCTTGTGCCACACTCAGCACCATCAGGGACCAATCCTGCTTCCAGATGCTACTACATCACTAACAAAATACAGTTCATTATGTTAGATCTTCATTCCCTTTGATTTTTGAGAAGGGTGATGATTGGAGTGCAATGGATTTTTGTTTCTCTGCCTTCCTCCAGGAGCCTCATTTAGCTTTTTCCAGCAATCTTATCTCTTTATCCTGAAATCATAGTTACAGATCAGTTGACAGTGTTTCATCACACGATAATAACAATAACCAGCGATGGGAGTCAGTTGCATCGAACTTATTTGGTGAGACTGAGGGAAATCCAAAAACCTGCAAATCAGGTTATTAAGTTCTCCCTTCAAAAATCCTAAAGGTGGTGGATGGTGATGAAGTAGTCTTATTCCTGGCACAGCTCTGCAGTTTATGTGCAGTATCTTGGGGACTTGGGGATAGAGGGAGGGAGGGAGGGAGGGAATGGAGGGAAGAATAGAGTAAGCCCTTGGAAGCATATTTGGGTGAAATAAAAAGGGTTTGTTTGACAGTGACAGACTAGGCACTGAAATTTCTCAGTTCTGAACAGATCTGCTCTGTGATGCAGAGTATGGGTAGGACTCTGCAGAACTGAAAGGAAAGCTGGGTTTGATGATTTTTTTGTTGTTGTTTTTTTTACAGCCTGGGTGTAGCACTTATGGAATTGTATGGTTTTTTGAAAGTGTTCTGTAAGTTTTCCTTTCCTGGGGGAGGGGGAGAGGGGGGCAGCCAGGAAACAGTGCTGTGTGCCGCTACCTGCTATTTCAGCAGCAAGCGGTTTGGATGGTTTTGCGGGTTCTGTCAACCTCTGAAGGGGTCCTTCTGCTGTCCTAAGAAATGAATGGGTGCTTAAACCACAGCCTGTGAAAAGCTGGCTGACAGTAAGCCGCAGGTATTCTTACTGCCAAATTAAGAGAGCACTAAAAATACATGAGCGCGTATCTGAAATGTATAACTGCATTGGAGATCTTATGGGAACGTTAAAGGGAAGAGAGATGGTCTGTGAGATGATCTGTATTAAGGTGGCTCATACAATATAGAAAAAAGTAATAAAATATTTTGTTTTCAAAATTAAGTGATTTAATCCAGGGCATGTGAGGAAAAGTGCATCTGCAAAGAATTCGGAGACATATCAAACACTTCTTGGAGTGCTGTTTTGTTTAGAATCTTTCTACGCTTCAAAAAAAGAGTAACTTTTTTTTATAATGATGCAGTAGTTTGGGGATTTTTTTTTTTTAAAAAAAACTTTCATTAAAATAGAAGCAGCTTCATTGCAAGTAAAGTGCGAAAAGATCAGACCCATCAGAGCAGAAAAGCATTCCTTCCCTCCAAAAGCTGCTGCAGATTGAATTCCTAATCTGAAGATGCTGCCAGTGGGATGTCAGCACCACCTTCTCCCTCAGCCTCAGGAAAGTAAGAAGTGCAGGATTGCTAACACTACTTCCAGGGGTTGTCTGCCCCTTTTCACTCGGCTCTACACAGAGAGTTTGGGCTAACCAACATGAATGACAGTGCTCTGTCTACTTCCCTCACGTATCAAAAAATCACAAAAACCGTGCAGGGGTCAGTGCAAGATTGTGCAAGCTGCAGTGTTTATTTATAATGCTGTAACCTTGTGTTTGCAGCATATACCTCAGGAATTATCAGGCTGGATTATTGCAATTTGCTCAGATATTCGCTTGTTTAGCCCTGTTTCTGTAGCATGTTATTCCCTTCAGACAGCGCAGGACAGTAGATCAGCCTGGATCAGAGACTGTCAGCCTCCACACTCTAACCCGCTTCCTTATCAGGAGACAAAATTTTTACATTAAGATTTTTTTCTTTAAAGCCTTTAACTGTGCTAGCTCCTAGTTTATCCTGGTTTCCCTCAAGCTAAAGATTAAAGTCCTACAACAGCCCTTCATGCTTCTGAACTTTTTTACTGAGTTCCAAGAAGTTGATACAAATTGTGGCCAATTTTAAGCATTTGTCCTCTACGTGGCTGAAGAGGGGGGCTGGGAATTAGCCTGTTGTTGGCACTCAACAGGTGTTTATACTCTACTGTGATACGCAACTTTACAGATTAAGGCTTTTTGACCAAGTGAAAGTATTAGAGTTGCAATAGGACTTCCCTTTACAGTCTGGTATAGGTACTTGAGCAGATTTCTCGGATCTTTTCCCTGCTTTTAGTCATTAATTTGTAGCCGTGTTATTTTGTTGCCTCATGTACATAACCTGGGCTCAGAGGAGTTAGTTGGCAATTGAAAATATTGTAAAGGCTCAGTCTTTGTCTCATGGTGCTTGCTCAAGACAAGATGTGCGTGTTTGTTGCCAGGTCTGCCACAGACTCACTGTGGAGTCCTGTGCAGGTCGCTGGATCTCATCCTTGTGAACGAGGAGCAGATCTTTCCTATCTGTAAGTGGTGCGGGAGCTATGAGAATAGCATCGACTGGGGAGTAATGGGAAGGCGGCAATGCGGGTTTTTATACCTACTGGTAGAAAAATACAGACCTTGTGCTTTTGTTACGAGCTTTGTACGTTACGCAGCAACACTGCTGTGGTACTTCAGGGTGCCTACTAGGAGAACTGTCTGCATACAACTGAATAGCTTATTTAACAGATAAATGTATCACTCCAAAATGTATAATAGAGTGTGTTGCAAAGGGGGGGAGCAAGGCTGTTGTGTTCATATGTCACAGTAAAAATTATTTCTAATTCAGTGATCAGCTTTGCAGGTGAAACTTGGGAGTTCAGCTTGGCAACCCTGGAAAGCCACGTAAACGAGCTGTACAGTTGCTGTGGTCCACATAAATTCAATGTGTTCAACATACACATGGAGAACCCTGGGACACCTCAGCCAGCATAGCATTTAGCCTCTTGGCTTTGTAGCGCTAATACCCATAAAGGCACACTATAGTGTTGCTTCGACGCTTACACTCATTTTTGTGTTTTCCTTATGAGACCATTTTAAAAACCAAACCAAAACCAAACCAAAATCCAAACCCCTGCTTGTTCATATTCTAGCTTCTCGAGCCTGCATGTTTGTAGTGGTGTCTTGGAGCACCAGCCGAGATCTGGTGATGGAAGCTGGGACTGTAAAGCTTCCTTAACAGTAGGTAGTACAGCGTTCTTGATGAGGAGCTCTTGAATTTTCTTCTTTGTTACAAGACTCTTATTTGACCTTTCCCAGTCTCTGCATAATAACAGGGTGCCATACCCTGATTTTTGGGGTAGGATTTCTGTGTGGGCAACAGAATTAATTCCCCAGTCTTGACAAATTGTCATTGTAATATTCAGATGCACTCTAATGAGTACCATTTTTAAAGTTACATCTCTGATTTGCTTTAAACAGTGAGATAACCTAATAATTGAAAAGCATGTCAGTTCTTTCTTTCTCTCTGGTGCCTGTTTGATGTCCAACAAATCCACAGGGCTATGATTCTGCTTATTCTAAGAAATTACTTTCAGAGAATTGGTCTGAGTGTAATGGGATGGCAGCTCATGCGATTAACCAAGAGAGAGCAGTCTGTAAGCACTTTGGGGCAGTGACCTTCTCTCCCCATTTACTGTAAAACTGAGGGCAATCGATTTTTGTATGGATCTCTGGAAGCTGGCTGTGGTGCTCTGCGTACCATCGCTCAACTGTGTTCCGCTTTTACCAGTTCCCTCCTTTAAACAGGGGTTCAAGTGTTTGAATTGTTATTTAAATGCTCTCTGCTATTACATCAAAAGGTATACGTACTGAATGGACATTGCTGTACTCCATGTCCTGAACTAGTGGTTGGCTAAAATTGGGATTGGAAAGTGGGGCAGAGGGTTTTTTCTATGTTTGGGTTTTTCTCCCTTGGTTTTCATTGACAAACTAGCAACTCTCTGACCTTGTCCAAATTATTTAAAATCAGATTTTTCACAAGGTCCTTACACTGGAGGTTGTAACTAGAGATGCTGGTACTGAAATCTCTGGAAATCTGATCACTTCATTCCTGTGTCTAACAAGAACTGAAATCTTAAAAAGCAAAACACTCCCCTAGCCAACACCAAAATGTGTGTCAGACCTTGAAACTCCAGCTTTGTGCCTCCAATAGCTTCAGTCTTTTCTGCTTTAGAATTTGGAGTGCTTTCACATTTTATAAAGGTAATGCAAATAGGTCCATATATGGAGAATTTAGCTATGTTTGCCATCAGAGATACGCTGTTTATTTAAACTTTTGGTTGCTAAATATTGAATACTTTGGGCAACCAAAAGTGGATGACTTTTCAACTGAACTGTTTTTTCTTTTTAATTTTTTTAATCCTGTTTATTTTCAGCAAAGACACCAGGTAAATGAGGTGTTAAAGAGAAGCTGTGGAACTTAGAGCAGAGGAAGCTTCTGCTCTCAAATTTATCTTAACATTGGTTTCAGCTTGCTGTGGACTATCTAGGTTATTTCATCTACACCACGGCCTTTTTAATGAACTGGGTGTGGGGGGAGTGGCGAGGTAGAGGAAGAAAAGGGCAAGACTAGCACTCGAGAGAATATGTATTTTCACTCTTTTTCTTGTCTTGTTGTGTTTCAGGTATACAAATGCTCTCAGTCCAGCCAGACACCAAGCCGAAAGGTTGTGCTGGCTGCAACCGTAAGATTAAAGACCGGTATCTTCTAAAGGCCCTGGATAAATATTGGCATGAAGACTGCCTGAAATGTGCCTGCTGTGACTGTCGCCTGGGGGAGGTGGGCTCTACCTTGTACACCAAAGCCAACCTTATCCTTTGTCGCAGAGACTATCTGAGGTAGGCCACATCCTTCTTACGCTGACTGACAAACTTGGCAGTTCTCTTCAGTCCTTCCTGTGTAGTCGCTATTGCTTAAGTGGTACGTGAGGGCTGCAAGGCCAAGTATATGCGGAAGATGAGAAAACAAATACTGAAATATGGAGATAAACATAAAATCTGAATCAAAGAGCACACATAACCAGGTCTTGCAGATGGTTGCCAGTTTTTCTGATGATAATTTTGGGGTCCTGTGCTTAGAGGAGGAAGAGAGCAAACCTCTTTTGGACTTCCAGAGCACCATGCTCTGGAGGGGCTGGTGGTCTTCTCCTAGCATCATGGTGGTGGCCAGGCATAGTGGTCTGAAACCCCATGTGTGGTTTTCTCCAGCTCCAGTGCAGGGTTTGAGCTCTGTAAGTGAGGAGTGCTCCACTCATCTTCACTTACCCACTTTCGTCCTCTTAAGTTTGCCAAGGGATTTCATTTGTGGCACTGGAAGCTTTTATGAACATTACCATTTAGCTGTTAGAAGCTGGACCAAGGTGACCAGCTGTCTTCCCCATGCTAAACAACTGTGCAGCTAGTAGGCTCAAACCCACTCTGGTCCTGATTTAACTCTGTGACCTGGGTTGCTGGGTAGCCTGTTGCCACTTCTCAGAGACAGCAAATCATCACCTGATTTTCTATCTTATTTGCTTGTGTACCTAGGTTCTCAGAAGCGTTTGAGGTATAATTCATAGCAAAGTACTGAGGAGCAAGCAGATTTGCAGATTGTATGTGAATAAATAGGGCTACTTTGCAGAAGCTAAGTTTAATCAGGAAATTTGGTCTCCCTAGGCTCTCAATAGTAAATAGAGAGAAAAGGCTCCTCTGGGGTGATGCAGAGCACCTATTTCCTACAGGAGCACCTTTCCTTCGTTCTCTGTAGAGGGGGCCTAATGAGACTAGCTGCTCCAGGCTAATGTGAACTACTGGGAATATTTTCGCTGCCCCTCTAGTGAAACCTTTTCCTTTTAAAGGGACATTCAAGTCAGTAATACATTGAGGAAAAAATAAAATTCTCTTTTTATGTGTAAACTCAAAAGTTCAGTTTAAGCGCAGGTACCAAATAGGAGGTTCCCACACACTGATCAGTTCGTAGGTTGCACAGCATGGGTAGGTTGGAGGAACAGGAATCAAGACTAAAGTGTTAACAGCTATTGGTACTTGGACTCTCCATGTTTTAACCTGCTGTTTCTGGAGAGGAACAAATCCATTCCCAAATGCATTGCGCATTTGTTGATCTGGGGCTGCAAGGCAGACCAGGTTCTTTAGCTGTGGACTTGGACTAAAACTCTCAACTGAATGCAAGATAGAGCACTGGGAATTTAGCGTAGAGTCTGCATCTTAAAGCCATTGTGTTAAAACTGCCAAAAAAGTAGGTAAGAAAACCTGAATTCCAAAATCTGGCAGGGAACTGTTTAAATAGAAGGGAATTGTCATATGTGAACCTAGTTCACTTGTGATCTTGAAGCATGTGTCTATAGAGAGGGATCAGCACGGCTTCTGGAGAAGGGAACATCCTACTTTTTAAAACCCATTTTAAGAATCATTCTACAACAAGTGCGGGCAGGACTGAGAAAACTCTGCTATGGCAGTTTGATCCAAGTTCCATATCTACTGGAGGCTTTGAACTTACTGAATTTCCCAAGTGCTAGTGCAGTGGATCTAATGTTTTAAAATCAAGTGTTTAAAATACAAACCAGAAGGGTTCTAGTAGTAGAGGTATGAGAAAAGCATTTCCCCAGCACAGATGCATACACACACACACACTGTTGCTGTCTCGTCTTTGAAGGTCTAACAGCAGTAAATATTTTGCTAACAGACTGTTAAAATTCATACTAAATGATTCAGAGAAAAGAGGCTGTATTTTCTTATCTGTTCTAACCACATTCAAAACTGGTCAGCTATTTATTCATATGCAATATTTACTTTTGCACCAGTGAAACCAGCATACATGAGAAGTCCTATAATCAGTTTTAAGATGCTTCTGGGTTTTGTCTTTGGGTTTACCGAGTCTTAATGAAGCTATCTTGTCGTGAGCCTTCTTTTTAGTGATGCTTGTGAGTGCATAGATTTAAGCTTGGTATTTACACTAAACTTCAAACTGATGCACTTAAGGTAATTGCAGATAGTCATCTGCCTCATTGCATCTTATCTACTTAGTTATACAGTGAACCTATAACAGTGATCTGTAGATCACTTGCTAATACAGAAACTAGTTAAATGTTCCCTAGCTCTGTAGTCAAACAAGCTTTCATATTTAGCAACTCACTTGATATGAATTTAAAGAAAAATTATTTTGTACTAATGATCAGATTAGGGTTCGATTACAGTTTCAAACTACCCTCTCAATTTTTTTTTCTTTTTAACCGTAAAGGGAGTCTTTGCTATATATAAAACTGTTCCAGCTTCCTATTAATTTATGTGGTGCCCTCTAGAGGATATGTGGCTTGAATGATACGATAAAGAGTAAAATTGCTTATTAACTTGTCTCTCAGTGTTCATTATGCCTTTCAATAAGACAGCCATTCCACAGATGCTATAAGCACTAATGTAGCCAGTTTGGGTGCTTTAACATTCGTGGTTAAATTTGCAAACTGTGTGATTGTGTCTTTGGCTATTTGCAAAGATACTTCAGTAGCTCTCATTTAGAGATGTCTGCCAAAACCCTAAACCCTCCCTCGGCCCTGATGCATGTTCATGTTCTGCATTTGAACCCTGAGGTACCTGCTCTGAGCTCTTTATAAATACTCTGTATCTTCAGAACTTCAAAACTTGCTTTGCTTTAGTGTTCTTCTTTGGTAAAATTAGTTAATTTTACTATATTAAAACCTTTTTTTTGGGGGGGAGGGGGGAATTGAGGGGGATGGAAGAAATCTTTAATGACATAATGAGTTTGGAAGATGCTTTGGATGTGAGAGGCTTTACTCTGGAATCTGATTCATATAAGCTACTCCAGTGGTTTCAGAGGTGGTGTACACCACCAAGGGTATTAGGGTGGCCACAGCAGGAATGAACTCTGTTTTGTTAACGAGGATGAGAACTGACTTGAGTAAAGAAAGGACTCAATGTTAGAAATAACACACTCTGTAAAAAATGATATGCAGAGTATAATTCCCCTGCAGGCTTCTGTCTCCTGCTTATACACTCTTGGGTTAGAAAGTGAAGACTTAATCTAAGGAATTTAGGCTTACGCCAGTATTTCAAGTCCATTTACAGTAAGTGAAATATGCAAGAAGTTCTCCCCCCCCATTTTTTCCCTCCAGAGCTGTATGGTGACATCTTAATGTATCAGCCTATCCTGCTCTGTCCTCTCTTCTGACTGGCAGCAGGTCCATTTACAAGCACAATATTCCCTTTGAAATCTGTCATTACTGCCATTAATGACCAGTCGTTATGTTAACAGCCCTTGGGCTGTTAACATGTCAAACTGGTTGTTAACTGGAATGTTATTACTTATTTAAACCCCAGGTATGAGTTGTGTGAAATGTGCTTTGGTTGTGCTTCTGGGCTGCTCCTGCTCAAAACAACAGGGAAACAACGGAGCGTTTGCCTTCGGGGTGCCAAGGGATTTGCTTTCTGTTCCATCTGCTCATTTGATTTCTGCATATTTGTTCGGTCCTCCTACCCCTGGGCAGCCCCCTAATTTCAGGTGCAACTGTGTGCAATCCCGTCTTTTAGCCTTGTGTGCAAATGGGCAGCCGCGGATATTTCCAGATGCACAGTAATGCCTGCCGCACATTTGAGATTAATATCTGGCCCCTAAAAGTGTAAAATGAAAGACCGACAATTACATGTAACTCAGTTGTATTAAATAATGAGCTTCCTTGGATGCAGCGAAAATATGAAAGTACAGCTGTGCTAAGCTAGTAGCAATGTAGGTCAATCACCCTTTTCACTTAGGTTTTTAACTACGCAAACCCTGCTGAGCGACCAATGACTACAAAGTGCTGTTTCATTCCTATTTAATTTTGGCAGCATTTTACTGAAGAGCAGGCATTCATGCAGCTAAATTATCTTCACCGTTTCTGGTTTTAACTCCAGCTCCATGACACTAAATGTTGGAGTGCATATCTCTTAGTAAACACAAAGAATATGGTTTCTGATTTTTTTTTTTCCAAATCCATTTCTTAACATGGAAATTGAATTAGAACTTTTATTACTTTTTGCATAATTTCCCTAGCCAAGCAAAGAGATTATAGGAAAAAGATTAGCAAAACTAATATATTGCGGTGAAATTTTTGCCCTTAAACACATCTAGAACCTTGTCAGGGATGGGGAAGATGGTGACTCAAAACTCTACCACCCCCACCATCTAACCTTGGTATTGATTTCACTGGTAACAGGCTGCAGACTTTAAAAGTACCACTAAATGGCTATGAAAATGAGTAGATCGTTATTCCTGAGGAAAGGGGCAGATAGTGTTGGGTTTTTTCTACCCCACTTGCTGGTTCAAAGACCTGATGCAAGCTAAGATTTTTTAAAACACAGATATTAGATGAGATCTTGTAAAGAATGAGATGTGACTATAGAAAGTAAAGTGTTCAACCATGAGCATCATAAAGATGCTGTGTCTGTAAAAAATTTAGCTTGTGAAAGGATGCAGACTGAAAAGAGTAGAGTTTAGGAAACAGTCTTCTTCTGTACAACAACTTGCACTCTAAAGGTAGTTATTATTAAAAAAAAATTCTTACGTAGGAGCACTTAGACTTAACTTGTCTTGTGGCCTGGTACTGATTAGAAGATCCTGTTTCTCTCTTGTGTCCTGAAAAGTGCACATTAAGTATCGCAGACACCTAAGATATCAGCTCTCTTAAACACAAGTATAAATCTATATGGGTATTTTCCCAGATAGTGGGTTATAAGGTGTTTTCAAAATGACACTTTGGTATGATTCTTGCCCAGCTTGATTAAATAAGGGTAGATCTTTACAGATAGAGGTGCACTGAGTTTTCAGGAATGTTGAGGTATTTACAGGAGTAAGGCTTAAGAGAGCTTTGCTTTCTTCACTAAAGCTTTGTGGAACTGAACCCTTATTTACGCACCAATATCATCGTTGCAATGCATTCAGGTATTCAAAGGAGTACTAGTTTGCAGGAATAGGACCTAAAATATTTTTAAGTATGCACACATATGGTAGATGCAGTGGTCTGCTTGTTCTAATTTTGCAGTGTGAGGTTTACATTCTTCTAAATTGATGTGAATTGCACTATTTAGCAGATCTAAAAAAAAAAAAAAAGGGGGGGGGGGGGGGGGGCGCC
>JAVJGJ010000057.1:21766177-21782322 GCA_035590215.1 Microhierax caerulescens
CCCCCCCCCCCCCCCCCCCCCCCCCCCCCCCCCCCCCCCCCCCCCCCCCCCCCCCCCCCCCCCCCCCCCCCACGCAGCAAGCATACTCTCACTAACTGCCAGAGGGTTTGAAACCTTCCAAACACCTTAACATTTGTTGGAAGGGGTAAGGGTGTACCACAAGGAAAGTAACGCACGTGTGCACAGTTAATCTACCCAACTTGCAAAGAATAATGCTTTTGATTTAGTTACACTCCGGTTAGTTTAGCTTGATCTTATTTTAGTTCATCTGTGATAGCTTTTAATAAGAAACATTCAATTAAGCTGTTAAAATTGGTGTTTAAGTCATGCTGAAACGCTGTAAAATATGTGTACTCAAGTTTGACGCTCTTCAGTAGTTCCATGTGTTTCGCTGTATCTGCTGGTATTTTTCTTCAAAGCTGCCAAATTTTTAATAATTGTGTTATTTTTAGTGGCTTAAAATACACAGTTTAATTTCCGTGAATGCGAATGGTCCCTCTTATAAACCTTCTTGCAAAGCCAGACGCTTCTCATGTGTTGTCAAAATACCTCATTAACCCCCTGGAAGTGTTCAAAGAATTTCAGGAGACTCTTCAGATGAAAGGACAGTGCCTTTTAAAGCCTGTCCTACAGCTCTTCATTACCTGACTTAGAATACTTGGAAAATTATTTTACTACAAAGATTTTGTCAATACATAACAGCTCAATATAGCTTAATAATAGCGGTGATTTTGGGGCAGCCTACCTAAGTCCTCAGTGCCAGAAGATGGGATAATGTTTTTGGTGAAAGAACAGCAATTCATAGGTCTGCTTAATATTTTCTGTAACTTCTTTAAAGAAATGTAACTTTCTCGATTTCTTCATTGCTGAATTTTCCCTCAGAAGTGACTTTGTGACTAGTGGTTTTATGAAATATGTTTAAAATAATACCCATATTAAAATAATTTACTTCAGGAGTAAATATCATCAGCTATATTATGACGTGATTTCACATCCAAGGTTTAATTGGAAACTCTCTGCATTTTTGGCCAGAAGCATATGTGAAACAATGCATCTAAGTATAATGTAATAAAAGAATATTTAGCTCATATTGCCTAGCACAGAGATGCCTTTAAGGAGTTCTGATTTCTGCTACATATCTGTTCCTTTCTTTTAAAAAAAAAAAAAAAAAAAGAAAAGTCAAAGTTATTTGTTTGAAGTTTTAATTATCTTTTGGGGGCATTTTACTCCAAACTGAAAAACTATGTAATTAAAAAAAAGAAAAGTTTCTTACTGAATTTTGTTTTGTTGTATGTGCTATATTCTTCAAATTTTCCAGGTAATTATAGCATTCCTTCTTGATGTGAATGTTTGAATAATACGTAATAATCAAGATGTACAGCACTGTTGCATGCTTTCAGTCCTCCTGACTTAAGTATTGCTTTCTGCTTTAATTTCTCACTGAAATTAAATGGATTAATGATGTATTTGGAAACCAAAGTACATAATATGTCATATTCAAGTGACTTCTAAATGAAATTGGTTTTAACTATTGCTGTCCTTAAGAATCCATATTTTGATTATACCTTACTGAATGCGTTGGCTTTTTTGATGTCTGACTTTCTAATGGATTCCTTAGTATGGTGATGGATGACCTTTTAAATATATCTAAGTAATAGTTACAAGCTTACTTTTTCTTCTGGTCAAAATATTCTTGAATTTTTGAAGTTTTTCAGTTACAAATATCTGAAGCAGTGAGTCTATGTTGTTAAAAAGCTTTACATGTTTCACACCTACTTCCCTTTAACTTAATTCTGGTACTGTTGTTTTATTCCTTCCTGGGGCTGGTTCTTGCATATTCTGAATTAATTAGCCTTTTGACAATCAAGTCTCACTGTATGTGATTGGTACTTTTAAAAATGGCTATGGATAGAAGTAGATTCATGTTTTAAAAGAGGAAAGGCTGTTCAAGTCGCCTTTAGAATGTATTGCTCTTTTAGGTGTATGTATGAATCTATCAAATTATCATCTTCCTGAAAAAGGAGGGATGGAAGAGGTAGCTGTACTTGATGGGGGGCGGGGAATCTGTAATGGGCTAGAAATAACTAAAATATGGATTTACAGAAACTGCTGGTTCTGGTTCTTTCTATTATTTAGCAAGGTATTAAAACAAAACTCCTGAAACATATCCTGGGTCAAAAATTCACAAAAGTAGCCTCAGATTTTGACCACGTACCAGTGAAAATATAAATTATTTAAACAACAGGAATAAGTAGTTCAGCCAAATTTGATCTTTAGCAAGCCATGTATCAAAATAAAACAATATGCAGCTAAGATAACCTTGAAAGCTCTCCATCTGCATGATATCTCCATCATACTAATCTATTTATGCAGAAATCATGGTGGATGGAATTCTGTACCCCACGTTACTTGCAATATGACCACAGTCCTGTCTTCTCTAAAACCATATAAGACAGACTTTAGATGTATGCTAACAATTAAGCATCTTTAGCCCCACAGCAATCAGTAAAGTTAGCTGCAGGCTTAATTTAAGTATGTGCTAAAATGCTATGGTGGAGTGTCAGTATAGTGTATTCACAATTCTGTATGTGAATCAAATCAGAACAGTAGCTACGAAAAACTGGAGAGTATTTAGCATCTATTTTTTCAAAGAGCACAATAGTCCCAATTATTAACTGCAAAATATTTTCCTTTGGGATTAGAGTGAACCCTGCTTATCTAGTTTATAACAAAAGACAACACAAGGGAACTTTTCACTAGCAGAAAATTGCTACTTTTTTATAAAAGAGAAGAGCATGTTCAGCTCTGGAATGATGTTCCTCGGGAAATTCTCCTTCAGGTCTTGAGTGGAGTGGCATTCTGCAGTGCTGGAATTTAAACTCTTCATCTTTTTTTTTTGTTTGTTTGTTTTTTGTTTGTTTTGTTTTGTTTAATCTTTTTTTTCCCCCAAAATTATAATGTTTTATGTTGGCACATAGTGGATGAACGTGAGAATTGCTCAACATGCAAAGATTATTTTGGGGGAGGCAAGAGTAGATTTTATAGATTTTTTAGAATCCATCAAGGATTTTATTGTATCTTTTTTACCGTTTGAGGGAGGTGAGAGTAAGTGAGAATAAGTCCTTATACATTTAGATATACTGTAAGTGATGGTATGTTGGACTCGTTAGGAAGACACTATACTATACCAGGTAGCAAACGTCCCCTTGCTCCTTGTATTGCTGCTTTCATATTGCACCTTTGCTTTGAACAAAGCTCGAACCTTTGGACTTTATGTACAGGAGTTATCACTTTTCTCCTCTTGATACTAAAACTTGCAAAATGCTTGTGAATCAAACCTGACTTTTGTTGAGGACAAGCTTCTAAGCCATAAATATAGGCATACGCAGAGTCTCAGGTTCTAGCTCAGTGAGTAGTATTTATTATATTATATGAATAGTATTTATTATATTATAAACTTGCATTGAACAGTATTATTATTCCACCGTGGGACAAAATAAATGTTATTTTAATTTTATAATGTTATTTCTTTGCAGATTTCTTATTTCTTTTAAGGAGAAAGATATATTAGAGCAAAGTTGATGGAAATACAGATTTAATAATTGACTCCCACCTTTAAATACATCTGCTCTAAGAAACAGAGGAATTTATTATTGCTAATCAACTTCTAAAAATAGTTCTAGTTACAATCACTGAACTTGGTTTTGACTGTTAGATAAAATTTTAGGAAGGATTTCTAGGTGTAGTGATAGTTTAAGTGAGTTACAGGCTACAGATTAGGGATGGTAATAATTTCAATTACTGTGAATTATTGTCTTAGTTCTGTCACTGTGGTTGCTTCTACATAAATCTTGTTTTTATGAAGTCAGGACTGTTAGCTTCAGAGCTACTACTCTTTCTCAAAATTTGCATTAAAAATTAAGATTTTTTTTGTTTGCTTCTTTTAGGTAGTAGAAAACTTCAAAATTCATCTTCCAATAAAGAAACAAATTGTATTTCTCCACTTTCTAATTTGTGTTAAACAAATTTTACACAGAATTCGGAAGTTTCTAGGATTTGAGATTTGGGTTTGCCAAAAAAATCCCCAAAACTTTTCACAGAAATCTTTATAAGCCTAATGTGTCTGCCCTGCACAAGGTGTCAAGAAGGGGGAGGGCAGTCTCAATAAGGAGCTGTTCTGTACAAGTTTTTGCTGGCTTCCTTATTTGTAACATGATACATTTAAGAACACTTTATACTAAAATAACATTAACCCTAATCCTATAAATGTATACTACATGCTTGACTTGATGTACTCTGAATAATCCTATTGAAAGCTATAGGGCCTATTAATTTAGAAACATGCCTTAGTAAAGCCAAATATTTGACATCGGAATGGCTTTGCCTGCAAACATCTTGAATTGCTGTGTCCTTGCTTTGCATATGCTATGTACTGTACAGTGATTACCCCTCGCCACAGCGTGACAGCCCTTCCAGGACCCTGGGTCAAGGGAAAGCTCAAAGTCACAAATATGCTCCTTGCCAGGCACCTTTCTGCCGTGTCTAGGATGTCAGTCAAAGTTTTGATGCCTGTAACAACCTTGCCCTGTTTCTCTCTGATGGAAAGAATGGTTCTTTGTATGCTAATCCTACATACCACTGCCCCCAAATCAAACTGCTACTGGATGATTTAAGGGTCTAACTCTAGGCTTGTCTCTACAACCCTTTGGCAGCTCATGGACTCTGCTCTCCACAGTTTCCTTGGGAGACAGTGGTAGGAGTTGGGACAAAACATTATTAAAAAGCCCTGGGAGTCTGTGTTGATGTTTGTGCATCTTGGGTTCTCAATACACTCCCTCTTCATGCTCCAAAATTGTGCTAATGAACTTGTCCTGTGTACTTAGCAGCTTCAGAATTCTAGAAGGGTGTGATTATTTTTATTAAGGTATTCAATTCATGCATTTTTATGCTCCGTATAATAAGAAAAAAATCCAGCATGTCATTGACTACTTATAACAGGGAGCACTAAAAAATAAATTTAAATATGTCTTTTCTGCTCAGAATTTCACTTCTTAAAACAATCTTAAAACCTAGAGGAAATGCTGCAAACATTGCAGCAAATGTGCTGGTTTTAATGAGCCTGGCTGTACACCGAAGTTAGCCAAGAGCGCTTCCCCCAGCACCTTCTCACCTAATTCAGTCATAATGCAGAGTGAACTGCTAGTAAAAAGAGCCAGCAAGCAAAACAAAGAGACGTGACTACTTCATGAACACACATCCAAGGATGGGTGGCTTCTGTGCTCTTTTGAGGCCTTTCATTACGATCCCTGATGTGTCCCTGTCAGGGTCCCAATTACTCTCCGTCTCCAGGTGCAGAACAGCTTGAGCGTTTTCCTCTAATAGCAGTAACAGTATCTTACTACTTCTCTATATTTCTTGCGTCTTCTAAGTAGGTTCTCATCTGATAATTATAGACAATATATATATTTTATAAGAGCATATCTGAAACGCATAGGGTAGGTGCTAGCACCCATTGCAATTTCTTAAACAATTTGGCCATGGAATAGTTTGAGGCTGGGCACAAGTACAAACTCATCCTGCTATGGTGAGGAGATGATTGCTTTCATCCACTTCTTTTCCCTCCTTTTACAAATATACCTCCTTTACTAAAAGATCCCTAAGGTTTACTCTGAATAAAAGCTGGTATATATTTGTAAAATTAACTGTAATTTGCCAGATTATCGGTCTTGATACGAATGTACTGTGTCTGAACAAATAACTCTGGAACAAACTATTGTAAGTAATCTTATTATTAATCGCATAGACTTACTATGTTGGCAGATAAACAGTTTTCCTCATGACCTGTTGCAAAAGTAATTTCTATCTTTTTTATAATGTGTGTGTATAAATATATGTGTAATGTTATTTTAGCAGATGTACAACCACTATATATATATATATTTTATTTTTTTTTTTGTCTGATGCTTTCATTTTAGCCGCCACAAACTCTTTTCTTCTGAGGCTCACCTTTTTCTCATAAGCTGATCCTTCTGATTTTAAGATGTGCTTTTTGGAAAAGTTAGTTCTTGCCATCAGCTCCTGCCTGCTTCCTGTTTGGCTTAGTTGTGCAATACTGTCAATATTAGTGTTGCTTTTAGCAGAATATCAAAAACCTGGTATAGGGACAAGTACTCCTTTTCTACCGCCCACCCCCACCCCCCCCCCCCAGAAAAAAAGAAGAAAAAAAAATAGAATGGTAAGGAAACAAATTTAGAAAATGATTGCAAGCATATTTAGCATTCCAGAAAATCTTGCCTTAGTGGAAAGATGTGATTCTTGTCATTGTAAACCTGGAAACCACTGTCCCTGCAAGATATTCAACAACCAACCCTCTTACCTTCCAAACTTTGAAGGACTGCTTGCTTGAATCCTTGAGCTATAGCTGACCTCTTGTGGAATTAAATCTAACCTGGACCTGGTGTGCTTGTCTGTTGGAAAACACAATTCCGTAGCCCCTGTGCTATAGTAGCTTCCAGCAGTCCCTTGCTTTCCACATTGGGTGGTGATGTCCAAAGGTGGCATCTTCCTGAGAGGAGGTACAGACCAGATATTACCAGTGTATTTGCTGTCTGGTTTGTCACAGGAAAAAAACCCCTCCAACAACCCAACATACGACAGTTACTGCTAATGCAGCCTCACTTCAGTGTTGCTTGTTGAAGGCACTACTACAAAGTTCTTGTGCTTGCTCCTGCTTCAGTGGCATGTGGCTGGTGACCACTGTAGTCCTCCTCCTACTGTGTATGAGGGGCAGAAGTAGGTATGTCTCTGGTTTTATATGAAAAATCTAGAGAAGCAAAAGGGTTAATAGCTACGCCTTTTTCTCTGCTTTCCCTGAAATTTCAAAATTACAAAGATGACAAATATGTGATGCTGATGTAGATGACTGTCTTTCCTCATCAGTAACATTTGGGGAGAAAAATTTATTAAATTGCAAATCTAAGAAAACTTGTCAAGAGAAGACAACATCAGTTGTTGTTAGATGGGTCCCCTGCTTCCTCTTCCTAAAACTAAATGCAGTCACCAAGACAGCTGTATCTGGGCAGATCACTCTTCCATAGATTCGCAGTCTTGCCATCAGTTTTCCATCCTCCCTGTGCTCAAAGGGAACACCATCAAACTGGACAACTCCCCTCTTTTTAGCAATTGGAAAAAAGTGACAGTTTGTGTGCTCCAAACAGAGCGGTTTTGCTGCAAGATTAATTCCGTAGGTCCTCTGTCATTCTGGATGTGGGGGTGTGTTAACAGAGGCTGCCTATTGCATGCAAAAGTTTTGGTAAGGAAGAAATGTGAGTAATACATTTCTGTGTTCTGCATCACTGTTGCTACCATCCCTCCTGCTCCCCACCAAAAAAAAAAAAAAAAAAAAGAAAAGAAAAAAGAGAACCACCAAAAAATACAAGAAAAAGGAGAAAAAGGTCCTATTGCATTCTACTAGCTCCTCCATGGTAAGGTTATGAAAAATATAACAGGCACTCACTAGAAAACAGATAAAAATAGCACATGAAGAAAGTCAGAAGATGGCTAAATGATGGCAGCAGACATTTGCATCTGCCAGATTTAAAAGAACACCAAAAGGCAGGCTAGGAAAAAACTTCCAGTAAAGGTACAAGAAAGAATAAAGGCTTGAAGTAAAAGCATGTTGCTGTATTTGTCCCAACATAAATGACATCTAGTCACACACATGATATTTGTATCAAATGTTTCATCTCATGGTCCTAACTACATTGAGCATGCTGTTGTTGCTTCCTTAATGCAATCTCCAAAGGTCAATTAAGTTAGAGAGTCAGGCTGATGAGATTAGATATTACTTTAAAAAATGACCAAAAAACCTGTGTTTGGAGACAGGCCTAAACACGTCTCCAGTATAATTCTGTCTGGTTTGCTCCAGGTTCCTGTACCTTTTCCTGGAAACACTGTGTGAACTGAACTGATCCACTTTAGCTCTGAGTGTGCCTTCTCGTTCTCTGGTGATAGCTGAGGTATCTGCATGTTCTTGGGGAGAGATGAGGGAGTCTTCTGGGCACAGGAATAAAATAAAATGGCACATTTAAGTGTTTTTTTTTAATGCTCCAGGGAGATTTTACTATCTGAATTGTGTGCAATGAGCAGGGATTTTTCATTTCATACATCATTCACGATTTGCTGCAGTGATTCCAAAAAGTCACACAAGCTGAGTCGCTGCTTGCACCAAAGCACAGGGGTTTTAGTTTGTGAGTTTTAACAAAGGATGTCAGAGCTTTATTAAGGTTTCAGCCAAAATTTTTAGTGGGGAACTACAGTGTCAGGCATTTGAGAAAAGGACAATGAGGACAATGGAAGATACATTGTGATGATTATGGCAAAATGCTGCATGTTTTCTCCTTCTCCTTGTTTTTCCATTGATACTAGCTTGATGTGCAAGGAAGGTGTGCAGGTCCCCAGCTTTGCCTTTAGTCTACATATTAAAGTCTTGTACTAGCACTAGCCAATTACTTTGTTTTACCTTAGGCTGTTGCATTGATACATAGCTGTGAGCAGCATGCGAAGTTTGCCTCTCTCTTCACCCTTGTGTGCATTTATTTAGGATTAGTCAACACTTTTACCAGCAGTTGTGCAGTGTCTGGGGTGACATACTAAAGGTGAGACGATTTAAATCTAGTTTTATGAGTATTTGTCATCTGCTTTAGAGGCTTTGTAGCAAATGCATGAATCTTTAATTGCCATAGTAAAATATAGTGGGTGGGGGAAAGAAAGTTTCCTAGCAATGTCACCTATGAATGCTGTGAATGCAGAACTTAGACTGGGCTGTGTCTGTCAGCAATGTTGTGTGAGCATCTCGTTACATAGCACTTACTGTCTGTGTGCCCACTGTGGGCTTTCTGCCTTTTTCTGTAGTCTCAAGAAATCAAGCAACCTAATTACCCGGCAGCCCTTACAGAACAGCTGTGCTAAAGACAGAGTTGTTACTGATGCCCTGACATTGCATTCTGTAGAAATGAAGGAATGCAAATGGGTCAGATTATATAGTTGTTGGGGTTTTTGGGGGTTTGTTGGTTGGTTTTTTTTGGTGGCAGAGGGAGCTGCATTCCAATTTTGAGAGACTCTTCCCGGACAGCATAGCACCCACCCTCTAAAGGTGGACTACACAGGAGGCAAGTCTTCTGCAGGAGTTGGGCCAAGCATCCCCTGTACAAGGAGGTGCCCCTTCAAGGCAAAGGGGGAAGCTAGATACAGTCTCAGCACCCCTGGTAGTATCACCCTGTACAAATACCCTAGGCTTTCATTATTTTTTTTTTTTTTTTTATACAGACAGCAGAGCGGCTAAACGCTTCCAGTCATGTTGTGAGGGGGTGGGAGAGGTCAGGTTGCAGAGATGGCACATAATGGTCATGATGGGCAAAGACAAACTCCATCCCTGGAAGGCTCTGGGCACAAGCTCTTTGAGCAATGTTGGTTGATGTGACAGCACACCAGATTCTCCTTTGGCCTCTGTGGTGCTTTTTTTCTGATGGCCTCTTGCAGCCTGGTAGCATTCTGCTCTGTCCCTTCTGTTTGTTCCCAGCCTAGGTTTTCCAGTTACATGGCTCCTTTCTGTCAGAGTAAGGGAAGTCCTGGTGGGAACCTTCTCAGAGAGGTCCTACTGGAGGCTAGACAGACTATTCAGGAAACAGTTAAAAGGCCAGCAATTGTGATCCCATCCAGTGCCAAAGTTTCAGCCTAAGAATCTTGAAGTTATTTTTGTACCCCTACAGCACTGCACTGCTTTGGCTGCCAAAGCTCAGCACAATGTTGACAGGCCTATCCAGAACATCTGCTGTGGGCCCTCCTTTGGTTCTGCTGAAGCAGAGTTTGTAGGATGGCCCCTTGGAAGGGCGTTTATGGTCACATTCCCCATTCTCACGGCATTTCCCCCTTGGCTAGATGCGGGGCCTGCAGAGCCCATTTATCCTGTTCCAGCCCCTTCATATGGCACTTGGCACCTACAGGAGGGCAGGAATCTGAAAACAGGCTTTGTTATGACAGAGATCTCCAGATCTTGTAGCAGATGTTGCTAGCGAGAAGCAGTTTTGTTCCAGCCAAACCTTCTTCAGCTCTGCTGAGGAGATGCATAGAGAATCTCATAAGGTTACAGGCTTTGGCAAACAAAACTCAGCATTTACCAATGCCAGCTACTCTCTATTTCTTTTTGAATGCTATGTAGAGCAAAGATCTTTTCTCTGTCTCTGTGAAACAGCTGTGAATTTCTCTTCTTTTAAACCCCCCACCCATTAAACAATCCTGGCAACAGCCAACAGTTATCAGATGCAAAATGAACTATGTGCCTAGGATAAAGAGTTGTGTATCTGCCTCTCCTGATCGATCCACTGGACGTTTTGTATGCCACTGCTTTAATTCAAAATATCCTGGGAAGTAGAAATCCCTGGTAATTTCTGTAACAGCCTTTTAAGAAGTCTTGTCACCTTTTAAAAAGGTATTTGCTTCCCTTTTTCTCTCTATCCCACCCCAGCTCCAGCCGTTGTTTGCTTTAACCTTATCCTCTGTATACAGACTGCTGCTTTACCTTGTGCTGCAGTCCTCTTTGCTTTGGGCCCAGATCTAACCAAGATATTTTTAGCTTACTTTAAATCAGTGTTTGTGATAATCCCTTTCCAATAATTCCCAGGAGCTAAAAAAAGCCTTTCCTTGTTTTGAGGGAGGAAGTTTGGCCTTACATTTGGACCTGGGACTGCATTATTTCTATCTTGCTGCCCAAGGTGTCTGTTCCCTTGAGGCTGAGAAAATGTCCTGTTCTGGTTTTTATAGTAGAGACAACAAAGATCTTGGGAGTGATTTACCTACCACAGAAAATGTTATTGTGGAACAGTGTATTTACCTGAACTCTCTAAAAAATTAAGTCAATTCTGCTTGCTTTCCTTTCTGACCATGATGATTCTTATCTCAAAGCAGGGGAAAAAGTCATATTTCTTTAAAGGAACAATTAACAAGTCAATAATGCATCTGAGTAATTTTGTATACTTTGATTTGATTCTTGTGAATAATTTTCTGCATGTTACCCATCTATGATGTTTGTAGTTTGGGGTGCTGGATGAAAGTCACATTCAAGTTCAGCAAAGCCGATGAGGTTTCTGAAAGTGCTCTGCACTCCTGCTGATATTTGAAATCAGATGAGAATTGTGCCAGTGTTGAGCTGTTTATAAATCCGCTCCCAGCCTACCAGTTCACAAAAAGAGATGTTGACCCTGCTGCAGATGGCTTGCATGAGGTCGTATACACACACATAATGTATGGCAAAGATGTCACAGAAGAGAGATTCTCAGGGGTGGTCCCTCGGAGCTAAAGGGCACTTGATGCATCAGCACCAGAAAACTTGTTTTTCCAAGAAACTACGAGTATAATAGTCTGATTAACTATTGAACTGCAGCCCCCATATAAATTTACTGTGAATTTCAGAACTGCTGCCATTTTTGCAGTCCTTGTACTGTAAAATTGCAGGGTCGGGTGCATTTCACACCAAAAAAAAAAATGCCATTTTTCTTTTCCTCGAGCCAGAACCCTGTTATTTTAAGTGCAGAACATCTTTATTTTATAAAGTTCTTGCTCCCGCTTGTTTTGGGGAGAGGGGTTGTGTTTTAAGGAAAAGAAGATTGGTTACAAGACTGTTAAGTGAAGCAGCTCAGTGAAGGGCTTGTTATTTTGTTTTTACTATTAAAATATCCCCTAATCCACCTTGCTGGGATCCTACCGTTCTTGTAATATTCAATCAAGCCCTTGTTTTGTGAGAAATGTGACAATGCATTGTTGGCACTTTACAAACCTACAGCCCTCGGCAATAGTTAATGAGAGGCAGGGTTTTTTTCCCTGTGCAGGACACAATGAAATTTTAGACAGATGAATGCTAAGAGAACCCTATGTACCAAAGGCAATGTTTACTGCATGTAATACATATCATTGTTTGTCTCCTGTAGTGAAAAATACTTGTGTCATGCTGTTAAAATGTACTCCTGACAGAACAGAGCTTGCTATTATAGGGTCCATTGCTTAAAAAAATGATATACTGACAGAAATACAATTTAAGAAAATTTAACACCAAGGGTAGTCGACCATGTAGGCTACTATTAAGGGGCCAAAACTCAAGGCCATAGTTTTATTAAAATATATAGTTTATTTGCTAGTAGTAGGTAAAGTTTTAAAAAATTAAATAAATAGGAGGAAGAAAAAAGAAAAGAAAAAATCAAACTTGCATCCTTTGGTCTCTAGTGTCTGGAAAAAAGTATTAATAAAATCAACAGTTCAGTAAGATTTTATTGTGGAAATGTTTAAGTGAAACTTTTAAGGAATGCTTCAGTTTTTTAAACAGTTACTTTTTAGGTTGTGGAGCTCTGTAGTACTATAGTGCATAACAAACTGTTGCTTTTGGATGCAAGGCACGCCCTGTGCTTTCCATAAAATAAATAGTGAGACCTACTTAATTTGAATCAGTTTGTGCATTCCTCCGTATTTTTCTTTGGTTTCAGAAGCATATTGAGATTAACGGTTTACTGATGTGAGCAAATACTTTATTGTATTTGGGTGGTTAACCTTGTATAGTTAAATCATCAGATGTTTCCTGTAAGTTAATAGCTGTCAAATTATTAGTCAGTAGTTTTGATCTAGAATTTATTTCCTCCTTCCCATTTCATCATTGCAAATTGCTAATTCATGATGTGCGTCAGTCTGTGGGGCACCAACAGCCCATTTTCTTGCATCTGCCTTGTGCAATTAATTACCAAAATCACAACTTCTGTTCCTTGGTGAAGAAGCTTTAACTTCTCAAACACTAAAAGATACATGGAAAATACTTGGCTTGTGCAGAAGATAAACAGCATTATACTGGTAACAGATTCAGCAAAGTGTACAAATGTGTGTGTCTGAGCCTTCAGAGCTGGAAGAAGTGCTCTCCATCAGCGTTTGGTTTTGGGTTATGCGTGGTGATGTTGGAGTACATGGACAGTCTAGGAAAGGCAGCACCAGAGTGGATATCCTGGCCATACAAATGTGGTTTTCAGATTGAGTAAACACTATTAATGCACACAGAGCTTTCAGACTTAACAGGCGGCAAGCTCTGGGGCCAGCTCCTTATTTGGAGACTTTTGGAAAATCTGTCCAGCTCTCTTGATGATATGGCTGTTTGGTTTTACACTTGAAATAGGAGAAATAGGAATAGGAGGTCTTTTTTGGAACTTCTCCTTATTCCTGCAGAATGTCATGCTATTTCTGTGTTCATCAAACCAAAATCTTCCCCAGGGATGAGAGGAATTGAAGGGTTTAAATGAAAGAGCAATTGAACATGTACGTTAAGTTGTTTTTTAAAAGTGAATGTTACTCAGATGCTTCTTACTTTAAATGGAAAAACATGAGGAAAATTCTCTGATATAATCTAGAAAAATACTGTATTTTTCATTAACTGTGTTTGATCATCAGGTACAAGTAAATCACGAATAATAAATGGTCATAATAGTGCAGGGAGAAAGTCACCTTTTTCCCATAAAAGTAATGAGAGGTTTAATTTTTTTCGTTGTTCCTCACATATTCCCCTTCCTTGATGTAATAGCCTCATTTCATCTACTAAAAGAACTTTTCACCATGCTGATGATAAGACAAATATATTCACCACAATGCAAAAAATAACTGAAATAATTATCCAATAACACGATCACATTCCTGAAGATTGCCAATAATATAACACTTACTGATGGCATGAATCAATTGTTTACCTCGGGTCCCGTGAAAATGTTCCGAGCCCATATGTACCCTTTAAGGCAAACATAGTTGTGCTTTGAAGATTTTTGAATTCTGGACTCTGAATGTGGAGATGGCTCTACATATATAATTGTATTATGTCATGGCAGTGGGTGGACATCACTTACATTTTTGTGGTATCAAGGCCTAAATACTTATTAAACCTTCAAGTTAATAAATTCTCATTGAGGCTAAATATTCCTTTTACACAAGATTTCAACAGGGTTTGAAAGCGGTCGGTGCCAAATTTAAGCTGTACTGCACACTGTAAAGAAATATTTCTGTTGCAAGTGACATGTTCATCGTTAAATCTCAGATCCAGTTTTCTTTTGCTATTAACACTTTTGCTCTTTGTTTGCTTTTTACATTTCTTGCAGATTAGCACAATAAAAGTCAACAAAGCCAATTTTGGTTTTGTAGTCAAATTTACTTGCAGGTATTCTGCAATGTGTGGGTGTTCCATTCTGCATTATAATTATTCAATATTTCAATATAATTTTTAACTGTAGGGCTTTTTTATTCTGTCTTACACAGACTGTGCCAACAGTGAATTTTTAGATATTTAGAAAACCTTTTATTTAAAAGATACATATATACTTTTTTTGATAAATAATCCCTTTTATAGTAGTGATCACTGTAGATGAAGTACTGGTTCAAATATAATCACAACAACCAACCAGTGTTTTTTGGTAAACCCTCAAATAAAGAGAAATTAGAACTACTGATTTGAAAACGCATAATGTTCTTCTAAAGTGTAGAAGGGACAGGTTTCAAGCTTAGCTGACAATAATATAGCACATTTTAGTGATGGAGATGAAACACCTAAATTCCATTAAAACAATTGTGTCATTCCATTAGAGTGGCCTTCTTTTTCCCCCCAGTGACCAGTTTCAGAATGAACTTGCTCTGGGCTGAAATCAACTTTAAAACAACAGGTGACAGGCTGATAGCCACCTCTTCTTCCTCGAGCTGGGAAGGCCGCCGCTCTGATTTAAACCAGCTGCCCCTTCCCTAAAAGTAGCAATTAAACTTTTTAGCAGTCTCACATCTGGCCAGCTGTTGAACCACTCTGCCAACAGGAATGGTTGCCAGAGAGCGTTGGAAATTGGCCTAAAAAAGTACTGAGAGGAAAAAAGATAGTAAATGTATTAATTGTGAAATCGGACATACACTTGAAACCAGCAGTCAGGGAGAACATGTGAGCATGCATTCCTGACATTTTTCAACATCTTTAGTTTGCACAGGCTGAGGAGCTGCTTGGAGGGTGAAAATGCAGAGGTTGGTTAAGAAACACCATGGATGATAACTGTAGAAATCCCCCTACAACTTACATATATGATTAAAATGCTATGCACATTGCTTACCACTCCAATCAGAAGAATTCTTTATTTTTAATCACTTTCTTGTGCTTACCCTATTTTTTGTGGATTTCACCTGAAATTAATTGTCCTGTTCCTTGATTTCAAATTCTGCTAAGACCTGTGTGGGGCCCTCACCGTGTCTCCACAGGAGGTGAAGCAAATGATGGTAGTCTCTGTAGTAGTGCAGCAGTTGCAAAAAGCTGTACAACTGGTTCTGTCAGGAGATACAGTAGTGCCAGACGAGGCGCTGGAGAAGACCCATGGTTATAATAACAAGAACAGAACTGGTGTAACTGATCATCTGTTGTGCAGTCACAAATATATATATATATATATATATATATATATATATAAACCCCACAATTTTAGATATGGGTTTATATTTTCCCTTTCTTCTACACATATGTGTGCAAATGGAGAAGAGAGAAAGAGGATTATAACTATTGTTCATTTGGTGGCAGTCCTGCAAATCTTCCTAGTACAAGTGAACCTACTGGGTTCAATAAGAGTATTTGCTTGATTAAAAATTTATACAACTTATTGTAGAAATGCTTATGATGTAGTGATATGATGTAGTGATACAAGCTTTTCCCCTCATAAAACAGGGAGCTCTTACTGTGAATCTATTGTATATACCAGATAGCACTTGTGTGGAGGTGGCATTGCTGAGGCTGGTGTGCGTTTCCGTCAGTGCTGTAATTGTGACTCCTCAGGAAAACGCTTCCACTGACTCTCATTAGTGCACAGGGCCCATGCAACACTCCTGCGTGGTCACTTCTGCTAAATCTTCATAAAAGAAAGAACTTGCAGAATGACTTGTGCCTGTTTGTTTAGCACTGTAAGTGATCACTTAGAGGATTATTACCATACCTCATGCTCTTCTGCAAGACGGTTTTCTTCCTTTTCCGAAGACTGTCTAAAAGAATTAGATCAGGGGTTGAAGCTGGCCACAAGGAGCCAGAGTTTTGCAGATCCTATGGGGGGGGG
>JAVJGJ010000057.1:21782332-21835342 GCA_035590215.1 Microhierax caerulescens
CCCCCCCCCCCCCCCCCCCCCCCCCCCCCCCCCCCCCCCCCCCCCCCCCCCCCCCCCCCCCCCAAATCACACTAAGAGTAAAACAGAGTTGTTTTTTTCCCCCTGCTACTCAATCAGTGGGTTTAGATCGTCTTCTATAGAAGTAATCAGTACACTAATCATAAACTCGATTGTGATTCTCCTCCTTCTGTTTCTTTTTCCAATGTTCTTTGTAGAGGATGAATTTGACAGAAAACTCAGATATGTTCCAGTTCCTATTCTACATACAATTATGTGATTAAATATGAGAAATCACAAAATTTTAAATTTAATTATTTTGCTCAGTATAAAATAATATTTTAAAAATATTTTTTATGTATCAAGATGATCTGATACTAGTACCTGTAGTTTTCCAAGCAGAAGCTTAGTTCTTGGTAGAAAAAACCCAGTATTCTAAGGATAGTGTGCAATATTTAGCTTCAACTAGTATCTGTGTCAGGAAGCGTTTTATTTGAGCTGTTTGCAAATATTCAGTGATTATAAAATATACTCCAGACTATGGGTTTTTTTTCTTCCTGCATTTTATAATCTATGAATTGAGATATCTCAGATAATTAAAATACCCTTTAATTATTTTTAAGAGTATGGGAATTTAATAGGCCTGTGGGAACACTCTAAATAAAAATAAAAAATGCCAAGTAAAGGCTAGTTAACAAGCAGGCTTTTTCATTAGGAAAAAGCACTTCTCCCTGGTATCAGACAATTTGTTATGTTTTTGCATAGGTTTTTTGGTTTTTTTTTTTTCTAGACAGACTCTTGCAGTGTGGTAACACATGTTCTGATCCTTGAAATCAATGTGGATATGACTCATACCTCTGAAGTCTGCAATCTTTTCTTCATAAAGCGAAGGAATATTCAACACTATGAAAACTTGCACATCTAGGAATATTGACGTACAATATTGGCAAAATACTCCTAATAGGAATGTACTGTATCAGTATAATGAAACAATCTCCCATGAGTGGAAAACACACATTTGTACAAACATGGGCTGTAGAAGGATTACTGTCTTTACTAGCAGGTTTTGTGGTCAGCTCAGTCAGAAACAGCACCTCTTACCTCTATTGGTTTGCTAGCAGAAATGCGGGGTATCCATTGCAGAATTAGGGGCCATTATCTGTATGAGTATTCCCTCGATTATTTCAGGTCAATTTAATATTTGTAAATGAATAGTGGGAAAAGCCCTTGATGGAACTTTTGGGTAGAGTCACAGAGAAAAAGTGGCCTTAGCTTGTGTAGGGCAGCAAGTGACAAAATCCTTGCCAAGTGATGGTTGCATAGACTGCATCTACCTGTCCTCTGCTAGTGGACTGCTGGGTCTAGCAGGGTAGACCATGCTTGTGCGTGCTATTGCCATGGCATTCATTTGCACGGCTCACCATCTGTCCTGCTGTGAAGAGCTGGCCTTTGGTGTACTTCGTATCTGGTGCTGTAACTGATTATTCGGAAATGTCTCCCTGCCCTCTGATTAATACTTCTCCAGCTTCAATTAAAATGTAGCATGAAGGGCTTTGGCCTTATTATTTTCCCCTTTACGTGCATGTCTGTAAGGAGGATAATTTTCATTTTTTTTTAATCAAAATCAACGCAAGTTACTCTCTTGTACTAAAATGAACCACATCAAACTGCAGAGCTTAGGCCTACATTAACCAAAGAATTTGGATGTAGGAAACCTCTAAGAATTTTGGCTGTCTGCTTCTCAAAATCCCAAGTAATACCCCAGAAGTCCTAAGGTCAATTTATATGATAACATTTTATTCAAGAGGTGAGGAATACTGAATGTTGTGTGGGAATAAGTACTGCTGCAGCTCAGGCCTTTACTAGTTGGTTGTGTACTGCCCAGGTCTGTGTGTATACTGGGCCCAGTGGGTTAGCCAGTTATAACAGTAAATATAAACAGTGATATTGCTTGTAACCATTCTTACTGCATTCACAAGTAAGCTTTTGGTGGGCTCCTTTCTAAGGGTCCTGTCCTTAGCCTCTCTCTTACAGTTCTTACAACCAGTAGCTGGATTTAAAGAGAGGGAGAGAGTCCTCCATTGCTTCATCTACTATTGCCTTATCCTTAGTAGGGACTTTAAACTCATCTCTTAAGCTACCAAGAAGCCACCATGATAGCAGCAGCATTTCTTTTCTTTCAGTAGCAGAGGGAGGGAGTGAGCTCAGTTGTCAACTGCTGTTGCTCATGAAGGGTTGCGTGTTCTTTCCACTTAGCCCTGCCCAGAACATGTGCGTGACTCGCGCTGTGATGCCAAGATGATCCCACCAGCTGTATGGCATTCTCGTCCAGAACATGGAGCCATTTAGCCTTGACTTAGGTACATTTACATTTGTGGGAAAACTCTTCCCATCTAACTTCAAGGATGATGGGAAAGGCAGGTTGGACCAGATATCAATGGAAGATGCCCTAAATTTGCCATGGTGCCCATGCCAAATATTTCTTTAAATCCTCAGTAATGGTGGTAACTAGCTGACTGGAAGCACTGGAAACACCTCACTACAGTTTACAAAAAGTTTCATTTCTGAAATGTAACTGGAGTTAAAAAAAAAAAGATGAACTCCAGTGGAAGACGAGACTTGAAACCTGAGTGGAGCAGTGAATTGGGTTAAGGTCTGCACAAAAGTGTATTGAATGAGAGCGAGTAAAGATATACAGCAAGGAATGGACCTGGCAGAAATGGAAAAACTTGAGGTACTAGAGAAAGGTAATAATTAAAGGAATAGCAATGAGAATGAGGGGAAATGAATAGAACGAGGTAGAAACAAAGTAAGACAAAGGGATGAACCGCTGTAAGGAGGAAGAAGCAAAAGGTCTGCAGTCCAGATTAGCATTTTATCTAATGGCCTGTGTTTTGCTGGTAGAAATAAGATGGAAAAGGCTGAGGTGGGAACTCTGATATTTTTACCGTGTCCTGTTTTTCTAGTTGCTTTATTTTGGAACTTGTAGTTTACAGTATTGGAGCAGGGATATAGAAGATGTGATCCTCTGCTTAACTGTAACTTCAGTCTGGTCACCAGCAATGGGATGGAGCTGTCTTAGCTCCTTTTTGGTTTTACAGCATCTCTTCTCTGCACCAATACAAAGGCCTCCAAAAGGAACAGGAAAATAGAGAATAGTCCCACAGTGTTACCAGTCTTTTCTTGCTTAAAGGTTATGGGTGGGTGAGGATGTGTGGGAGTCCGTGTCTGTCAAATATTTTTCAGATACTTTTTGGAGCAGCAGCAGCTGGTACAGGTGCTAGAACAGATCTGACCAGGCTCTGCTGCTCCTGCAGCAGACGGTGTTTCCTCAGGGACAAGGAGATGCACTCACAAACTCACAGTGACCTCAGTTTTGGAGGAAGGGCACAAAAATGCCCACAGCCAACCAGTCTTTCCTCCCAAGGGTGCCTTCTCCCACATTGCTTACTTGTTTGATTCTATTCAAGCAGCACTTTAGTCTTTAAAAATGAACCCCTGGCTGCTTGTATGGTAGAGTGTGTAATCTCTTCCAGAAACACATGTGGAGATGTATTCACTAGCCACGTATACGCAGTGCAACAGGGAGAGCAAAGGGGCTGCTGTGCTGGGAAGAGTGCATTAAATACTGTGACTGATTCAGAGCTGCCTCTTCCCCCTCCCTCAAACTGCTGTGGTAACACACCTCCTTAACTTCATCAGTCTCCTGTTACCTTGCATCACCCCTAAAGCAAGGCAGCCCTGGAATATCACAGAAGTAGTCCAGAGCAGGATAAATTTACTTGCTCCCACACCTAGGTGGAACAGGATCACTTCATTCACACTTTTTTACGCTGTTATCGTTCCCCATCGCTTAAGCTTGTCTGTGCTTGCAGCAGTGCCTGCTGCACTGCCTGCTGCTGACCGCCGCAACAGGCAGGCAAGGGATAAACTGTAATATCAGCTCATCTTCAGTGGCTCAGAGTTGTGACGGTGGTAGAAACCAAACAAAATTCCCATTTCCCCTTCTCCGGAGTGATGCCCGGGTAAACTGGATTTGCCATACAGTTTTAATCTGACATAGCTGCTAGCTTTGGTAGGCATGGGGGAACCAGTTTCAGAGGGAAGGTTGCAAAACAGAGCGAGCTAACTTTTGCCGAGCTATTAGAGATTTGCTGGGGTTAGGAATAAGCAAGTAGAGGAGGATTTCATCCCAATCTCTGCAGTTATCTGTGGTCATACCAGAGATGTAATTTGATGACCCCCATTTAAAAATATGTGATAGTTGGTGTGTAATACAATATACATGACCTACAGCTAGATGCTGTAGATGTTTCTTATGTAATAATTTTTACTGATGCTTTTGAGATTTTTTTTCTACTACTCTCTCTTCATAATTTTATCAAAAAAAGCCATATTTAAACCATAGATAAATATTTTTTCAAAGACATTCCCTAAGTTTCAGGGGGGCAAAGGGATGTACGTAAAGTGGTGGCAAATGTGGGGTTTGATGGGGGGTTTTGGGTTTTATTTTTTAGTTGTTGTTGTGAGGGTTTTTTGTTTTTGTTGTGGTTTGTTTTTTTTTTCCTGGAAAACAAAAGTTATCTCAGATTTTCAGAGAAATTCCAAAGTAAATATGGAAATATTCACCATATAATGCCTTATAGTCTCTCTCCAGTGTTTTTTCCTCTAAATCATGCTATCATAAATATGGAAATATTCTCCATATAATGCCTTATAGTCTCTCTCTAATGCTTTTTCCTCTAAATCATGTTATCACACTACACCCTGACTTCGTGCAGTCCTTTCTTACATCTAAGTAAGTAATACACGAAGAGAAATAAAGTCTGGATTTGACAGTCCTACTATAGAGTGTGCTTTCATATCATCATATAACAACGTATGCTGTTTACAAAAAATTTACTTGAGCTTTTAAAATGTCCCCCTATGTGTTTGACTGTGACTGCCTCCGCTGAATTTCAAAGGCTGACTACTCCCATCCTGCTCCTCCTCAGCTTTAATTTTACCTCGGTACAGTTCAGGAGGCTCCCTGCTCTACATAAATAACAGATAAATTGACAAGACAACCTTGACCACATTGTGGCCGCATCTCCTGACGTTGCAGGGAAATAAGAACTTCCCTCTTTTAAAGCAGATGCAGGCTGAGAAGCATGGGGCAGGAACTGTTGAGTTTTAATCCTAGATGGGATTAAATCCCGGGCTGTCTCTGTCACCTTGATCAAACTGCTGATGAGGGGGATTTTCAGGGGTGTAAAAGACAGTTAGGCATCCCTCTGTGATTGAAAAGCCCGGGAGTTCACCATTTTACGGCCCTTTGTGCTCTGAGTACCCCTGCCTCAGTGTCTCTGGCGAGCCTGCCCCATCCCTCAGGAGGGCCGGGCGTGCTTGGGAGTTCATGGCTAGAGGCCGAAGCACCACTGAGTCCCCCCCTGTTAGGATGGCTTTGAACAATGGCACATAGCTCCCCAACACCCTCCTTTCTAGCGCCGTTTTGTGCTTGACAGTTCAGCATGGAACAGAGAGTTAATTATTTTCACTGCTCCCCTTGAACGGAGGGAGCCTGTCTGACGTTTAGAGGGGCGAGGATGGTGGGCAGCGTGAGGGGAGCCAGCGGTGCGTGCCTCCGGCGGCCAGGCATGTTTGCTACTTTTAGGAAAGCTGGGGAGCAGCAATTAGCGGGCATGGGCAGTGCTCTTAAGGGGCGCGGGCTCCACTCCTGTAATACATCCCTTTCTTAATGTGACTTGATGTAGATAGAGCAGGGGCCTATCAGGTGTGAAAAGCCCTGCTGCTCCTGGCTTGGAGTGGCCTCCAGACAGCGATTTGGCAATGTCAATCTAGTCATGCTTGATTTGGACACTTAACGCAGTAAGGCAGGATTCCTCTCCCCCCGATCAACTTCTCAATTAGCAAGCTGCCTCCTGTAACAGCCTTGTTTCACAATCCCTCCGGGCCGCTTCAGGGGTCATTAGGGTGAGAAAACTCTCGTGTGAGCTCCTGCTCCAGCGAAGGCAAGGGAAGCTGAGAGATTTCCTAAATACATATAACCCTTTTTCAAGTTGTTTGCTTTCATGGGATTGATTCGTGGCACATTAAGAAGCTTAAGGCTTCAGTATCTTCTTTAAACTGCCCACCTTATCGCCTTTACAGCTGACAGTTTCCTGACAGCCAGAATGTAAGCAGAGATAACTAGTAGGTTAGTACGCACATATATATATTATATACGAATATTATATACGCCGCTTGGTATTTTCTGCTTAAAAAGGGGACGGGGGAGCTTTTCGTTTGTAGTCCCTGCAGTTTTGGTTAAAGAGCAGCCACTGTGAGCAGTAACTAATTTTAACGGCGGATCTGGTGAGGTATACAGAGGGTGCCGATACCCAGCTGCAGTCAGCGTAAAATAATAAATAGGCAAATTTATGTCCTCATCTCCCAAATTTCTTTCCTTTCTTTATTAGGGAGCAAACTATTGTTACATTAAATATTCAAACTACACAAAATCTCAAGGGCTTTCCTTTCCCACAATGTGTTACCAGTATTCATGCATATGAAGAACAGTAACCCATATACAAATGGCACCTTTTTTAATGAGCAATATATGTCAACATGACACCTTCTTATGAAATGCAGCTTTTTAGGTTCTGCCTTTGTGGATGTAATAATTGAGATGTTTCTAATATATGCAGTTACATTACCTGCTCATTGTTTGCGATTTTGTTCCTCTTCTAACTTTATACTGTTATAATGCTTCTAGCATTTGCCTCGATTCATGCTCAGTTTTGTTTAATTAGAAATATAATTTTCTGCTACATTAATTATAAATTTGAGTGAGACATTGGCAAAGAATTTCCTCGAGTATTCTTTTTAGAAGAGGAACAAAAATCATAGGGAGTGGGGAAGTAACTATAAAACCAGATACAGGTGTAAAAATATTGATATCTTAAAACCTAAACCATTTAATAAATACATGAGTGAAAAAAAATCAATTATTTGTAATCATTTAATTAATTCATCTTCTTATTTTAGTGCAGTATTTATTGAAACAACTGGGTTAATGCAAGAAAAACATCATGACAATTTGTCTCTGAATCTGACATATTTTGAAAGCATACTTCTAGAAGCAGCCCTAAACATGCTGAAATAGAGTTTTGAAAACTATATTATTTTTAAATCATCATTTTAATGTTTATATTTTGCTTGAAATATTTTTTCCCAAACCTGTTATGTTTTTGTGAATGCGTCGATGATACATAGATATCAGCAATGCATATGCATGCAGAATGCAATGTATATGGTGTATGTGCTTCTTCAAAGTACCCTGATGCTTTGATTTGTAACTGTTTAAGGTTTTACTTAAAATTCTGAACACCGTGCAGAGCATCGCCGTTTCAATGGAATACTTCAAATAGTAAGTCCTAAAGGTGACACAACAAAGGAAATACCTTAGATACTGGTGGCTTTTATTTATAAAGGAAATGCTCACATAGTCCAATGAAGGCAAACTTTACCTGTTTCCATTTCTATAGGAAGAGCAGTTCTATTAAACCATGGCTTTGTTGCATGAATTTGCAAGCACATCATATGATTTGTGTGAGTAGAATGAAATATTTGCGTGCCATCTAATGGATTGACGCATACTCTTTTTCCTAATTTCTAAGCATTTTGCTTACTGCAAACATTAAAAAAAAAATCTTCTCACTCACTATGCAGGACGCATCTTACAGTGATTTTTAGATAGGGGAAATTCCAAATACAAGAAAAGATACTGTGTTGCATAGTGTGGAAAATTTGACTCTTTTCCTTATCATTCTCTTCTGTGGAGCTATTTTGCTGTATTTATTTTACACAAGCTTACACACATGCACATCTAGTTTAGCTCTGTGAGCAATTTTCCAGAAAGCAGGTGTCGGGTAGTCTGAGTATCATATATCTGAATGTCCTTCTTGGGCAGATGCTTATGTCAGTGAGTAGCTGCTATAAATACATTTATATTTTTCATAGTATCTATCATTCAAGGCTCTTATGGGACTTTTGCACACCAAGCTTCCTGTTGTCCTTTTAACACAAAGCAAAGATGGGAAAATTGAGGTGCAAAGGGGAGATATTTGCACAAGGCCACTTAGCAAGGTAGCATAGGGACCAGGGATAGAGACTTCTTTTCCCTGCTCTAAATATTGACTCACACTCCCTACAAACTTTTGTCATGAACCTCTTAATGTAAAAAAAAAAAAATAAAAATTACTGTACCGCGGTGTTCCAAATAGCCTCTTTGATAACCGCTGGGCACAGTGCACCTCCTCTGTTGAACAGAACCAGGCTGGCACGAGGGGCCAGGGCTCTGCGGAGGTACAGCAATACACCTGCTCAGGAAACGTTGCCAGTTTGGAGCTCATGATGCCACGTATCATTATTCTGTCTGTTATATGTGTGCTCTTTTACAGCTTGCAGCATAGCTCTTATTCCCTGCCAAAATCTCCAGAGTGATTCCCACGAGCGGTGAGGTTTCTGGGCTGGGGATCACCACCTCGGAAAAAGCAATTCTCCCCATGTTTGTTGTATTCCTGGATACATATCTCCTAGCAAAACAAGATCTGGAAACACGATGAGAACCTTGTGGCGGTGCTTCCTACCTAAGCACGTCTTTGCCTACAGCATCATGGCATGAAAGAGCCTGCTAATGATTCTTAAATGTTCATTACTGTAGATCTTCTCCCGGAATATACTTCTCACCTTGAATGACCCATGTGTTGAATTTTAACTAAGGGAACCCATGATAGTAAGTCTGTCATGATGCTGGATTTTTTTTCCTCTCCAACTCTTAAAAGCCTTTTATTATAGGACTGCTTAAGGCATTCTTCAATTAGCATGGGCTGTATTGTGGCTGGAACAGCTGTTTACCATTTAATAAAGCATGGCATAATTTATTTTCAGAGTCTAGCAACCGTCTTTGCTATTACACCAGGGGAGAAACACAGTAACTGCATTGTTCGCAGCACTGATGAAAGAACTGTAGACTTTATTATATGACCTCATAGAACTATTAACTTACCCCCCACTTCTATTTCAATATGTATTTACCTGACAGTCTGTGCATTGATTTCTTGCCCAGAGGTTCTACATTCTCAGTCACCTCTGGGGCAAAATGAAAAATGTCTATGTTTTATGTCCCTCACATTAGGCAGCTAATTATATATTTGTACCTTAATTTCCTTCCCTTCCCCCATCTCCAGGGGCAAACTCCATATGTACCACTTAGACCTTTTCTCCTTAGTCAACAGAGAAACAATAGAGTGTTGGGAAATGGTAGAAGCTTGGCCACTGCTCATCAGAGGGCTTTCTGCTTCCTAGACCCCTTCTGTTTAGCTCTTTGTGGGGGGGATGAACCTGAAATGCACCATAGAAGCATCTCTGTTGGGTTCTTGCTTCCTCTGCAGCCATGTGGTTCTAATAGGGCAAGTGACAACCCCCACATTCATGTTGCAGGCAACACTGGCTCCCTCCTAGGAGGGACTGCAGGTCATCTGCACTACCTGACATCAGTTACGTGGTGTTACCACAAGGACAGATGGCTGCTCTCTGGAGCAGCATCCATGTGGCATTGCAAACATGACTCTTCCATAGGCACCACAGTGAAGGTCATCCCTGAGGGCCCCTCACTTCCTGCCCGTTCCTGGCAATCTTGTCAAGATATCACTGAACTGTCTTTGAGATCGTTCCTTCAGGTCAGGAGAAGGGAGGGCAGGTGGTAAACGGAGCTCAGCAATGCTTTGTTGCAACCTAAAGGTACAGGTACAGCCTTGAGTGATAGCAACACCGTGCAGTACGTGGCATAAAGCCCTGAACTAGCTTCCAGATCGGGAAACAGTGTAGATGCAGCTAAGTGGCAATGCAAGCAGCTAGTTAGCTGGGATGTGAACCTAATTAGCCCCAGTGGAGTGCTGCACAGACACAGTCACAGCACTTTGCAGACCCTGAACTGTACCACTGTGCTGTGCCAGTTAGACCTACCGCAAGGCTGAGAACCAGCTTGGGATATTACATTCTTGTTCTTTTTTGAGTTGGGGCATTAAATTTGTTTATAAGTTGCTTGAGTTTGACAATGGAAATACGTCAGCTGGGTATCTGCAGATTTTTACATTTCAGCCTGTGCATGTAGATGGATTTATATGCATGATTTAAAGTAAAGCATGTGTAGAAAGATGAAGTTTATATGGTCGCTTTGTAGAAATGGATGTAATATTGATGTTGACTTTACTAGTAGAAGTTTAAGGATGTCTTAATGCATGAGTGGTGGTGCAAAGCAGAGCCCTGAGTGCATTGGGAGGTCATTTTTAACTTGAATTTATTTCCACAATACCAGACATAGATCATTGTGCACTGTGCACAATCATCCTTGCTTTTCATCTGAGTCAATCAGAGTGGTTAAAGAAAATTTAAAATGAAACAAAATTGTAACTTGATTAAAAACAGTAAATTAAGGCAGAATACTCCTTAAAATTGCATTTTAGCTTTAAACTGAAAGTTTGATGATC
This sequence comes from Microhierax caerulescens, assembly GCA_035590215.1. NCBI lineage: Eukaryota > Metazoa > Chordata > Aves > Falconiformes > Falconidae > Microhierax > Microhierax caerulescens. The sequence continues at coordinate 21,792,862 of JAVJGJ010000057.1, forward strand.
TGACTACATGACTGAAGGGACAGGGTAGCAGACTGTGACATAAACGATGTAGCTATATTTGCTCCTAAGATGAACAAGGGGTTTTTGAAGTTGTGAGATTTAGGCTTCAGAGTTAATACTCCATTGACCAAACAAGAAAATTCCCACCTCCCAGAGCTTTTTCAAACTATAGATTCAGAAAAGTTGTATTACATCAGTAATGTCTGGTCATGCTTCAAATTTTTCAAGCCAAAATTAAGGCTAGTAATACTTACTTGAAATGAAAGCTTAGATTGTTTCACAGAACACAAATAACCTAATTAGGGAAGGATATAGAAGTAAATCTATATTTTGTTTTGAGTGTCTGGTTTGGAGGTGTTTGAAAATGGAATTCATCCATGTTAACCTCACATAAAGAATTCTTTCATGCAGTCTGCAGAGAAAAAAAAGGCTCAGTTTCATGAACTTCAGCAGGCACGGCACAGTGTTTGGCAAATAGTTTGCTCCACACGGGTGGAACAAACTGGAAGTCTGCACTGAGGGGAACAGCTCAGCTACATTAAGTTACGATCCAGTGTGGTGAGAGCAGTACATAAACCCCAGGTGCAAAAAGACAAAACCCCCTCCCTGCATCAAGTATGGACTTCAGCTTACACACAATTATTTTCTTCTACGAGTTGTATATAGTAGTATATACATATACTATATAGTATATACTACTATATATATAGTATATATGTACTATATATATAGTATAGTGTGAGAAGTAGCAGCTTCACCTGAGAGAGGTTTGCACCTCACCTGTCTTCAGTGTGCGGATCATGCTGAAGATACACAAGTGCTAAACATCACACACAGCCCAACTGAAGCCAGATGTGATTGCTCACATACCCAGGTTAGCTAAACATTCAGACAAGTAGCATGTGACTGTGCTGCGAGGCTACAGCCACGCTCTACCATCACATTTCCATCTGCCCACAATCCAGCTCCCAACTTAAAATTTTTAGAAGCAAAGGCCCTAGAGATGTACTGCAGCTCACCCTCAGCAAAAGCAGAGCTGTGTTTCCAGGTGGGCCATGACGGGTACCCTTACAAACAGCGTTAGAAATATCAGCATACTTCCAACATCAAGTTAATTCTTCAGTGTCTGAGTTTGCTTTTAAAATAAAACAAAGGGTACTGAGGTGAAAAGGTTTCTCAGTTCGTGTCTGGCAAAACTAACCCTCTTTTCACAGCATTACCAAACAAGGCAAACAGTGAATCAGTCTTTGATTTTAGTAGACATTTAAGCACGCTTCAGCAATTGTATTTGAATGCCTTCCATAATGTGCTTAAACTAACTGGACTGTTTGTTTGGCTTCTCTTTTTTTTTTTTTTTTTTTCATCTTTTTTTCAGCAGCATCTGAAATTGGGGACAAGATTTTAAGCTAATTTGGATAGGCAACTGAACCATCTTATCTAACTGTTCCCATGGTATGACAACTGTGATTTTAATTTTTTTAAAATAATTCAGCGCCCAGAGAGCTGAGCACTTGTGGGAATCTGGCCACCTCATCTGCAGCTGGGGAGTGCTGAAAATTTAGCTGAAGGCTCGGTGCTTTGATCTGTTGAGCATCCTGGTTTGCAACTTCATAGCATTCCCCTCTTTTGACACCCCAGTTTTGTCAAGAAAAGATTGTAAAAGAGAGAGGCTTAGAGAAGGAAGAAGAAGCAGCAAGGATACAGGAGGGAATCTAGAACTGTTTCAAATGTAGCCATTTTCTCCTTCGTTCAGTTTATTCCCGGCCTTTTTCCTTTCTTTCTAAGAGGTCTCTGTTTTACTGGCCCCTGCTGATTACTGAACCACAGTTAATTCAAACAGAGGCACCAAAAGTCTTTTACTGGATATTAGTGAGTGCAGTCAGGAGGTCTGTGGATGAGCAGGGTGAATGGGAACTCTCTGCTCTCGTTTCTCCTGCACTTGCGTGGTTTAACTCTGGTAGGCAAAGCGGGGCAGCTTCTCCTCTCCCCGTGGCTGGAAGCATGTTTCAGTTTTAGTGAGCATTTAGAAAGCTGTTCCAGGGAATGGAGGATGGGTGGGAGTGAAAGAAGTTTTGCAGGCATTCATAAAAATGCATGTGGGACAAATTTACCCGCTTCTTTTTTAATTTGACAGAGAGAATTTTCAAAAATATCTTGTGGGAAGTAAGAGAATATAGACTATTTAAAGCCAGCAGCAGTTGTGTCCCTAAGTCACTTAGAAACATCTAAGAAATCTCCATCTAATTAATCTAAATAATACTTAGCATGTAAAAATTACATGTTCTCTAAAACTATGCTTTTCAGTGTGCTTTGTAATCTAGATCCTTAGATAATTTTTTCTCTCTCTCATTAACTTTTACATTCTTTTATGTGGTTTTATGCTTCTCCAAATAGCATCTTAGGCTGTCTGAAATACTTGCTAAAGGCCAAATTCTGCCTTTCAGTGCATATAGCTTGAATTGAAATCCTGAATAATACACAAACCCACTAGGAAAAAAAGTTGATTGTCTATTTCAGTAAATATCTGATTACATTTAGAACTGTATGTGTGTATTATTTTGATCCTTTATGCACTGTGAAGAACAGAGGTTTGAAAGTAGCATTTCAATTTTTTATAGAAACAGTATCTAGCAGGGATATTACAATGTGAAGATTAGGTCTCACCTCCTTGTAACGAATAAATTGAGACCAAAATTAAGTGAGTTGCCAGGGTCACCCACTCAGTTAGTGGCAAAGGCAGGTTTAGAACTCAGCCTATATATATATTTTTTCCCTAATGAATCTAGTTAATCCACTAGTGAGAATGAAGAGAAAAAATCATTTGAAACCGTGTGAAACTATCTGTAATTACTGCACCACGGCAGAAATTCCATTTAATGTCTGCTTTGTCATTCCTGAATCTCAAGATGTTTTTTTCTCCTTCATTTTCCATTGTGCAAACAGACATTTTATACTCCTATAGGAAACCCAGACATCTTATCCAAATCATGTTGACATTTGAATATAAAATTAAAGTATGCAAAAGACTGCTGTTAGTAGCAAATCAATGGATCTTACAGAGGACAGCTGTCAAACAAGAATAGCAAAAAGGAGGAAGCTTGTGGGAGCAGCTGTAACCAACAACATTAGATCCTAGATCTTGTGAAAGTTCCATGTAATTTGACAGAGAATTATGACCTAAATCAGTTTCATTTCAGCGCGTATGCGATTCTGCGTAACAGTGCAGTTGCGGAATGGGGCATTTCTAAGGTAGTGATGAGAAACAGGTCCTGCCTCCTCACTCAGGGCCTCACCCGAAATCTGTAGGAGTGGATGGAAATTAGTGTCAATGTGGTTAAATTGGGTCCCTCTAGAAAGTGCCTGTCTCGTAAGTATAGTGTAGTTTTGTCAAATTCTCTGCTCTTTTGTAGATCTGTTTCCTTTCCTTGCTTTTTCTTGTCTTTCCCCTCCCCAACTTTTTTTCTTTTCTCATCTCTCAGTACTTAACCTTCAGGTTTCTGTTTAGTAAACCTTCCAAAGTAGAATCAATAGCCTGGTGCTTAATCACACTTTTTGCTGCTCAAAATGTCAGGTTTGAGCTTGTTTGTAGAAGGGCTTCTGCATGTCTTTCACTTTTTAGCTCCGTGCAGGATGTTCTGTACCGGTCAGATCCATTAAGAATGAAAGCTTTTGCTGTGGCTGATTGTTCTAATCTCTTTTGCAGTATATATGGCATAAATATAAAATTGAGATGTCAGTTCAGAATATCAAGAGATATGTCCTGGTACTTTTAAATTTTCTAATCCCTTCTTCCTAGCTGAAATCAGTAAGGATCAGTTTTCTAATCTGCTGAGGTAGCTAGGGCATAGTCTAACTACCTGTAAGCAGATGTGAGTTTAAGCACTCTCTTACCATAGGGAAAATGGTAAATAAGGCACAGAATGGTACCAGGCAGCTACGAGTACTAGTGGAAATGAAATCCTTGCTGCTTTTTTTGTAAAATAGACAAAGCAAGAGACCGTAGCTCAGTGTGTCAGCTCCAACTAAGAGCCTGTCAAGAAACTGTTTCTTCTCTCTAGGAGTAAAATTCGTATGTTTTAGAAACTTGTTTGTGTAACAGGTTTGAAGAAGGGAGGGAAACAAAATGGCATATGGAGAGCTGAGTGCACATACTCCTGTGCAAAGGAGTACATGAAGGTGGCTCCTGACTGATCTCTTGGTCCTTGGACAAAACTAAGGAGAAAGTCTAACACATGCATCGTTTTGCAGTAAATTAGATCAGATTTCCGCATCTCCGCACTCAGTCTGTGAGCTGACAGTTCAGTAAAATGTTCCCTTGTAAGGTTCGCCCTCTTAGGAAAAGGGGCAATAATTCATCATTAGAATTTCAGAGTCCAGGTGTAGATGAAAACTGATGGAGCCTCCAGCGAGGCAGGGAAAGTGCACAGAAGAAGAAAATTTTATCTGAAGCCTAATTCCCTGGTTACAGCAGAGAATAATTAAGATAATATTGCTTCAAGAGTTCTTTAATGATTAAAAATCACATATGCAGAATCCATAAATTGGAGGGCAACAAATTGGAAGGATACAGCGTCAGAGATCTGTTTTGTGCACGTTGTAGCGGGAAGCACACTGGTGGCACAACAGCAGCCCGGGCAGCCACAGGAGACCAGGCCCATTCCAAGGACTTTGTTTAGATGCAACAAATCATTTGTCTGTTATTAACCCAGAGCTTGTAATTATGCAGATTGCCATAGATTTTCCTGGGCCTGGAAGTGAGATTGAGGGTTGTTCACACTATAGCAGGCAGCTCAGGGCTGGCCATGCATTACTGAACTTGCCACATTTATCATGTTGACTGATGGCAGCAGAAGCAGGTCTCAGGTCCCAGTGGTTAATGTAGTGGGTAATTAACTGTCATTTGCCTAGTAATAGGCTGATGATCAATGGTTTGTGTGGAAACAAATTCTAATCAGGTAGCTGATAAATGCTCAGGGAGCGAGAGCAATTGAAATTGGGGGAAACTATGTCCAGAATTTCAAAATGGCATTGTGGGGTTTTTATTATTATTATTAATGGGAGAAAACTATGTTCTTCATATAAACAGCTTTATCCAAAATTAACAATAGCTAATATAAATCTCACGTGTTTGTTTTGTGTGTGGTGGGGAAGAACTAACAGTAAGGAAGGCCTCCTTCCCTTTATGTAATTGAAAAAAATTTAGTGTATCTGATACTTGGCTGAAGCAGCTTCCATGGGGGTCTCTCATTTCAGGACTGTAGAAATCTGTACATAGTGGATGCTGGGGCAGTAAATCTCCATCCTTCGCAGTGCTGAATGACAATCCCAAATTGTTTCAGTGCTCTGCAACACGCAAACTGCAATGCTAGCCATAATGGATTTCCACTTTCTCACGCACACAGACGTACCTCTGCAAAGAGGACGTGGCTGTGAAAGGTGACACAGCCTACACCTAGCACCCTCTCTAGCAAGGGTCTTGAGCTGTGTCTCAAATGTTCAGCTGTTGCACCTAAAACTACCTAAGCATCGAGGTTCTGTATGATCCCTCCACACTGAGCTTGAAGGCAGTAGACTAGTTCTCATGTTTGTGAGAAAAAAGTGGGGTTTTTCTCACAGAAAAAAAAAAAAAAAAGCGTTGCTGTTGTAGAGGCTTAAAGCCTGGCTTTCCTTTTACTGTAACCATATAGAATAGCTAGGTACTACATACCTACAGTGCTTACTCGGTACCTTTTGCAGCCTGATCTACTTTTCTTGTACAACTGAACTACCAGTCTTCTACATAGATGTGAAGGAAAACAGAACTGGCACTTTGGTCTGTGGATTTAGTCTTCTAATGCAAAGCCAGCCAAAGAAGGCGGAAAGCAACTAAGTATTGTGTCCTTCTTACAGATGAGGAATGAAAGTCTGAGTGGGATTTAGATAACCTCAGTGAAACCCATGCATGATGGAGATAGAATTGGAACAGAATGTTTTACAAAGGGAATATTCATAATCTGTTTAAATAACCTACAATTTTAGTGATCAGACTTAACAGAACTAGAAGTTCACTTGAGTCATTTTGACAAGAGCTGATGAGGATGGCCTTATCCCAGCACTTCTCCCAGTGATCATGGTAACCAGCTTCTCAGACAGGAGAAAAAGAGTCAACACTTTAAAAAAACACCCAGACACATACTACGTAGGCAGCACACCTTAAGTAGAAGCAGAAGGTAAAAGGTTTTAGAATTAAGTAAGCTTGTTGGTAACCCATGAAAATCAGTAAAATGGAGGGATGTGATTAAGAAACAGTGTTCATTTTTATGTTACCAAACTGAATTTTCAACAGAACACCTTTGAATTCATTAGTTTAGAACTGCTTTTAATTTGGTGTTTCCCTTGAGAGCCATTATATTTTTCTGCTGTCAGCCTGATATTGAGGAATAAAAAGAAAACTGGCAGATGTGGCGTTTTCATCTAGTGTGCTTCATAGTTAAAAACAGCCTTAACTGCTATTCACAAGCAGAGCATTACTTTTAATAATCCATCACAACTATTAAGTAGTTTAAATAAACTTAGTTTCAAAGATTGCTGCCATGTAGAGCTAACGTATTTTTTCTTGTTCATTATAATCCTTCTGTGTCACAAAAGGATGCATATGTGTGTTGGTGTTTTGTTTTTCCTTTTTTTTTTTTCCTTTTTTTTTTTTTTTTAATACACCCACTTAAAAAGTATTGGAAAATCTTTAACAAAGAGAATTTTTTAAAAAATCTATATAGATGTCTGGAAAAAACAGCATTTCATATTGTTCTTACAGTATTTTATACTTCTACTCCTGATGTGACTATATATAGTTTACAGCCTCATTTACTTTAATGCGCTACCTGAATAACATAATCATAGCAATAACTATGGTATAGGGTTGTAAGGTGCATGAACTGCTAATGCTTTCTGACAATTTAAATGACTTGTTCATAAAATGTTCTTTTAATAATAGTGGTAAAGCTTTTAGCACTAGATGTCAAAAATGAGAAGAGTATTGGCTTTTTCAAGTGTTATTTCTTTTCTAGCTAAAGTGTGTTTTAATAATAAATAGCACCAAAAGCCAAGGTTATGTGGCTCTCGTCTGTATGGCAGGATCCAAGCAGAAGACTCTTGCCGTGTATGCAAACAGCTTGACCTCTGTCTGCACAGTTATGTAACATCCTTAATCTGTTTACTATTTCTTTGTTTAGTTTAACAAGATGTTTCTTTTATCAGGAAAGGTCAGTATAACCTGCAGAAAAAAGTAACATCACAATAGGTGCAATATTAGTCTGTCACTGCTTCTATAAAGCTCTCCCTGGCAAAAAGGACTATGCCTTTGTATTGTAAATTGAGCAGACTTGTACCACGAAAGACCAGCTTTTCCAAAGGGAGGTGTGCTGGGAAGTCAATCAAAGGCCAGGCAACTGCTGAGAAAAAAAAGAAAAAAAAGAAACAAAACAAAACAAAAAAGATAAAAAACAAGTAAGTGTGGTTTTCAGTTAAGCATCTTCAGGAATATATTTCTTTCTGTATCTCCAGGTTATTTGGTGTTACAGGAAACTGTGCTGCCTGCAGTAAGCTCATACCTGCTTTTGAGATGGTGATGAGAGCAAAGGACAATGTTTATCACCTGGACTGTTTTGCATGTCAACTTTGTAATCAGAGGTAAGAGAATTTCTTGGGTCTGTTCCATAAGCTAAGTGCTAATTCGGCACTAGTGTGGGCATACGTTCAAGTGAAGAGGAAACATCTACCAGTAATGGAAACCCAACACTGAGAGTAAGACCTGGATACTTTTCCTGGGACTGATACAGAAAATCTTTCATGACCTTGGCCAGAAAACTTTTTGTGCCTCAAATCCCGCATCAATAAAAAAGAGTAATGTTGCTCCCTCTCCTTCAAAAGGCTGTCTGTCAAGTTTAATTAATTAATATTTATAAAGGACTTTGAGATCCTTTTCTGCAGAAGAGCATAGCAGTACCATTTGTCATTATTACATTAATTTCACTTTAATTTTTCATTTTTATGACATTTATTTCTTTTAATGTACATGTTGTTTCTTCCTGTTGCTAGAACTGTAATCACTTAAACTTAGGAGATGTTCCCATCATTTTCTCTGTAGCAGCACTGGACTTCTTGAGCTATATTTTTATTTCCATATTCTAACTGTAGGTTATAAAAATCCCAAGGATCCAAACCTGACACTTTGTTCTGAAGCATCATCCATAAGCTAGAGTTGCAGAACAAATGTCAAAAATGGTAGAATTGTAACAACTGACTTTTTCAGAGGTGAATACAGCTGAATTTATAGCAACAACATTCAGAGTGGTGACCAAATCCTGTCAGAGATTTCACCAAGAGCTCCATTTCTGACTCCACGAGAGCTGCTAGCAGCTTTGCCAATGACTTCTATGAAGCCTAGGAAATGAAAGAACCAATTATGTCCATTCCTTAATGCACCTATTATTTGAAGTTATTTTTTCAGTTATTACATGATCCTAAGAGTTTTATAGCATTAATATTTTTTTCATTTTCAGGTGGGAAGAAACATGATGTACATTACTAGGGAAGAAACAAAAAGTTAGGAAGATAGTAATCTAACACGACAAAGTTAGATACAGCTCTAAATAAGCTGTGCTAACACACATTGTCCTACAATGTATTATTTTGTAACACTGTAGTCATTTAAAAATCAAACATCCCTAAAGAACCATAAAATGTACAGCTGCTAATAAGTGTAGCACACTACAATTACGCTCTTTAAAAAAAGCCAAATTGACCTTTTTCATCATGTTGCATGGGAAATTAAAATACCAGGCAAGTAATAACCACTGCTTAAACTATATAATAATGCAAAGTAATTATAGGTTCTAATGCTATTTAAAGTCCTTTATCAATTTTGTCTTGCCACAGAAATAAGAGGCTGTATTCTGAGTAAGGCAGGCAGAGCCTTCCATAGTACTGACTTAAGTGAGACACATGCACAGTCCTAGGTTTCGTTTCTTAAACCCTTCACATCCCTGTTTTTTTCAAACCACAGTTCTAGTATCATTATTAAAGCACCTAATATATTTCTGTTGTTCGCTTCATTTATTACATGCCATAATGGGGCTGCATATCTTTAGAGTTGGTTATGCACAATTAGCACTTAGTTATTGTCTTGTCACTTCAGCCCATACAAGACAAACTTCTTTAATGTAAGAAGTCAGCCAATCTTCATCAGTCAAGCAAGGCAGACAATGTTTGTTACCCAGAGTGCAAAAGATTTTCATCATCGTTAGCACTCCTGGATCTGAGGAGGTGAACTTTCTTTTTCTCCTCGCCCCCCTCTGCAAAAAAGGGAAGCTGTTGTGATTATTTTTGATATTCCTCTTTTACCATTACAAGTGTGAATTAATGTACAATTTCACTTTGCAGCTAATATACATCATTTGGTGCCCTAGGGCCACTGAGCTACCTTTGGTTTGATTTTTACTTTTCATGTACTTTGGGCGAAGGGTTGCTTAAATAGTTTTATAGGAGTCTTAGGCTGGGAACAAAAGCATTGATTTACCTGAAATACAGTCTAGTTCATCTAGTCAAGACAGGGAGCAGTTCCAGAAGTTTCAAAAAAATTCAGAAATTCTCAAAATTGTCCCTATCTTGATCATATTGCTATCGCTCTCATGGAGCCTAGTAAGACAGACTGCCTGTAAAGTACCGTTTTTCCTCACAATTTGGGGCTAATGGCACTCTGAAGAATAAATTTCATTTTTTTTTAATCATAAATCCTGTATCATGGATGCTCCAACATAGCTCTTCTGCAGTTCCTATGACAAAACATCCCACTGATGACATTCTCTCATTAATAAATAGCTTTAACTCTTTTGTTTTTCATTACTTGTATAACAATAAAACCCAAAAATGCTAGACACCTGACCCATCACCAGTTTTGGAATTTTTTTTTTATATCTGCTATGAAACCTCTTTTTTCTTTTAAACTTAATAATCTTGACAGATACCATGCCATTAATAATTTCTGTTGTCCTTCCCAGGATCCTGTTTTAATTCCTCTAGTTAAGCTAATCAAAACCAAACCGCAGATTCTGAGTAAGGATGAATTTGTAAGATAGCAGTTTAACTTACTTTATTCCATGCTGCCCCTTTGTATGCAAAACAAAGTTATCGAGGGGTTTTAGATTTGCTCTTTCCTCTCACTCCAGCCACTATCCCTAATGTGTAATTTATCTGTTAATATAGAGAATTTTTTTATTTACAAACACATCAGTAATAGCCAAAAATCACCAAGAGAAGTAGAAAGGCATACCAGCTATTGTACGACTTGTATGTTCGACCTTATTGCCCACCTTCACATTCTCTCCTCCTATTAAATTTTAAATTGTTTGGGTCATTCTTTATACCAATAAAAGTACAACGTATCTTGAGTACTACTGCAGAGTATATAAGGCTCTCTGTTCAGTTCCATATTTCAGATCTTCACTTATCCACCATTTAGGTTTTTTTCCTAACAGAATATGTGCAATGTCCATGAGTAGACTAAATCATTTCTTCAGCTTGCATTACTTTGGTTTTGCCAACGCTGACTTTCTTCTGACGTTCTTTCCTTGGTTGCTCCTTCCCGTCCCTTCTGCCTTCCAAGCTAGCCAATAATTATATTAACTCACATCACACCAGTCCTTGGGGCAGCCTGCTCTTCAGGCTTGCTATCGCATGACCCTTGTAGTCCTACCCTTTAAACAGTTGATCCTGGCCCAATGAGAGAGAGGCCTGGCATTTTTGCCTCGTGCTTTTTGTGAAAGATTTAGTGATTTTTCTGCTTTTATGTACAAGTTCACTGTTCGCTTTATTATTTTTGAGTATCTACAACTCACCATCCGCTCAAGTCTTATTGTGGATGGTAGTTACACCCTCTTGATTTCAGGGGACTTTTGTTTTGGTCATGAACTCTGTTTCTGAACTGACTTATAACGAGCCTGTCCCTCTTATTGGCCTCCTGAAGGCTACATTTTCTGAGTGAGAAGAAAAACGCATTGTCTCACATACTGTAATCTAGGAAGACAGACTGTAGCAGGACTGTAGACATAGGCAGGACTGAAAGAGATCTCCTGAGCCACCAAGTCTAGTCCCCTGGTGTCAAATAGGCACTGTCTTGTATTTTCCCTTTCATAAAGCTATTCAGCTCTAGGATCTAATTGCTCCATCCAGCCATTTTTTTGACATATTTTCCATTTTTTCTTGATACTGATGCTTAAAGGTGTAGGGATTTTGTGAATATTAAGCTCTTCTTCTAGCCTAAAGGTTTTAGCATTCCCTTATCTTTCACATCTCTGTCCAGCTTACTCCTAACTTGAAGTTTTTCCATCTCCTAAATACCTGCAGAGCTTAGTGACAGTCATCTTAATGGTGTGAGTGCTTCCCTTTCTTCTCTGTAAACAAACTCCTCCTCTGAAGCACTTCACCTCACATTGGCAGTAGCCTTTATACAGTTAATTTCTGCGGAAAATTTAAAGAAAAGAAAAAAAAGAAAAAGAAACCACTGGAAAAATAAACCTGTAAACAGACACTGCCTTTCACACTTTGTCAGGTTGCATGTGTGTGACTAGCAAAATGGAGTGGAAAATCTTGTGAGTGGGCTCAGCTGTATCTTCGCTTGACACTTTTGACTACAGTGATGATGTCAGTCTGCCTTTGGCTTTCCCACTTTCCGGAGTTTCTGTGTCCTTCCTTTCACTCTCTGTCAGCTGCTTTAGCAGCTTGTTCCATACTTCTGTGATATTTTCTCTCTGCCGTTTGAAGTCAACTCAGGATATGGTTTAAAGCCCCCATCTGCTATCACTGAGGGGAGTTTAAATCAGCTGTTCTATCCTTCTATCCGAAAAAGCCTTTCTTTTAATGGGAATTGGACTGAAAATGGTTATACACTCATTCAAACTGCTGTCCTGATGTAGCTGTGAACACTTACCTCCAGTATAAACTGTAAAAAGCCCTCACAATGCCGTCTTTGTTCTCTGTCAAGCCAGAGGGGGAGAATGCAATGCCAGGGACATCCTTACTTCAAACACCAACATTAGATTTTTGCATGACTGATCATTTTATAAATTCTGAAGACCTGAATACTGCTTATTTTCAATGAGTGTCTCTAAATTTAAAAGAAAAATGAATACATTTTCCATACCTGCTTTTAAAAAAACAGTAAATGAAAAGTGCACACCAAGTTGAGGTTTGTTGCTGTAAATTGAAGTAGGATTCTGTGTGTATATATATTACATTGTACTGGTAAAAATACACAAACTCAGGCGCAGCTCCCACTTTCCAGCCTTTGACAATAAATGGACATTTTGACAGAACCCTGGAATTAGTAAACCATAGCTGTGGACTGATGAACTGTGATGTAGAACACTGGCTTTGTTCTCTTAGTGATACACACAGATTAATATTAGAGTTATACCAGAAACACAAAGCAGCTTTAAAAATAAAGAGGAAAGGAGGAAAAGCAGAGGGCAAGTTACACCACTGATTGCACAGAGCAGAGGGTAAGGGTGTGGGTATGGTGGGTTTGAGCTTTTCTAGTCCTGGAGGAAATGAAATGCTTCCAGATTTTCATTCTACAACAACAAGGATCTGACATCACCAGAGGAGTGACTTCACACATAGCCATCTTTGGTTGCAGCGGTATTTTTCTGGCTTTCTTAAAAAGTTTTCAGTACCTCAACACACGTTCTGTACATCAGAAAAAATGACAAACAGCAGTGAGATCTCTGTAAATATCTGTCTGAACAATGAAATAGCTATTTCCCAAAATGGAAGTTTTATACTTCTTGCAATTAGTCTAGGTGCACCTTCTCCTTCCAAACAAGGTGATAACAGAGGTCATTTTGTAATGTAAATGGCCTTACTTTTGCCATTGTAAAATATGAAAGGAGTTCTAGGATGTAGGTTAATTATAATGGTCATTCTACTAATGTCACAGTCGTGTCAAAAGTACTATTATCAATTTATGGTGGTAAGTCCAATCTGGCATGTTAATGCAGCCTATTGTATATTTTCTTCTGTTCATCTTGCATGCCTATTAAATAAATTGGGTGCGGGTTTTAGGGAAGGCTGAAGACTACCATCTGCCTTCTAGAAGAATAATAGTTCTGCTTTGTTATATACCCCTAACCCAGTGGCATCTTAATATGCTCCTTGACTCCATTTGATATACATGCCCAAGCTGTGCCCTGATTTATGTCCAATGCCAATTTCATAAAAAAACCCAAAACAACAAACAACAAAACACTTGCCAGAGGTGGAAGGCTAAGCTTGAATTTACCTTCCCTTTTAAAGCTAAGTCAGGTTTAAATCCTGGAGTGTGCCAACCCAATCTGAAGTAGTTGCAAGATTTAGCTCTTTGACTTCAGAAGAGGCTAAATCTGCTTTTTAGAGTCAAATAAGGTTGAAAGTGAGGATGGACAGTATTTGTCATGCTTCTTCTGTCTACTTGCCCTGTCTCATTGTATTTGGGAGCTAGCATGCCATGTTTATGTGTTTCACCTGGTTCTTACCTCTTTGTCACCCAACAAGTGCATAATTCACACATTTAATACACAGGGGCACATGCAAGACTCACTGTCAGTCTTTGCCAATGTGTTTCAGTCACTGAACTTGCTCAATGCGAGAATGTTTGCAGAATTTGGACCATAAGTATCGCAAGTAATGGCTTTCCCCCAAGGCACAGAGCACCAGCATGCAAACACAGCTCTAGATGAACCCAGAGAGTGTCTCACCATGCAGACAGACCCCCACCCCACAGGTTATCATACAGCCAAGCGTGTCTAGACAGGACACTGGCAGCCTCTCCGCAAGACAGCTGTACACTTGGAAGGTAAATGATTTGTGGAACTGTGTATGTTTAAAGCCATTCATGCATAAAGCTGTCAAATGCCATGTAGACATAGGTAGAGCATTTCTGGCTCGACATATTAACATAGCAAAACCATAAGGCATTGACACTTTTTATTGGGAAAGGTATCCTGACTCCCTCGTGTAGCTGGTGCAGTTTAATTCAAGCCATGGCACTTCTCTGAGGGCTGAAAAACAAAATCTTTCAGCCAGGCTTTTGATGTAAACAATATTACACGAAATGACATATGAAAGTATTGCTGTGCAAGTGAATTGCACTTCAACAGCGTATTTTTCATTTGCTAAATATTTTAAAGAAATTAGTCTGCTAAGCTCTGTATTACACTGGAACACAGAGGAATACTCCACTGAATAACACTCGGGGTTCAGAGTGAGTGCTTTCTGCTGGGCGAACAGAGGTGGTTGTGTCACCCACCAGTGCCTGACCTGCAAGAAGAGACACGCTGCTGCGCAATAACCCTCTGATGTGGTGGGCACTGCCAGCCAGACATCTCCCACTCAGTACCCAGCAGTAGTCATTGGGCAAACTGTAATGGAGTGACTGATTTGTCACAATACGTAACTTCCCCTGATTTAGCCCGTATTAATCCATATGTTCATTTAAGAGAAACTAAGAAAGGCTATTTTTTAATTTTTTTAAAAAATGTGACTTCTTTGGGAAAAACACTTTTACATATTGGCACTGGTTAAGACTCCTTTAATCTGGTACAATGCACAAAAGAATTTTTGTCAGCATTGCTGTCAGTGGACAAAAATACAAAAGACAGAAACTAGAGAAACCACAAAATAACTTCATTGCTTCAAGAATTCTGTATTTCAACATACCTTCTCAAAATACTTTTGTGTTGTTAGTAACCTAATATATCAGGATTGGGGGGGGGGGGGGGATATGGATAGCAGGAACCTGTAAACTCTATGAAATTCTTGACCATAAATAACTTAAAAGATTTCGGGATCATTCCATAATCTCTATTTTCAATCATCAGCAGCAGCAGGCAGTAATCCTACAGAAAAAAAAAGAAGTCCACAAATAAACAAACCAATTTTCCTTTAAGAGCAGAGCTAATTCTTTTCAATCCACTTTTTTATTACACTATTTTCCCTCTATCTATTTAGCTAGCATAAGGATAAATTTCCAAAGCTACCCAGTTGGAAAATAAATGGGTTCACTGTTTGTCTAGCATTCCAATCTTCACAAATGTAAATCAGTCCAACTGCTACTCATTTAAACCTCCACCTTCACAAAACATTAAAGGACTGCTTTCCATACACAATTTAAACTGTGACAATTCACCAAGATTTCTGCTTGAACATCATTAGAAATTGACTATCTGATAAAGAGAGACCACTATCAGAGGTCAGGCGGGTCAACCTGTGTCATTTACGTAGTTTTACTGGGTCAACTACAGCAGGCACCACTATTTGAAGGTTAAATTGTTACAATTAAATACATATACAGCTATTCCCATAGCTACTCTGTTGTTAAATCTACCGTAAACAACACAAGCATTTATATCTGACCCTAATTGTGTCCAAGATGTCACCATTTGGAAATTATACAAAAAAGGACATTATAATCTGTTACACATTGAACAATATTTTATGTAGTGAGATCCATAATTAGCTGGTAGAAACTGGTTTCATTTATTCACATCAGTGTTAAGGGGTTCATTTAGGTTACTTTCTTTCATTTTAATTGGAATAATGCGAGCAGTGCCTCCCAATATATTTTATAGCTGGAGAGTTCACTATAAACAAAGGCACGTAACCCTGCCAAGGCAGTCACTAGGGAAACTCTTTTTCTATGCATTGGCCCTATTCACTTGTTCCCTAAGTATCTTCAAAAAGATTGGCTTTGGCGGGGGGAAGGGTTGAGGAGGGTGTCACTGAAGAGCCTTCTTATATTGAAGCATACTGCTTAGCTGGAAAATCCTACTTTACTCGAAGTTTGAAGCCAGCCAGCCAGAAGCTTTAACGTTATGTGATTTTTCTACTCACCAAAGAAAATCAAATTAAATATCTCAGTAGAGTTTTGTAGCAATCAGATCATTCTGATGCACATAATAGTATAACAAGGTAGGTATACTGATACCGTAAGAGAGAAAGTAGTTAGCTGAGTAACTACATTTATAATCAACTCCTACTGGAAAAAAGAAAAAGGTTTCTCTGCATGCCTGTCTGTGTATCTCTAGATTGCACTACAGTATATGTAAAGTTGTGTGTATGCTAGGAACAGTTCTCAAAACCACCAGTTTAAATAAATTCTGGTAAAATATCCAACTGGAATGTAACGAGAAATTCTTAGTGGTACACCTGCGCAAGACAAATGTTAACGTATCTCAGATGGGCTTCTCACTGTATACAATCACTTTCTTTTCCTTCTGATTTGCATGAAAGCAGGACATTTACTTTTCACTCAACTCAGTAGCCTGGGATTTTATTCTTTTTTTATCTGTGTGCTAGTGACCTGATCCAAGACTCCCACAGTCTTCGGTGGACTTTGAATGACATCTTTGGCTGGGGAAGCAAAAGCACTTGAATGCACTAGATTTTGTGAAAGCACAGGATTAATTCTGATACCAGAGCAATTCCTCTGCTGGGCTTTCACATACATGCACTATGTATGTCTATGAGCACTGCGACAGACAGCAAAGGTGTTAGCTGTGCAGTCAGGGCAAAAACATTGTGAACACTTGCTGTACAATCCCTATGTGTAAGATCATATCACACCATTCATCCTGAAACTACCTTTTTTCTTCCTTTATTATTATAATTTCAGATTTTGCGTTGGAGACAAATTTTTCCTGAAGAACAACATGATTCTGTGCCAGACAGACTATGAGGAGGGTTTAATGAAAGAAGGTTATGCACCCCAGGTTCGCTGATCTGATGCCACACCATTAAGAATAAAAAGCACTATGTTCTTTTATCTTTTTTGCTCAACTTGTATATAAGAAATGACACAGGAACCTACTGAATAGCATAGATATAGGGAGACAGAATGGTTGCGTGAAATAAAAGGCGGACTGCATCTGTATGTAGTGAAAATTGCTCCAGTTCAGAGTTGAATGTTAATTAAAAAGGTACTGTACATACAGCTGGATTCTTTTTGCTTGCTCTTGGGGTTTTTGGTTTGTTTGGTTTTTTTGTTTCTTTTTGTGTCATTTGGCATGAGATGTTTATTTTGGACTATTGTATATAATGTATTGTAATATTTGAAGCACAAATGTAATACAGTTTTATTGTGTTACCATTTGTGTTCATGTTTGCTTCTTTGTATTGTTGCATTTAGTACAATCAGTGTCTAAACTTACTGTATATTTATGCTTTCTGTATCTACCAGCTATTTTAAATGAGCTGTATCTTTCTAGTAAAAAGCATTAAAGAGCAAATCCCAACCATTACGTTACACTTAGAGCTTAAGAATACTGTTTACATTAAAACTATTTAGAAAACTAATAACTCTAGCAGCACCTGCTGCTAATGATGCTATCGTTAAGGGTCTATCAGCACTTCTCTTATAAGCCTCTATTTTTCAGGGGTTAAGCATCTACTGTTTAATTGCATAGATTTTCCTCAAAGAGCACTTTTATTTTACTACAAAATTTTGAAAAACAAATCTGACCGGTTTGGGATATATTATAAAGGCTGCAAAAGTTAATGATTTTGGGTGCTGCTTTTCTGCCCCTTAGGCATTCAGAATGCCTGGATTTGATTTTTAATTTAGCTGGAATTTAAGCCCTAATGCAAACCAGTGCCTCTGGTTATCTTATTTTATATATATATAAAAATATAAATATATGTTATTTTTCTGAAATCTTTTAATTTGGGGGGAGGGGGGGAAGGAAAGGGAGAGGACTTTTGTTTATATACATTCTAAAAATTTCTTAAAATTTGAGGGGTCTTTCTTCCTCTCTCTCTTTTTTGTTTTTCTTTTTTTTTTTTTTTTTTAATCAGGGCTTAACCCTAAAATTTTCTGGGGCTGTGTCCTCAACAAACCCTGGAAAAAAGTGAAAGTAGAAGGCAATGTAAACAGCCCCCTCTGAGGGTCTATTTACATTAAAGAAATGACCCCGAGCTGACACTAGGAGAGTGACTTCTTACTAATTACCCACCTCGGTGAGTGCAGAAGGTGATTTAAATGCTGATGTGGATGGGACAAAACTTTGAAGTATCAATACAGAAAGTGAAAGCTACTACACTGGACTGCACAGGTACTTTGCTGTCCGTGCCAGCATCCTACAAGTTTGCCTCATCAATACTGGCAATTAAAAGCCTTTTGACAGAGGTGGAGTCACTGCTGACAGGTACTGTTGGCAATCAGTCCGCTTCTTAGGAGAGGTGGACCTCAGTTTTTAAAGCCATGAAGCTATAGCATCAGCCGGATGTCCCTAAGTGCTCATACCCCCGACAGAGCTTACAGGTGTTTGGCAAAGGAAAGCAGGATGAATGTTTAAAAAGTTGTTAAATGCATATTTAATTCTTTTCTGTTTGCCACTGTATTCTAGCTCACTGGGAAAACACTTAAGAAAACAACATTAAAGAAAAGAAAAGAAAAAAAAAAAGAAAGAAAAGAAACTCTCTATGCCCTGTGTTGCTATGAAGCTGAGCTCTTGTTTTTATTTAGAATAAGAGCCCTCACCATTGCTCAAGTTGTCCTTCCCTGCTCTTCCTGTCCTGTTGTGCAGTTTCAACATGTTTTTCCTGGAGATGGGGAAAGAAACTTTGTAATGCAGTGGGTGATTCTTCTAGCGTATGGTTTGAAATGCACTGCACAGTAGCTTGATTTAGAAATGGATATTTAGTTCTAATGACTGTTGTTACAGTGTGGTTTTGTTTCTGGCTGTGAACCCTTTTAAAAACACATGTCTCACAAAACTTGACTTTGACTCATACAGGACCAGTAAGAAATGCAACAACTCCTCAGGCTGTTCTTGCTAATTAGAAGAAGTAGCTCCACATAGCTTTTCAAATTAAATTTAACCCTATTTTGTGGACTATCTTCCTTCCTAAAGTCTCTCTTCTACTCCCTTCCACAGTCCCTTAATGTCTTTGGGACAGAGGAGCAGTTGATGTCAGAGGTACTATTAGGCTCTTCCAGATCTACTTCAAGTGCAATAAACAAGTTGTCCTTTCCATGAAGGTGAGGATGACCAGAAAGGCAAGAGTCATATTATTTTATTTTGATTCCAATTTCAAATTGGAATTTTCAAATTTCAATTTTCAAATTTCAAATTCTCCAGCCTCTGTTTTGTCTTTCAGTTAGAAGCCAGACAGATCTCTTATGTTTTCCATTAGTAGACTACCAACTGAATAGAAATCCCTGGTTCAGAAATAGGGCTGGTGAACAGGAAAGAAGGGACTTTGGTTCTGTCACTGACTTGCTGTAAGCTCGGGCAAGTCACTTGACTTCTCTGTGCCTCAGTTGCCCCTGTCTGAAGAATGGGGCTAATGCATACACTGCTTTTGTAAAGCATTTTTGGCTCTTCATAAAACCAGGAGCTATGCATGCAAACGTTACTAGTAGCATTAGGACATTCTGGGAGAAGCAGAGTATTCTTCTGTGCAGTAAGAAACCAGAGATCTGAGTTCGGAGAGCACCAACACCAACTAGGCCTGCAGAAGGCTTTGTTGGGGATGAAGGCAGCGACACACTCCTAGTGCTGTAAATGCTAAAGCGCGCTCATCACCAAAACCTGCCGCTGCTCAGCCCTCTATGGGGTAAATGTGCAAAGCGTAATGGGAGAATAGTGGCACGTCATTACATGCCACGTTACTTATATGTGCATGTTTTCTGACATATGCTCAAAATAGGGAAGAGGAGGGTGGTCCTGCTATGGAGAAAAAAATAGTCTCGCCATTCTATCAACTATAACTGATGTAAAGATAAAGAAATATTGAAATGCTTATTTGAAGTGCTGCAATGTTATGGCACTGCGTTGAGCACTTTAAGCTCATATATCTCATTCATATACATAACTAACATTTGTATGTAGAGGATACAGCATAAACGTGGATTTGATGTAGGGCAAAGATCAATTACAGATTTTCCTGTATTTCAAACTTCCATCTTGCCTGGCTGTTAAAATAATAACTGGGAGCTGAAATACTTACTGGAAACATTTACAACTCCAATAAAGTATAATATCATAAGACAATATTGAAAAGAGATTATCTGCCAGGCCGATTTATTGATCTTTTTGACAGAGGCCTAGACCATTCCTTTGGGTTACTTTTAGTTATCTACCTTAGGTTTCCTTCTCCACCACCGTGTGTGTCAACATGCTCTGTCTGCATACAGCAAAATATTCTGCTAGTTGCTCAGTGTGTGCTCATTTGCCAGGCAGGAATGCTTCCACTTGTGTCTCCTGTCTTTAGGGTATTTTATCTCTATCTGTACATATCTGTATCTAAGTTTAACCAGACAAAAATTATAATAATAATAATTTAAAAAATGCATTGATCTTGGGTTGCTGGTTTTTAAGCCACATAGCAAAGTACATATTATCAAACCTTGATTTTCAACTGTAGAAAGATCCTCTGCCAACCATAACCTGCTGCGTCTATTATCTGCTGTGACTAGTAATGAGTCAAGATAGCCTGGATTCTGCAGACGCAGTGACCAGGGCTAAAAGTCTCTGATCTGTTTCATAATTGTATTTTTATCTTGTTCAACATATTTTCTGAGGGTTTTTTTAAGCACACCTTCCTGCGTCTTCCTACCCTCCCAAAATGCTCAAATTTATGCTCATGTAATGTAAATAAAGAAAAAATCATCCAGCAACCCCTCAGATGTTCCTAATTGCCTACACATAAAATGACATGAGGAAAATATATTTTAAAGTGGTCAGTGAGAAGGAAGACTGTGGGAAAAAGAAAAAAGCAAACAGGGACTGTTGCAAGGTTTCACCTGTACAGACAAAGTACTTTAAAGGCTTTTTCAACATAATATACAGCAGCTTCTTATAATTTTCTCAGCAGTAGGTAGTTTACAGTCATCTGTACCTAGAACAAATCTTGTCAAAAATAAAGGTCTGTAGTGATTGCTGGGTATAATTTTATACATTTAGCTGATTCTTCTGAAAGCTTCCACTGTGCTGCTGTTGTCAGACTAAATTACCAATTTAGCCATTTGTTGTTTAATGAATAAAAAACTCCTATGGCATTGGAGATGTTGTGGTTTCAATAAAGCAAAAGCTTTAACAACTCAAACTATAGAAAGCAAAGTGTGTACTGTATATAAGAACAGTGGTTTTATTTTTTTAAATACCACTTTAGATAAAAAAAGCCAATTACATATTCACTTACTACATTTCTCCTACTTCAGTCCGATGATGCAGACCAAACCTGTTTACTGTTCAGTACCTTACAAAAGGAAACCAAAATACATATGTGCAAGGTAATAGGCCATTAGCAGAAACATATTCTCAGTGAAAATCTTTGGTGTGGGCACCATTTCTAGGAGCTGCCAAATGTGGGTGATAGAAATATTATCAAGGAAGTGATTTTAATACTATTTAAGGCATTAAAAGCTGAAGAGTATCTGTTAAAAGCTTTAAAGTAAGGGTTGCATGTATCTAATACCTTTTAAAATGCCCTTCTGCTGATTTATATTCATCCTGAACCTGCTAATAATGAGTATACATAAGCAAATACCATCTTCCACCTATTCAGCATGTCATTGGTATGAAAGCCCCAGAAAATATCTCACGTAATCAGTGTGTTCAGAGAGTTATCTAGCACAAATTACTCATTAACTCAATAGCACATAATAAAAAAGAACATCAATTAATTAATGAGTCACCCTCAGATCACTTTGATTACAACACAGCTCTGTTGAAACAGCAGTTATAAATGGAGCTGCCTCTCTTTATTCATTGTTTGCAATTGGCCCATTATTTTGCAGAGACCAGTGTCATATTTAACACATGCCTGCAGGTAATTCTGTGATTAGTTTCATAAATGAAGATGCAGAGGGAGAACACAGAGTGTCTTGCTCTGCAGTCAGGTCTGAGGATGCACAAGGCCAGCCTGCCTCCAGACTGCAAGGTCTTGGTGACAGGACAATGCTCAGAACTTGCCGTAGTAAAGTCATACTGACCTTTACTTTAAGCTGAAGATCTCAAAGCCCTGGGCAAACACCTTTGATTTAGGCCTCCCAACAGGCCATGCTGCTGGTATGTCACAGAAAAGGATACAGAGGTAGAGAGATTAAGTGGGCTGCCCAAGATCATGCAGCAAGTCTGCATTCCCTGAACCCCACTATTAGCATGACTTGTAAGACCTCACACAGTTGTCCCAACCTGGGTCTTGCCAGGACAGGCTCCAGTGCTGTGCTTGGAGCAACATATGGAAACTCATCTTCAATGCTCAGGGATGGCCCTCGGGGCAAGGAGAGGCTGAAGATCCAAAGCTTCGTTGTGGTGAACTGTGTTTGGTGAATATGAGCCAGGGAGGCGAGTGACAAGGCTGGTTGTGGGGGTTTTATGTAAGTTTTTTAGAGGAAAGATGAATAAAAGAACACAAAGTCACCACCTAAAGTTCCTAAACTATCTTGGTTAAATGCCATTCCAATAAGCTTATAGTGTAATTATAACAGTTCCCTTAGGTAAGTAAGAAACATCTGTTAGTAACACATAGCAGGTGTTAGCAATTACACATACTGATTTTTTTAAAGTGTTTTTAATTAAAAAGAATTCTGTTTTCTGAAAAGGAAAGCATGGTAAGTCCAAACAAGCTTTTGTTTGTGTGGCTCTAGATCATGTAATATGCAAAACTATAAAGGTAAAATCAACTTAAATTATCAAGGGTTTGCACATTTGACTCCAGATTAGTGCAGTCATCAAAAGCAAGTTGGGATTCACTGCATTATTGTAAAGCATGTAACATTAGTATTCTAAGCAAAGTCTCATCTAATGTATGAAATCCATACAGTTCATGTAATAACTGAATACATCTAGAGTAGAGCATTTGAACCTAGGAAGGTTTCTACAGTTAAGCAAAATATGATAGTTATTGTAAGAAAGGAGCTAATTGCAAGGCATCCTGTATAATAGTTTCTTCACATTCCCTTTGTCCCACTACTGGGAAACAGTTTCTAGATTATATTAGAGCAAAATCAAACTATGTTGTCAAATTACTTTGAAAAACTAGCCAAGAGCAATTTACATTTAGCAATGTGATATGCTGTGCCATTGAGAAACAACAAGAAAGAGCCACATTGGAAGGCCAACTATTTAGAGGTGGTTTTAATCCAAATTAGAAGATAATTAGATGACAAATCTGTTTCCCTGCCCTGATGCTCTCTCTCCGTAGATGCCAATATAAGGACATCAGGCATATCAAGATTTAAATCTCGTCATAAACTTTGACTTTCCTTTTATATAAAATAGTTAGGCACACTAGTTGGCAGAGAAAATAGCAAGAAGCACCAACATTAGTACAATCTATGGATTTGCCTTTATATCCAGCTGGGATCCAGGTTGTGCTTGTTTGTCATATACAAGTCTGTGGTTCCTTTCACAAAAGCATCTCTAAACTCCAGTGCAGAAAAGCAGCCTTTCTACCTACAGTCTACAGGAATATAAATGAGATTATTTTTCTTTACATTTTTCCCAACCGTGTGTTTTTTATGAGGAGACACATATAAAATAATGGGTACAATCCCCTCCATCAGTAGACTGCTAAACCAAAGAAAAAAAAAATGCATACATATTTTATTCACCTAACTGAATGCACAGATTTGGAAAGAAAGACCAGATTTTTAACATTTTTCTGCTTTCAGGAAGCTTGGGGTTTATCCTGTGTTATCAATAAGTATTTAAGCATCTTTATCTCTTATTTGAAGCATATAACATTTGTTTAAGCCTTTATTTATATCAAGGTCATTAAAACTTCTATCAGTTGCATCCAACCAATATGCTGCTAGTATTGTAACCAGCTTTCTGGATGAACAGAATATGAAAAAATAATATAAACCTTTTAACACTTACACTTACCTTAGTAAAACTTTTAGGTACTTACTACATAGCTCTATTAGCCATTCATGATTGCAGTGTAATAGCCAGGTATCCAAACCAGATGCTACACAGTTAACCAAATATATGAGCTGTGAACAATAATCATGTAGCAATAGCTATAAAAGTATTTTGATGGGGGGGGTTGTTGGAAGTTGAAGCAGAGCATTTCAGTACTGTACAAAATGCCTTTCTGGAGTACAGTAGCCTTGTGACAATTAGTGCATATTAATAAAAAAAATATATATATAAAAAAAAATAAAGCAAGATAAATGCTTAACAAATTTCTTTAATTTAGAATGACAGCCTCACATTTGTTCCTACAGTCTCTCAATCATCATGTAAGTGATAAAATATGACCACCAAGACTAGCAGTAAGGAAAATTTCTGCTTTGTCCTCTCATCCCAGTTTATTTTGCGAACATTATAATAGACCTTTTCACTCTCTTCCCTTCAAAGGCCTCAAAAAACCCCAAACAAAACACCAACCAAAACCCAACAAAATAAAAACCTGAAAAAGACTAAACTTTTGCTGTGTTTTGTATGGCCGGCTGGAAGATCGACCTGGAGGTACGGTTCCTGAGCTATAAAGCTCAAGCGGGGGGAGGGATGTAAGTGAAATGAGCAGGATACAAGACACAGATCTCTCTTCAAAGTCAAGCTTAGCACCATCTACTCACTAAGGGCACACCATTAATCTTGGAGCCAAGCACTTAAAGGTTAGACCTTGTAGTAATAGCAGCGTACACCTGGATCCACCACTGTGGACTTGTATCTTTCTATCCATTTAGAAAATAATGCTCAGGCCCTCACTACGTCTTGGAAGTGGTATGAAGATAAACACATCAGCGATTTTGAGATGCTCAAGTACTAGTGATAGAGAGGGTCACAAGTTAACCAAGCAGGACAGAGCACTGAAAATTTTCCACAGAGTTGCAGGACTGTGCCAAGGCAATGAAGTGCAAGTGATAAAAGAGACCTCCTGCATATTGCCTACTGTCAGCTTAGGCCCCCTGGCATATATTCTCCCATCTGTCCAACGTCCTTCTAAACTACAAGTGACTTATTGTAGTAGCATGATGTCTAAGTGTCATGAGCTATTGACACTTCCAACAACAGGAGAATCCATTTAAACAATGAAAATTTCTGATGAACATCCCACATGTCGATACACTTTTCCTTCTTTAATTGGGGGTGCCTAATTTTGGATTCTGAAAGTCATCTGGAAGCAACTCTCTGTAATTGAAATCATACTATATAGGATCATATTGCTGGCATTTACTGGGAAAATGAAGCAACACAGAACTATCATAAAATTTCAGGGTTGCAGTCACCCTTGTCTCATCGTGTGGTATTGTAATAGGAAGTTTATAGAGAGGTTGAATTTTTAAGGACAGGCTGGGTATCAATTTGTTCCAAAGTTTTTATTGTGCTAATGAACTGTAACAGCTCTAATCTATTTTTAGATGGTGGCATTTCAAGTCTTTCTGCTCCTTAGTTCAAAATCCATAATGTGGAGATAATATACCACTTTTCTACCTCACAGGATCTGTGAGGGTAGCAATTGTGGGACTTGCAACAGCATCAGTTAAGCATATAAAATACCTAAGCAGGAGAAAAGCTATATCTACAAATTCTAGCTTAGGAATTGTCTAAATACATTAATTGCTGGATGCTAGAGAAGTACTGGGGAAAACATTGTTCATCTTGACTTTTTCTTATCACACTTCCAAAACACCTTTTAACAGTCCCTGTCAAAGACAGACATTTGGCTAGATGAGAACTTTGGTCTGACCCAGAATGGACATCTATTACGTTCTTCCCTGAGGTACTACAAAGATTAATATAGTGCAAAAGAATGAGAGGCAAAGAAAACAATTACAATTTATACAATTTATTTTCACATTCACAATTATTCTTCTAGAAAGTGTATGCCAATTATCTCTGCCTGCTTCTCAAGCCATTATTAATTGGTTGACTACACAAAGCAGAAGCAGATGAGATGTGATCTGAAAGACCTGAAAGAGAGAGTGAATAAGATCCTTGAGGCTAAATTCACAGAAAAATGAAATGCTGCAGCTGTAATTTAAAAAGTTGGTACCTTCAGGCCTGCTACAGCTTTGTTTCCTTATGGTCCTTAGCAAAAAAACCCAAGCAAACAAAACTGAGCCTGTGCCACATCCTTGGTGGGTCCTCTGTGTCCAATCTACTATGGACAAAGAGCACTAGAAACAAACATGTTTTGACTGTGTTGGGGTACATGAGAGTAGCCGGTATAGCAGATCTTTCTTCCACCTGCTCTCTCACCCACTCTTACCTTTCCAAAAGAGAAGATTTAGTTCTGTTAGAACAGTATTGCCCACTATGCAGCGTTGTTCATAGAAGCAACTTATCTCTCTGAAAAAATGAAGCCTGTTTAAATTCCAGTTTTCCTCCCATACCCACACCTCATTCTCACCCCAGCCCCAAGCTGGAAAATCTGAACTATGACATTTTTCTTTCTTTTGTTATTGTTCATAATCAGTTAACTAATTCAGACAGACCAAAAATCAGTTACAGAAACTTGATTTGGACACATCTCTGATCATACACAAAGCCCATATAAATCGGATTCATTTTCACT
The DNA here is from genome assembly GCA_035590215.1 of Microhierax caerulescens. Classification (NCBI taxonomy): domain Eukaryota; kingdom Metazoa; phylum Chordata; class Aves; order Falconiformes; family Falconidae; genus Microhierax; species Microhierax caerulescens. The sequence goes on from JAVJGJ010000057.1 coordinate 21,819,406, forward strand.
AAAATCAAAAGAAGTGCTGCTGGTGAGAGCAGCAGGGACAGGATTTTACCTCTGGGAAGAGTAACAGATAGAAGGAGCCACCTCTCTGCCATTCTACACCAATTGCTTGCCACAGCCCTGGCTAATCTTTTTAGCTAGTCAAAGCATACAGTGTGTTACAGGAGGTCTGAGTAACTTGATTGGAAGCCAGCTCAAGCCATGGCAAAATGACTCTCACTCAACACCTTAGCCAAGATTTGAATGTAGATTTTTAGAGCTAAAAACTTACTCTGATAAATTATCATGCCCCTTGATCTCTCTTAAAGACACTGAAAAATGGTCTTCCTTGAGGCTTCTCTCCTGTATGCACATCTCTCTCTCTCCAATTAGACGTCAGCCTATTAGGTACTACTAATCCACACACATCTGTGAAGAGCAAAATAATCTATTTCGACAAGCAGCAAAGCAACCCAGCAAGAACTCACGTACAAAAATTGAGCACAATCAGATTAATGCAAAAATAGGAAAGCTGACTTTTAGCCGACTTAGAGCATCTTACCCTTTAACCAAGCAAGTCAGTGAAAATAAGGACTTTCAAAAACAACCTCTGGCAGACTTTTCTGTAGCAGTTCAATATTTTTTTCTGTCCCTAGCAAACTCCTCTTTTTAGCCTTTATCCTGCAGTCCTCTATCCCCAGGACACCACAGACAGACCACTAGCTTAAGCCATCAGTGAAGGTGGCAGGTATGTGCAGGCACATACCTGTCTGCTGTGATATTTGGCTCCTGTGGTAACATGAGGCAGAGACAAGGGCAGGCTGCTGGGCAGAAAGGGCTAAAATGCTGTACTAGGTCCAGCCTTGCTCATCTGTCAGATACCACTTATATACCTCATGGGTTTTCAGATGGGGTTTTGACAGGCATGTCATCATCTCACAATTTCATTCACAAGAACTGAAAATGCTGGGAAACAGGTGTTTGTTACTGGTGCAAACTCAGAGACCTGTAATTGTTTCATTTTTGACTCCTGGATATTCATTTGGACCCTTTCTTCTGAAAATGCAGGTTTGCACTGCTGTCTGTCCTTTATCACCCTTCCTGATGTCTCTTCCATGGAAGCCCACAGTTCTGCCAGCACGCAGTGAAAATGCTTAGGCAATGCCAGTGGCTCTTTAAAATGTAAAAGGACAGAAATTATTAGTGCTATCAAAATTTTTATTTTAAAGTTAGACAAGCCCCAGGCACATTTGCACCTGCAGTTGCTCCTTGCAATGTTGTGCCCCATGTATTGCCTTGTCTCAAGTGACCCTAAGCCAGTAACCCTCAGAACGTATCCATATCATTCTCTTCTTTCGACTGACACATTTTCAAATCAAAGATTTAATGGTCATAATTTTCCCATTTAAAAACTCAGACTGTGCAGTCCAGTCCTGTATTTATTTCCAGACAGAAAAACAAAGTCTTGTATTGTCCAAATTACCTAAGCTGCAGCTAAATTAGCTATAGGACTGTGTGCTGGTGTGTTTTTTCCACAGACTTCACTATTTCTATATTTACTAGTAGCAATAGGATTTACATATGCAGAGGGCCCACACAGAACTGGGTCTTTGTATTATTCAGTCACCAGTAAAAAAGTTCCAGGCACAAAGAGTTAAAAGAAGATGGAACAGGGAAGAAAGGTGAGGGAGGAATCATCATCTTCAAGGAGGTGAAATGTTTTCCCTAAATTACATAAGTCAATGCCCATGAAAAACTAATTCATAGGAATCCCTTAACACAGACCGTGGTAAAGGTCCTACTTCTCCGATGGTCGGGTTGTACAGAATTGTCCTTAAATATACAGAATTATCCCACTATCTATTGTTAAAGGAATTTATTTCTTTACAACAACACATTTTCTTTCTTTAAAATTTCTTTATTTCCCACAACAGTGGGATCATATACAATAATTCTTTGAAGAGCAGATCTTTAGTCCAGTATTGAAATCAGTTCTACTCTGTCAAAAACAGGAGTCGTGCGAAAGTTCCTGACTGATCATTCTATGCCTGCCTCGAAGGAGTCTGCTGTGCAGACGTTTCAACCTTGAAATCCCCTTTCCACTCCTTTTTTCCCCGCTTTGCATCACTACCATATATGATATCTCACCTTTCGGTCAGAATTGCTCCAGCTGAAGAGGACAAGGGATAACTCTGCCCCTCTGGAGCCAGTTAAGAGATATTTTGACTGGAGCATCTTGTAGTACTGTTTGTGTTGTGTTTTTTTAAACCGTGGCTCTGCATTATTGATTTTGGGGTTTATATGTTACAATGCAGAAAGGAAGAAAGGATAATTTTTAAATGCCAAAAAGATCATAATGTTTCTCAGTTTGTTTTTCCTTTGCCAGAGGGACTAAGTGCATGTTCACTTCTTCAGTTCCTCATGTTACAATCTGTTATGTTGTTACTGAAGGCTCAGAAGAAGCTCCTGTTTGCATTTCCTTAATTAGCCTTTACCTTTTTGTGAAGGCAGAGAAAAGATTTCAATGAGTTTTAAAAACGGCCAGTTCTGTGGCAACAGTCATAAATGGGGATTACATAGATGACAGTAGACTCTCTGAACAGATGTGTCCTCTGGGAAAATAAGTAATGGTTATAGTGCCAGAGATTTGCTGCAGATTTGGGGAGGGGTGTCTTTCTATTGTGGAATGAAAATCCTGCTGCTGCAACTACCCTGCCCTTTACCCATATCTTCACAGTGGATTGTATTGGAATGTAATTGATTAATAGATAAGCATTTTATGGAACTTGCACGTCTTTCTTTTTCGGAGGAGGCAGTCTCAGAGCCTAATAATAGGAACATCCTAATTTGCTAAATTTATAATCAAATAACCAACTCTTACTGTGGATACCACAAATATGTTCATTTAGGCCATCAAGCAGCAGGGTATATAAACTCACAACTGACTGATATGTGAAAAGTAACACTAGCTAGAGTTTCATGGGTTTGGTAACATCAGAGTAATATACAAGTTGACATGACGGGCACAAACTGGAATGGAGAGAGTCACCATAGTGGGTGAGGTTTCCTCTGTCCCCAGTATTTTCCCCTTTCCAGCTACTATCAGATCCTTTACAGCAGTCTGTCTTACAGTGTCAGTCACAAATCAAAAGAAGGTCAAGAAGGATTAGAAGAATGTTACCAAAAATCATTTTAAATAATTATAAAACTGAATTCTGAAAATAAAAGAAAGGGATAAAACTTATGAAAGTTTATTGCTGGCAGTAGGTCAGTCCTCATGGGTGGTGGAATGAAAAGTAGTTGTAATTATCAGCTCGGCATGTTTGTAGTCATTAGGGATTGCTAACTACCTTTAATCATGGCTATGGTTCAGTTCCCTCAGGGCAAGGGAGCAAACGTTTATACCTGCAGCCAGTAATTACAGCTATTTTCACTCCCCTGCCATGAAGGGACTGCTGCTGGCATGAGCAGCTGGGGAAGGTGGCATTAGAGAAGCTGTACTTACAGCCAGGCCCAAAGGACAGATGCTTTGCAAAAGAGTTGGGATGAGCCACTTTAAAACATGGGAATAATGCAGGCACTCAGAGGTGACAGAAAACATGCCTCACCTTAAGGCTTGCCTAGACCTCTAAAAGTTCCTCTACACAGCGTTTTATTACTGGTGTACACATAGCCCTTTTTTAAAAGTCACAAAATGTTACTATGATTATATTAAAAGATCCTGTACAAACTAATATTTTATTTTTCAACATAAAAATAACATTTCAATGAAGATTAACATTACATTTATGTGATTTTCATTTTAACTTTATATCAATTAAATTAGCATTTTTAGTTTTCATCACCATTTCATTGTTATTATAAGGAAAACACCACACCTAAGTCAACATCTTCTCTTAGATTTTTAAGAGCCTTGGAGTACGGCAATGTCAGCTAGTTGTTAAAAATGAAAGTATATTGAAAACTGTTCTCACAGAAATTGGCTGAAATACGTCCTACTCAATCTTCAAGCATTGTGAGTAGAGGTTTTCACCTTTCAGAGGTGAAATGGGTAGTCTTCTGCCCAAAAGATAAAATCTTTTGGAAGGGATATGAATTAAAATGGGCAGAAGGAAACGGATAGAGCAAACAGGACAGATATTATTTAAGGTACAGAGATCGTTATGAATATGTAGAATATGTATGTGTGTGTGTGTGTATATTTCTTTATGTATACATATACACGCTGTTATGCATACACATACATACCAATAGTGCCTACGGGGTCTTTGCCCATGACACAACCATCATGACTCCGTTTGGTTGCTGACGGCTGGGCTGTCTGCTGAGGGCCAGACACACTCCTCTGGCTGCCAGAGATCGACTCTTGCTGCCGCTTTGGTGGAGTCACTGCTACAAAGGACAACAGGACCAGAATGGATCAAAGGGATGGATCAAAAGGCCAGATGGAGATGCTGAGTACTATGACTTCTTTTGCCTGCAAAAAAGGAAGGGTCATAGTATGGAGATGCTGAGTACTATGACCCTTCCTTTTTTGCAGGCAAAAGAACTGGTGAGGCAACAGGAGATCAATGACATAACTGGGAGTTAAACTCCCCTTTCCTCCAAGTCAGCGGTGGGTTAGATTATCAGGGCTGTGAGCAAAATTAGGCATAACGTGACAGCCGGTACATTTCTTCAGGAGCTGAGACTGCCATAGAGGAGCTCTGAATTGCAACGCCCATCACTGAGATAGCACCCATACACCCTTACAATATATTTACATCTTGTGGTCACAGACCACAAGAGAGGGTTGTGGTGGTGTGTTGCCTTAGCAGAACCCAGTGGGCATGCTGCAAGCTGTCATTTTCTGTCATATTCTGGGTGACTTGGGCAGAAATAAGAACTGGCATGACTCAACCCTTTGCTGCCTATGGAATTCATAGGAGCTCTATGACTATGATAGACACTCTGTGCATACTCGATAGGAATGAAATCAGCAGTCGCACTGAGCTTCTGAACAGGAGCAATAGGCTTCTTATAGTGTCTCTCTGATTCATCATATAGCACACTATATGTAAGCTAACCCTTCCTGGCCTTGAGTCTAAGCTAATGGCAATACAAGATGAAAATACGTCTGATTATTACAAAGTAATAATATATTGATAAGTAATAGTTTAGCAACTTCCCATGAAAAGATAACTTATTGCTTCTAGCCACCTTTTACTGGTCAGCACAATATACAAATATTTATAGTTATATGCATGTATGTTGAGTCAGTAAAAATTAATAACTGCAAGACTATTTCATAGACCGCCCAGAGTTGGGCCAAGGTTAGAGAATCCCCCGTGACATGTAAAGCAATGATGTATCACGCTTTAGCAAAGTTTAAGTAAAGCCAATTTTCATTTGAGTGAAAGCCTTTTATTTATCATTATCAATATATTTGGCAAAACGTTCACTTTGCTACTAAGACGAAAACAAGGCGAAAAAAGCACCAGCCTCCCCAAGAAAAGAGCTTTACAGGCAAGTCCAGAGTGCTGTTATTATGAGCTCCTCCAAAAGCTAAACTCATAGATCATGACTTACTGAGGTCGGGAACAAAAAATGAACCAGCCTGAGCAATGAAGGGGTTAATTATAAGACCTGAGTTAAAGGTGTCCTCACAAGTAGGCACTTCATCAAGAAATGGAGTCAGGAAACAAGGGAGAATAGATGAAGGTGCTAGGGATAATAATGATGGCAAGTAATGATTTCCCTAGAGATGATCTGATCTATGGCCACAAGCAAAGAAAAAAGGCTAGAAAGTACTATAACATTACCTTGGAGTACTTAACAGACTCGAAAGCAGTAACCTGGTGTCAAAAAAGGCCCATCACCCTGCTCATTTTAGGTAAAAGAGTTATGCCAAAGTACAAGAGGGGAATGCAAAATTCACATCTGAAATTAAACAGCTGAAAGGTATGATTTAACAATGCTCGAAACTCAATAAGCCAAAGATAAACAGCAAATTAGATGACTCAATGTCAGGAGGAAAAAACATCTTCCATCGATCCCATCGTCAAAAATTAATCTGCCTGAGAATGCCCTCTGCTCCAATCCCAGAACTGATGAAGAGTGGAGGAATAGAGTAAAACCTATGTACTAGTGCTTCACCTTCAGGCTAGACCCTGATTACAATCTCCTGTGAGACATTTCAGCATGAAGAGCCTCTCATGTTGGGACTGCAAAATTAAATTGCGATCAATACTTTACAAAAATAATTGGTGAAAAATGTTCAGAAGTCGGAGCTGTGCTGTGTGGCCAACAAACATATGAAAGTTGGGGGGGGTTGGGGGGGCGGCTTTGCTGGCTTCTTTTTTTTTTTCCTTTCCCTTCCCTTCCCTTCCTCTTCACCTTACCTTTCTGGGGGTTATTCTTCAGGATAGATCAGTTCAAAGGTGTCTCTTGATAATAGTGTTCTTAGAATAGTTTCACTCACCTTGTTAAGGAATTTCAGAAGCAGCAAAGCATTTACAGTGTACTTAATGCATTATACTAATTCCATGTTTTGAATCTCTCCCTTGTCCTTTATTTCTTCATTGTTTCAAGTTAAATTTGTATGATTTTAATTGATTTTTACATGATTGACTAGTTTTCTGGCAAAACGTTTCTTATATTTAACTGATAGCATTAAAAAGAACTAAATCCACACAGAAGCAGGAATGCCTAAGAAAACAGTGAATGTGCCTTGTGTTTCAGTAAAATCTTTCTAGAGATGTTATCGCTTTCATAAACCTAAATGTCAAGATCCAGAGTTAAATTTAGAGTAAAATATGTGTAAATAAAACCATCCAAGTCTTCAGCACTTTCTACTGCAGATTCTGCTACTTTTCCTGTTTTGGAATTGCGTCCCTATCTTTTGTTACAGTGAGTCCTAAAATCCACACAGACATACAAACTGGAAGAAAGCAGTCATTTTTAATTTCTGGATCTCAATTAATAGAAATGGGGAGAAAGTATGAGCAGAATATGATGCTGTTCAAATTATTGCAGGTTTTTGTGTGTACGCACAGTTGGCAACAGATATCCTAGAGCTTATTGGCAAGTTTAGAAGTGTATTTAGGATAAGCCAAGCAATTTAAGTGTTAAGATGTGGCACAGGATGTATCAAAAAAGGAACTGCTCATAATGTTGTCAATAATGTTACTGTATGGCAAAACGGAGGGAAGGGAAGGGAAGGGAAGGGGAGGGAAGGGAAGGGAAGGGCAAAGGGGACAGTATGCCTCATTAATTCACGTTGGTGAAGGAAGTGCAGCTTGGGATGGATGCTCAGAAAATATTTTGAGGAAGTCATCAGCCACTTGTTTGTTCTTGGCAGTGAGAAATCCCTCAAAAATGAAAGTAAAACCCCTTTGGTTGGTTGGTTTTTTTGTTGTTTTTTGGGTTGGTTTTGTTTTTTTTTTTTGTTAAATGCAAAATGCAATGAAACAAAGTAACTGAACATAAATAATATCTGTACATTACAATCACAAAACCTGTATTTTTCAAGTCATAAAACACAGCAGGAGGTGTGGTTATCTTAAGGAGGAGGGAAAGGGGGAATCAGTCCTGAGGGATTTTATGAATCATAGCCAGATGCCTATAATCCCCCAGAGGTGTGATTATTTCATGACAACCACTTTCATTGGAGTTGTCTTATTGCTACCACCAAAAAGAAAGGAAGAAAAAAGCCCCAAAAGCTTTATTTTAAGGAATAGGGCAAAATTCCTGCTGGGGAGGGGAGGAAGGAGAAAATTGGGGAAAAAAAACGGAAGATTTGAATGCTGAGCATCTTCTTCAGTCCAGTTTCTGTCATCCTCATATAATCATTTCCCCCCTTTTTAATCTTTGATGAAACAGTCAAAATTTTCTCTACATCTATCTGGGTATTTTTGTTTCTAAGACAAAAATAGTAAGTAAATGCTACAGTTACCCTGGGCCTGATTCTCAGTTTCTTGTGCCAGAGTAACTGGCACTCACACTTACCAACTCCTCTAGTTCCATCTGGCAGAGATCACAACTGAAATAAAGTTTGGTAGCACTAGTCTTGTAGACAGCTCATCAATGGAGTTGGGTGATGATTTCACCTAAAACATAAACCCAAAGAAATGTGCCTACTCGCTAATTTTGTTAGAAGCTCAAAATTCATCAGAAGGCTTGAAAATCTTTTGAGAGTATCTAAATTTCACTTTTTTCCTCACTTTACTGCTTTTGTAGGATACTACAAGACACCAAAAAGCCCTTCATGGTCCTGAGCTATCCAATGCTAAAAAAATACTTGTTCAAGGAATATTTACCCAGAATTTGGGTATATGCTTGGAAAGAACATTATTGATAGTCCCTGGCAGATCTCAATGATCTATCTTCTCTTTGCCAAGAGAGAATGTAGGCCTCATACATTTAAATGCAGTTGCACATAGGCAGCAAACCAAATGTACTGCCTTTCCTCTGATCCCATTATGGGTCAAATTTTTGAGTAGAATCAGATGTCCAGAGATTTTGCAGACTAACTTCTCAGAGGAGTAAACATCTGTGGGGAGAATCTGGGTGTTTTGCACTAATGCACTAATCCTGCAACAAAATGACTGAAGAGCATGCAGGACAATAATTATGTACTAATTTGTTTACCTACAAGTTTCATTTTAATAGGATCAGAAACACTTATCCCCTGCACCACCCCCTCCCCCTGCTCCTCCCGCTCCCCAATGCTCAACAATCCTCCAGAAGCAATTCTGCCTTAAGAATCTGTTCTAGTCAAGAACAAAGCTGACTGTAAAGCTTCCCAGTACCCAGTGAGGTCTCTTTCCACAGTTGCACATACTGCCTTTCACACAAAAGCAAAATCCTTGCAGATGTCTGAGACTGAATCTTTTCTTGTACATTAAGAAAATTTCTTTAGAAGTCTAAGGAGACAAGACCATTTGGCAATGCCTGACATAACATAATTATTTAATGGATATTTTACAGCAGTACATAGAGGCCCTAAATGCTATCTGAGCTTCTCTCCGGTAGGTGTTATACATACTACAGATGATCACTGCCCCCAGGAAGTTTATAAACTAAATAAATAGGACAAATATCAAGCCAAGAGGAGGATTATTATCTTTAGTTTACATATGGGGAACTGAAACACAAAGAGATAACAATCTGGAAGTCCCACAGCAAGCCTGTGGCAAAGCAAGTTCTCCTAAATCCTAATCCATTGCTAACTCCTTCCTCTCAACCATGTCCTTTGCAAAACAAGGAGCTGCTTAAATTCTACATGCAAAGCAAATCTTGGGTAGCGAGTGACAGAAGGAAACAGCAACGTACCACTGACATATGTCCTTTTCAACACAGATCTCAAGCAGGTAGTTCTGTCCTTTTCACAGAGGGGACTGCTCAGTCAGAGGAAATCATCTGTAGCTTCACAGGGAGTTTGACAGCATAATACAGCTGAAGTCTACTGCCCTCTGAACCCAACTGGACAGTCATGATTTTCCTCATCTTGCAGAGTCTCATACCAATACAATGGCTTAGCCATTGTGACTCCTGTGGTGTTTTCAATTGTCTCAAAAGGCAGCCTAGGATTAAGGAAGAGGGAGCAGAAAAAATATTTTTTTATACCTCCTGGATGCTAGGTCTGTGTCTTTCCCCGTTCTGGTATAAATTAATACACCTCAGAAAGGCTTCTCTAATGTACTGTGGCTTTGAATGGCTTGCGATCAGCCAGAATAGTGGAGTGCTCTGCCTTCTCCCTCTGTCCCAATCAAGGGAATAGTGTGGGGTCATCATGCCAAACATATGCTACATCCTTCTTGTGAGGTGTATTCCACACGGGGTGATCAATCTAACCCTGTGGCTCCTTTCCAGCAGCTGAGCCAGCACAAAGAGAGCTACACCAGAGCCCAAAATTGACTACATTGTCTCTCATTGTGGCCAACTTCTGTCTGAAGGGACATGACAAACTTCTAGATTCTCTGTCTGATCTCATCTGCCTTGAACAGTGTCCGTCTTTTAGGTTCACTATATTCTTGACATTGCTAGAGGCAGAAACAGTAGCGGCCATTTTATTTACTATAGTAGGGACAAATTAGAAAAAATCCTACAACTTTGTATTTAGAATACTGAGTATCCTGCATGTGGGTTGTCCTTTTTTGAAGAAGTCACTGCTATATGTATATATGTTTATATCACGTACAGTTACCAGTTTGGAGATGTCACCTCTTGGCTTATTTTCTTTTCCGTTTGTCTTCCTAATAAAAAATGTTTATGTTCTCCATAAGGCAAGATCAGAAAAAAGGAGAATATGAAAAAAAATCAGGAAATAATAGCAGCATCACTCTATATTCTTTCATTGAAATTAGCTCTAAGTCACACATTCGCCATTAACTCCTTTGACCTGTTCCTCTTTGAAAGATAGGTCCCACTTTAGGTTTCAGCCTAAGACCGGTATCTTTAGCACTGACATAATCTTAATTGTTTTCTATATTTCTAAAAAGACATAAATGGGAGTTAGAAAATAGATTATAGAAAAAATACATTTTCAAGGTATGATCAGCTCTGAAACTCCCCAGAAATAAAACAGCACTTGGTAGCTGTGGTAGTAATGATCTGAAACATTTACATTAAATATATGCACTCAAGGCATCACTGTATCATGTGCTTAAAGCTTTGGGTTCAAATGCTAATTGGAGTATAAGATGAAAAATCCAAACACAAGTCAATTTTGATAAGAAAGTGAATGCATTTATCAAAAAGATTTCAAAATGTTGATGTGAAGCCTCCTGGGATTGTTATGGATACACAGAAGATACGAACATAAAAACATAATTCATCTGTTCAAATTCCAATTCCATTATGTTTATTTTAAGATGCAACAATTTCTGCTCCTTCCCACTCTTTTTTCATTTTTTTCAACAATGAGCAGTATCTACTTTTTAACTGACCCACACAGACTCTCTGAGCCCTGCCTCAGTGAATTACTGTAAGGAAACAGGTAAATGTATGAGAAATAGAGGATCACTTCTCTGATGGAAAGGTTATGGAAATAAAACATACGTGGACTGCAGTCATTACCAGCACTGAGATCACAGGGGAGGGTAAAGTTTGGTTACCTGCCAAGCTCTTGCCTCCAGGAGAGGTGGCAGATCGCAGCTCTTGCTGGGTTTGGGACTCAGCCCATCTACTGGCCTCAGCCACACCAATCAGAGCACCGACCACTGCAGCGGACACGGCAAAGCTTCAGTACCAGTGGCATCATCCTGCAGTAGTGTGTGCTCCAGCAAAGAGCTTGCACTGACTTTTGTGCTGCCAGTATCAAGACTGCTACTGTACATAACCTGGCAGGGACTCCAGAGTAGTCATACCCAAACAAAATTCTTCAGAAGACTAAGATTTCTATGGGGCCCTACAGACACCCCCCTAAACAGAGCTAATTAAAAATGGATTTACCATCCTCCACCGTATTTTGCTATACCAGAATATATTTTTCTCTCAGAATGGGACAAAGTCTCAAAACAAAGGACAACCTAGATTATTTAAATGTAGACACAAATTAATGCAGTGCATTATGAAGATCCCCTCTAGCTGAAGAGGTCAGCACATACAGTGGCTCATCCTAAAAGCTATATGGTAGTTGTGCAAAGGCAGAGAACTTCTACCACAGCTGGGATGAAAAGCTTACCTCAAGGTTTCCTAGAGGAAAACTGAATTGAAAGAATATTTTTCACCACAGTGAAAATAAATGTGATTAATATTTTCAATAAAAATCTGTTTTTCAATGAAATAATGTTTTGATTTTTTTCAGTGAATCCTACTGGTATGTGAACACTGCTTGGTACTTCTGTTTTCTTTCCATCAATAATGCAGCAAAAGTTGAGCCCAGACCTTAAAGCCATGATACTAACTGATGCATTTCCTGGAAATACACATAGCCCCCAACTCATATAAAGGGTATCAGGTACAGACACTAAGCAATCCAGAACTACCTCCCTATTGAATAAAAGAGGAGGTGGCATGTGAGAGCTGTCTTTAGGATATGAATCAATGCCTCCATGTGAATATTCATACTCATCCAGTGACAACCATACATCACCTCCAGTGAATGAGGGAGAACTTCCAGGCAAAAACTGTTGTGATCAAGCCCATAAAAAACACAACTTTACAATATCCATCTATTAGACAAATTATGACTGCATGAATTTTCACGGAGTTCAAATACAGAGCACTTATCTTGTAGCTTTGAAGTTCTTTCAAGCAGGGTTGTTTTTCTTTTTTTTCATCGGTGAATATGTATACATAGTTTTCACAGGGAATACAGGATATAAGGGACAGTAAGTATGCTTCAGCATATGGTGAAACCATATGGTTGGCTGCTTTTCTGCCTATACGACTTTTATTTATTTATTTTAAATTATGTGATTCACATTATTAGTTGAGACCTCTTTAATTTACATGGCTATAAATATGATAGGTTAATTATGCTTGATTTTTAAAATATTATTTATTATTTTGGGGGTTAAGGAGTATGCACAGAATAGGGGAAAATGGGCTGAATTTCCTACTGATGTAAATGAACAAAGCAGTATCAGTACTTCAGATCAAAGAACTACAATTTCTATTGTGCAGGCATCTTTGATTTGTCACACAGATTCTGAATCTGAATTCCTCCTAGTATATTCTGCATGATTCTACAGGAGTTAAAAAACAGGAAGCAACGAACATAGACATCTGGGAAATCTTGGCTTCTCAATTCCTTGTCCAGTAAGTCACCAAAGTGGGAAGAAGCACAGAAACCCCATCTATGTGTTCCTGAGGAGCCTAGAGACAGAGGCAGTAGGAAAAGGTAAAATGGTAATTCCAGGGAGAATAATGTTTCTATTTAATTGGCATATTTTGCTCTAAACCATCCCCATCATAAGCTGTGAGAACAGTGATGCAGCAGAAATTTTCCCCCAATTTTCAAGCTATTTCAAATTCTATTAGAAATACACTCTAAAACAAGTAATAGTTTGGCAAAGACTACATGGCAAAGAATAACAAAAAAAACGAAGCCAAGTGTCATTATTTACTATTCTATAACAAGCTGCTTAGACCACAGTCCAGTTGCTAACACACTGGTGTCAGCCACCTCAAACTACTCCCTCTTCATTCTGTTTTTTCATTGTTTTTCTCCTGAAGGGCCAGGGACTTGATTGAACAGGGAAAACGCCCGTGCTTTTTGATCAGAGGCTTTCTGGCTGTCATTGCTTTATCTGTAGGAAAGAGGTGACAGTTCCCATTTGGATTGCTACCTAAGGAGATCAGATGCCTGGTCTGAAATCCCTACTTCAGCACAGACTTCTAATGTGAGCTTAAATATGTTGCTTTGTCTTTTTGCACCTCAATTCCTTTAACAGTAGCAAAGGAATCAGAGCACTTCCCCACCCCTGAGGGCTAGACTGTGGGGTGCTCCAAGGCCACGGGGACATGTAAGTAGCTTAGCCAGGTGTAAGACTTTGATCTCCAGAGTTATCAACCCAGCATTTCAAAAGCACTTAATTCACAATGAGAGAACTAATATTTTCAAGGAAAACAGTTCACTTTTTTTTAATAAAAGTTTTATCATATTTCTTTAAACAGCTTACATAAGCCCACATACAAGTTCCAGGACTTGATCTTATTATCTGTCTTCTACTGTAAACTCTCTGTTTTGGTGCAACATGAAGTTTGTCCAAGAGGCATCACATCTATGCTGGCAGCAAGTCTGTGGATGGTGATATGCCAGGCAGGAGGTAGGTGATTTTTTCTGGAGACATCACTCACTTTCTCTAAGGGAAAACATGAAATAAAAAAGCATAGAATGACCTTGCACTAATAAGCCTCTGCCTCGAGACAATGATTAAACCTGGTAGTGCAAGGGTTGGTTTATGAGTAATATCAGCTAAAGCACTAATGAAAGTATCCCATTAAAAAAATTTATAACTTGGGGACTTGTCTGCACTGAGAAATTTGGTCACTCCTGTTGCTGCATTAATGTTGTCTGAAGTACAAACAGAAAGGTATTGCAGCTGGCTCCTATTTCTAACAAAACTAATCAGCCAGAGGTCCTGCATACTTTACCAGGAGTGAAATTTGGATGTGAAATCTGCACTTTGAACCTAGTTCTAGTTCAAGGACTTTATCGTCCAAAGGTTTTTCCTCACAATGTAGCTGTGATACTACTGCCAAGTACCACAGCTTGTACACTATGACTAGAACTGGTTTGTCCTGTACAAATGTCAATGCACTCATTCAAAATGTTATTCTTATATTCAGGAATATCATATGAAAGGATCCATTTGAAAAAGCATGCACCACCCTGAGTCAGAAATTAAGTTAATTCATTGTTTTCTTCATTCATGTTATTCTGAAAGCAAATTAATTTTCCCTATTTCTTTTGAAAATTTCCACAGAAAAATAGACTTGGCTACTTCTGGTAATGATTAACACATACCCACAGATCTGTGGTGCACGCACAGCAGGTGTGATGGGTCCAGGCCATGCTAGGGGTGTGCACACGTACAGTAGCTCTGACACATGCAGTACCAACTCTACCACCTCTAAATCGGGAAATCCCACCAGCTTGTGGGCAACCAGCAAGACAACAGTAAAATTAGTCGGGCTGCAGAGAAACAACTTGAATGGCAATATACTCACACAAGAGAATAAGACCTCAAGACATGTAAAGGACAGCTCCTTTGATGTTCAGTGGCACCATTTTGAATCGTAGTATTTCAGTTGCCGCCTTAAATCTTTCAGTGCGTGACTGAAAAAAGCCCAAGAAAAATACAAATCTGTTTTCACATGTTCAGAAAATCAGGAGTATTTTATCTGGGAATCTACTTTTTTTTGTGGCATCAATATTGTTGAGAATGTTTTTCTTAATCAGAAAAATTTTGGTGGGAAATTCCAAGCAGCTGCAAAGTTAACTCTGGTCTAGGACAGAGCTTGACCAGTGCCTCTAAAAAATTGCTATAAAAGAAACAAAAAAGAAATAAAATAAGCCCAATAAAAGTAGCAGTGGTCTGTGACATAATTTAGGCCATGTATGTTCCAACCTGTTCCTTCTCCAGTGCAAATGTTTAAAAGGACTGATGTAACCTCCAAATACCATTTTATTTTCTAAGCTGTATTCACTATTGAACACCAACGAAGGAAGGTTACTGAGTGGTAATTTCCCACCCCTTGAAGATTTAATCATAAGCATGTTAAAACTATGTTTGGAAGAGGGGGTAGGAAAACAAACGTATTGGTTGCAGGAAAAAAAGGTGCATTAAGCTATTTTTAAAGAAACTCTATTTTCGGTATCATAGAGTCCACATATTAATTCCTTTTATCAGGGAAAAATTGATGTTTTCTATCCTTTGCTACAAATATTAAAGCCATTTTTAAAGTGACCTGAGACACAGCAGAGTGGAAAGGCATCAATTTGAAAAAGTAAATGAAAAGCAAAGAAGTGTTCTCTGTATAATTCTTACTCTTACCAATGAATTGGACATATCTTTTCAAACAGTGAAATGAAAGAATCTGCAGTTTCTGAGACTTTCTACATTCAGCTGCAGTACTAAATTGCTAAAGTAGAAGAGTATCTAAAAAGAAAGAAGATCAAATTTATTTTCTGACACGAGGACTCTTTTTGCTACTGGCCATAAAAGTTAAAGCAAAGCTTCAACAAAATATTAGAAGGAGACACAAACAGCCACTATATTTCAGGACAATCTTACAAACTGAAATCAGCGATTTTTCTACAACCATGTAAGACAAACTCCAGAATGTGGATTTTCTGTGTTCAGATTTGATTTGCAGACATTTCCTCGTGCTCTTCTACTTGCACAGGGAATAAACTTTAGGCCCTCTTTTTTAACTGAGTCCTCCATAAAGTCTCACAGAATCACAGAACGGTCAGGGTTGGAAGGTACCTCTGGAGATGAGCCAGTCCAACCTGCTGCTAAAGCAGGTT
>JAVJGJ010000057.1:21835723-21862342 GCA_035590215.1 Microhierax caerulescens
CCCCGTCTCTCTTGAACTGGGGAGCCCAGAACTGGACACAGCGCTCCAGATGTGGCCTCAGCAGGGCAGAGCAGAGGGGGAGGATCTGTGGGTGTCATGTTAGTTTTAATGATCTCTAATGCGATCGTCTTCAACCAAGGCAAAGTCTTCCTTTCTCCAGACTTTCTCTCTTGCCCCCAGGGTCTGGGAAACCTGAGGGCTGGCCTGGGAAGTAACAGCTGAAGTAAAAGGAATTCAGAAGGTATGACTTCATGTTTTTATTTCAACAAACCATGACAGAAATTATCAGATAAACGCATTAGTCAGCACTCTCTACATATACCCTAGGTCACTATGGAATGTATCTTTCTACCATGAAACACTTGTTTATTTACCAGCCACTGTGAATACACTTGACATCCTCTCAGGGTCACTGAACTGGTGGGATCTGTACCTTGGAGGACAGGCAGATTACTGGGATCTGTGTCATAGTTTCCCCTTTCCCTTCTACTCAGCCCCATTGCTGTTGATGGGCAAAGGTTTTATCAGTGGGATAAAAGTGGGAAAGGGCACAGCAAAGCACTCTAGAGGCTCAACACCAAAGCTGAGCCTCCAGATTTCCAAACAGAAATTGAATGTCACTGAATTCAAGCAGTGTCAGCTGCTGCTGGCTCCTGGTGGGCAGCTACGGGGGGGGGCACACACATCTCTCCACAGAACTTGACTTTCACACATAGCCCTGAGATCTGTGGATAGACAAATGGAGTTTCACAGCCCAATATGGGCTGCCTGGTCAGAAATCTGATCCAGATAACCTGCAAAAACAGGAAGCAGAAACCTCTGCCCACATCACACTGGCTGCCAGCTGAGGGATGGAAAGGTGCACGCAGACAAGGAAGGGAGCAATGGTGATGCAGCCCTGGGTATGTCACCACAGGGATGGAGAGCTGCTGTAGTTGCTTGCTATATCTCTGATGCCATCATGACCTGCTGCAGGGAGCAGTCCCATTCCTCTGGCCAGACAGCACGGAGTCCACACACTGTTCATGGCTAGTGCCATTTACAGTGCTCTGCTCACATGTACATTTGAAGGGATCTCTGGCTAAATATTTACCACAAATATTTTTGCACTTACTCACTTTCAGGTCTCTATAGCAGACTATTTGTGCTGTGCTCAACAGTTGTCCACACATTGTTTGCCACATGGTCACAGCCTTCGTATTCCCACCGTGGTCCTTTATCTAAGCTGCTTTCATTTATTGTTATTTCTAGCAGCAAACAAGACTGTATTCCAGCTTCTCAGCATGCACCCCTACAGATGTTCAGGGAAATTTCTGCAGCTGTAAATACTCTCTTCCCCTGTCTACACACTGTCACAAGGGCCCAACTCTTCTGTTTCCATGTGGCCTTCCTTTTGGCTGGGGACCCTTAAGAAATATTTCTAAAATGGTCATAAAATTACCATAACAACGAGAGAGCTCTTTCAATCCAACATCCCTGTGCTTGGACAGCACAGTCCTAAAGAGTCACTGCCCTGAAGTAAAGAGCCCTTGTGATAAAAGGGTGTGAGATGGTTTCAGGGGTGTTGGGACACTACTGAAAGACTAAGCTGGGTAAAGAGAGTAAAGATTTGGTACCATCACATTCATACTGTGCGTTGGCTCAATCTCTAGATTAACAGCACTGCCAATCCATTCCTAGATTTTCCATCAAGAGAAATCTAGTTGATCTAGAGGGTATCCCAGGAGCAATCTAAGATGTACGTCATGGTTTAGCCCTGGCCAGCAACTAAGCACCACACAGCTTCTCGCTCACTCCCCCCACTGTGGGATGGCCTAGAGGATCAGAAGAGTAGAAGTGAGAAAACTCATGGTTGAGATAAAGACAGCAAAAGCCATGCATGCAAGCAAAGAAAACCAAGGAATTCATTCACTACTTGCCATCTGTAGGCAGGTGTTCAGCCTTCTCCAGGAAAGCAGGGCTCCATCATGAGCAGTGGTTACTTGGGAAGACAAATGTCATCACTCTGAATGTTCACCTCTTCCTTCTTCTTCCCTCAGTTTATATACTCAGCCTGACATCATATGGTATGGAATATCCTTTGGCTAGTTTGGGTCAGCTGTCCTGGTTCTGTCCCCTCTCAATGTCCCCTGCCCCTCCAGCCCTCTCCCTGGCAGAGCCCGAGAAACTAAGAAGTCCTTGACTTTACCCAGCAACAACCAAAACCATCCGTGTGCTGTCAACACGGTTCTCACACCAAATCTAAAACACAGCACTGCACCAGCTACTAAGAAAATTAACTCTATCCCAGCCAAAACCAGGACAGTACAAGATGTGGATAATTGGGGGAACAGATTCAGAGTGAAACAGTGTTACTTAAACTGGCAGCATAAACATACTCTTCTGCTGTGATTAAGACCTGAACAGTAGTCAGCTAATAATGCAGCACCCCGGGAGTATGCTACTGGAAAGAGGAATTATGTCTCCTCCTACTTAAATCTTTTGACTGTATCTGCACATGGCTCGAAAGCAGCAGGACTTGTTTCATGAACTCAGTGAGAGTCAAGGAACAGCTAAATCAAGCCCACAGCAACTAGAACTGGAGAAGTATATACACATCATGCAGATATCTCACTGGCGGCATATGAATCTGCTTCAATGAACCTGCACGCCACTGCAGAAGTTAATGTGAACACCCAAAAAGATAATAGTTGATATGGCAACTGAGAATAAAATTACCAATTAGCAATTTTCAACATGTGATTGAGACCCTGGAAATCTATGTACTAACAAAGCATGCCTAATCCCACCAGGTTATCGGTCTTTGTACAAGAACCTACAGGTACATCAGATAAGTCTTAGGGATACACATATCATCAATATTTGAAAACCACTGATTAAATATGGTTTGAGAAGCCAAGCAGTTTGGAACTCTTCTCTCTACACTACAATTAAATACAATAAATTTTAAAACTTTAAAATATACCCCTCCACAGATAAAAACTTCAGAGTTATTGGTGTAAACAGCAGAAATTCTCCTTGTCTTCAGGAGGTAGAATTATAGCCTTACAGTTTCTGGCATCTTTCAGCATGCTTTAGGTTTTCCATTTTTTTGAGGGCTTGTCTTCCTGGTGTTTTACATACAGGAACATCTCAAGGAGGATGCATATGCAGTAGGTATGTGTACATATTGGAAGGTGGTGGTAGTTACACTGTTTCAGGATTTTTTTTTCATGTCTTCTGTGGGCTTCTTGTTTTGGTTTATAATTTATTGTCTGTATTTAGCTAACAAGCCTAGAGGCCTCTGAGTCTGCAATACTACAAATATAAAATGATAGTATATTTTAAATGCTTTTCCATTTTGATAGTTCAGTATATCAGAGACACTGGTGAAGAATGATTCATTACCAAGAACAGTAAACTTCAGCCTTGCACAAGGATCAGCCATCACTTTATTGAAACTCCCATTTGGGCAGAAAAGTCCCTGAGACCTTGCCTAAGGAGTACAATTCCATGTAATGAAATCAATTCTGTTAACAACCAGAGCAATTATTTTTGTATTTGAAAACATGAAACATGTAGTCTCGCTGCTAGCTGAACTGCAGCCATTTCTGCAGCAGGAATGTTTTTTGTTTCAGAAGAAGGAAAAATTCAAAAGAGAGTGCAGAACTATGATCACTTATTATTTTGTTGCACCCAAAGTGAAAATGGTATCTGCAGGCAGAAGTTAAGTGACAGCCGTCATTCTCCAACCCTCAATTTCTGTCTTAATGGTACACAACAGGTTAAAATGGCATGGAGAAATTCAATCTTGTAATAAATTTCTGTAGGCAATATTCAGTAGCTCAGTTCAACGACTGGCCCCACTGGAGAGTTTTAATGCTCTGAAGATTAAGATTAAATTCAAAAATAGCAAAGCCAAATTTTCTAGTTTTTCCAAGGGGCAGCAGAAGGATTATATATCCCTCTTATATGTACAAAGTAAGTTTCCATTATTCAAGAGTTGTTCCATAGATCAGTCACAAAGACAAGTGTGCTTTTTCTGCAGTAGGCACGAACAGTACCTTCATGACACAATGAGGTTTTGATAAACAGAAGCCTTTTAAGTAACATTATAGAAGCAACCATTTTTCCTTCATACCCTTTCAAAGGGGCACTGGCATTTTCAAAATGGCACACATGAATTACATACCAGTCTAACGATCATACAGCACACTGGAAATTTACTCCTAAATGGCTTCTATTGTAAAAAGGTAGTCAATTTACACATCAGAGTAAGGAGGTCTGAATAGAAGGAAAGTCTGAATATAGTCACTTACACCAGTTTAATTCCACAGACTTCGTTGACTTTATTCCTGATTTGTGGCCCTGGAAAGGAAAGGAGAATCAGATATGAAGCACTGTAATGAATGATGATGTATTGGTGATCAAAGTAGAGTAGTCTTCCATCACAGAATAGTGTGCATTACTAAGCTCATTTTGTTGTACTAAATGACTTAACTCTCAGAAGACGAATAGTCCCAAGCCAGAGAGCTAAAATCAGTTCAAAAGTACACAAAATATGAAGATATACAGAAGAAAAATGAAAAAACAGAGAATAAAGAGTTAGTATTTTTCTCTCTCCATCTAAAGATCTCAACACAATTCACCATCTTGAATTATGTCAGCCTCATCACATTCCTTTAAGGAAACATTATATCAATTTGGAGATAATGAGGAGGCAAGATGTAGAGATTAAGCACATAATTTTCAGAATCACATAAATTATTTGGGAGCCTCAGTTCCTGAAACATATCGAAAGAACCAGAACATCAGAAGAGCATTACATTAAAAAAAATCACATCAAATTAACAGGGAGAATGAATGTCCACAGTTTCTGAAAAATCTGGCTAATTTTTCCCCTAACTGGGCACCAGAAGCGTCAGTGGATACTTCTGGAAACATTAATCAGATCCGAATAAGCTGCATCAGAACCAGTATGGAGGCCTGCATCTTTTGATTCAGTCTTGCATCTTAGTCACAAGACCTTTTATCATTCTTGCTCTAGTTCAGGGATTTAAATAGGCCCATTTTATAATCTGATGCACAGTTATCACATGGGTACAAACCTTCTCAGCAAGGCTAGTTTCATCAGTAAATGATAAACCAGCTACACATATTTCCAGTTAGCTATTGTCTCTTTCACTTGTCATATTACGGATAAGTTTGTGATAAGTTCATGATATCAGCAAGTACTAGTCACTCACCGTAACAAGCAAAACTTCCTGTCATGCAGAAATAGATGGCTGGACAAAGCTTCCATTCAGTCAGTGCCAGTAACAGCTGGGGAACTTGTTTGCCTCACACTTCGCTCACTTACCTGTAAGCTCTGCTGCCTCTAATGTCACACACCTCTCAAGTAGACTCCAGAAGTACATGATGCTACGGGGTTAATGGACTCAGTTGCCAAGACTCAACAGCCAAATAGAGACGGGTGTCAGATCTCTATATAATCTTCCATACATCCAGAGCTAGGAAATGGAATCTGTGCAAATGAGAGAGAGATAAAACTTAACCAAGTATGCCCTTAACGTTAAGAGCCTCAATCAAGACAATAATACCTCCATTTCATAACTACAGATTTTGCTTTACTTTAGCCCATGTTTATTAAACTCCTTGCTTCTCATATTCTGAAATGGAAATAAGCCAATTTTTTAAAGCGCTGGCAAAGGGTTTTTCATCACTGAGGCACTCTAGGCATGGAGGAAGGGAAGTATGCTGACTGCACAGCTCACATTTTTACTTGTATTTTTATGTGCTAATTGTACTGCTCTTTCCTGGGTTTTAATGGTATAGGTGCTTTGGGGATGTTATAACCCAGTACCTCCAAACATTAGGCCCTGAAACGCTGCCACTTTGCTCTGTTTAAATTAGCAAGATGTAAAAAAATAAAATCTGTATCTGATAGAGAAATATAAAAATCCTGATATTTGAGTCTTTCAACATTACACTGGACAACACACTAGAAGAGATTACAATGAACAGGAATAATTCTTCCCTGGCAGGGAGATGGACTAGGTAAATGAATCAGTCTTTTCTGTATCTAATTTCTATGATGGCAAGGCATGAACATTCTGACCAAGCAATTTACATTGATTTACAAGTATAATCTATAAAACTGTGGGTTCATACATCAGGATTTCGGATCAGCTTATATAATGTGTATAAATACATTTTCACTTTATTTGTTAATGTTTTGCAAATGAGGATATAAATCTGACATGAACACAAGTTTACCTAATTTTATTCATTTAAAATGACAAGCGCTCCTGTACAAATGGGTAGCAGAGGACTACAGCACAGGCTTTGCTCTCTTCTTTAGCCCAGAGTTAAACTTGCAAACTAAATCTGAATCATTTACTTGTCTTGTGAGATATTTCCTCTTGACTGCTTTCTTACCCTAAGAAACACATGCATTCTGAGGGCCAGATCCTCATCTATAATGCAACTAGAGCATCCTTCAGCTTAGTTCATCATTTTCAATAAAGTTATGCTAGTTTTCAACATCTGAGGATTTGAGGTGAAATCTTTGCTCCAATTAAATCAATAAGAGTTTTCCTGTTGAATTCAAGGATTCAAGGATTTCATCCTTGGCCTTTCTATGTATACACATTTTTTTTAAGATGAAAGTGATATACAACAGCTCTGTATAACATGCATGTAGCAGATCCTTTTATGGAAAGAGTAGAAAGCTCCTCAGACAGTGCATATCCTGTTTCCTTGCAAATAGTTTCTGAATGTTTATAAAACAAAATATAGGATGAGTTATGTCAAAGATTCATATAAATTTTTATCATTTATAAATATTTTGGACATAAATTAACATCTAAAATTCATTTAAGCCTATCAAGCCAGCCACAGCCTAGTTTTGTATCAGCTAGCACATAGAAAACTGTTTTGTTTTAAGAGTCCTTCTTGTCTGTGTTCATATTTTTGAATGAAGGGTTTCACATAAAACCAAACTGACAGTGGACATTTAACAGGAAAGGACTGAAGCAATAAATGTCCAAAGAGCAGCTGGATCTTGTTTCAGGCTGCATGAGCTTTACCAAATAACTGACAGTCTTATTGCCTTTCCATTTTACAAAAAACTACAGTAAAAAAGTGGTATCTTCTGGAAACTATTCCATGTGGAATGTAACTCATATTCTGGGCAGAGCAATTCTTTATTTGAGCAGCAGACAGTGGATCCATAGGTGTGTATTTCAAGAGAAATGTAGTTTAGTTGTGGAAATTAAAGACAGAAAAATTACATGTAGGACCCAGCTCCACTTAAATCCATAACAGTTTTTCTATCTCCTTCCATGGGAGTTGGAACAGGCCTCCTAAAGAGAAATCCTGGTTCCTTTTAGCTTCTTTCAGCAAAAAAATCTCCAGGGCTGTACTCATAGAGTATAAGCATGACACAGTCATGGAAACTGTTAAAAAGAAAGTGATGTATTTAATTGTTAAAGTTTGTTTACTAGGTAGTATTAACATGAAGTTGTTTGCTTAATGTATAAACATTCTTATTTAATATTTTGCATATTTTATCAATTTTATATCAATTTTCTAACTGCAATGTGCTTTTCTCCCCTCCTGTTCGTATTTCTAAAGGTGTAATGTAGTAAGTACTTGATCCTGTATGATCAAACAAATGGAAGTCTTGCCTAAGATCAGTGGGTATTTAAGAGCTATAAACATTTACACATGCTAGCACCTCCATAGATTTAAACAACCTCCCTCTGTCCCTAAATTCAACACCTGGCAGAATCAAAGCAAGCTGGAGAGAAACAGACCCCACAAATTTTCACCTTTGTGCTTCTGCTTGTATCTTATTACTTTTGCTAATTTTGCTGCAAAGCATAAAGTAAACTCTGCATTCCAGTGTAATATAAATGACATAATTTAATGTGACTAAGAGATATACAGATGGCATCGCATTTCCTCTGCAGTGTGGAGAGGTCAGACGGCAATTGGCTATAACACAAACTAAGCTAATACAGAGCTACAAGCTGCCAGATCTTGGTCCTGCTTACTAAGAGCCTATACTATGTGAAGTAATTGAGCATGCAGCAACTTTCTCAACTTTACTTAAGCAAGGGACAATGTTGGAAAATGCCAGTGCTCCTACTGAACAAATCTTCATTTAAGTAGGAATTATTTAAGAAGTTTTTCATGATTAAAGGTTCAGAAGAAACAAGCTTTTTATTACGTGTGCCTAGACCTACAGCTCATATATTACAGCAGTTTAGTCTTAACCTCCTTTAGGAAAACTGCGCAACTAAATATTGAAATTAAAAAGAAGCCACTTCTATTGTTCACTTCGATACACAAAAAAGTTAACTATAATTTATGATTACAGTTTATCTAGTTTTTTGTTTACTTTTAAGTGTCCAAAATATAACTAGTTATACACTGTTACAAAATTATCCAGTTCCTAGTATAAATTCCCGCTTTATACCTGATTCTAAGGAAAGCGGATATAACATTTTTTCAGTGCAAAAAGTCTATACAAATTAGACTATGAGTCCACCTACAAAGGTTCCTGAGTAGTTTGTTTCACTTCAGAAATGTAAAAAGAAGCTTTAAAGCTGCCCCATCCACGGAGCTATGAGAAATTTAACTCATGACAAGCTGTCAGGCAATGCAAGTCTAAGTAGAGGGGAGGAAGAGGGTCTGACAATACAGATGACCAAACTATATTGTTCTCCCAAGTTCCTTAGCACCAGAATGCACTAGGATGTCCTTGGGAGATGCTACAAAATACAATAATAAAGAAATACCTTCCTTAACAATATAATCAGCAGAGCACACCCCTTCATTACCAGGGAAGGTTCAAAGACATTTTTACCCCTATACATACGGGCAACTAGATTATTCAATGTTTGTAAACCAGCTGTTCAAATCTTAAACAACTTGGTTACCTCTTTTCTACTGATTAATCACTAACAATTGCTTTCTGATCAGTAAAATCCACAAATATAAAAGCATCTAAGGAGTGAAACCATCCTCTACAGACACCAAGCTCTACATATCCCTCTGAAGATGTGCTGGAAAAGGCATTTGGGTTTGTGGCTGCGAAAGACTCAGTCCACATGAGATTAATTTTTTGACCAAATTTGGAAATAAATTGTCTCTCTAATGTGCCTATACTTCAGCAGAAGTCTTCCAAAGAGCACATGTCCAATTAGAGCAGCTCAGCTGAGATATGGTAACTTACAACGCCACTGTGATGTTCTCACATACAGTTGTGTTCCCCATTACTATTTGGCCACCTGAACTCCATGGAGGCATGGCGTGACAATCTGAACACTGTTGCCAATACCTGAATTTCTTGCACAAATCTTGGAACACAATATGTTTCTTAAATCTCCAGATCCCCAGATCAAAAGTTTATTAGAGAATATAAACTTTTATTTAAAGAGCAATGTTATTTCTAGACCTATCTGCCTCATAGAAAAGCTTAAAAGTTTGCCTGAAACAGAAGACAGTAAAGAGCATCTAGATAAATAATTTTAAAGGCAGTCTATTTCCTGAGGCCTGATTCATGATTTTCAAACCTCTGGAGCTGTCAAAATTAAAACTGATTGTAGGAAGATATCACAATACTAAATGACTGTGCAATAAAATGGTAAATAAAATTAAAAGTTGATAAATACAGAATAATTCACAAAATGAAAACAGTAGTAATTATGTGTGCTACAATGACAAGTTTTGAACCACCTGTTACCATTACAGACGGAGATCTTGAATCTACTGTGTTTGCTCAACAATGTCAGTTTAGTGATCAGTGCTGGTCAAAAAAGCAAACTGAACACCAGGAATGACTGAGAAAGGAATACAGATTAAAACAGAAATCATAATCTAGACACAGTGCAACCACATCTCAATTACTGCTTGCAGTTCTGTTTCCTTCCATGTCACACAGTAGGGCACAAGGAAGGACACCATCATTCCTGAAGCTATGAAACAACTAATTTGCAAGATTAGGTGAGGTTGAATAAACATCAGGTGAAAGTAAAATGTTTTCTGAAAAGCTAGATGGTTTCACAGTCACATTTGCAACTTTTTACATGCAGTTTTGTAAACACTGACAAACACATACAGGAACTACAAAGCATTATAGATAAACACTGTCAAATACTTCCCTAATACTTAATCAAAACACATTCTAGAGTTATGTACAATTTACTCATGCCAGGAGTACTTGTCATGCTCCTTTTAAAAAAAAAGAGCCCTTCTGCATGATTTTCCTGACCCATCATAGCTTAGGGAGTTCCAACTTTGAGTAACAAGTTGGAAATAAAAATATATTTCCCAAGTCATTCAGGCAAAATGTGTGGGCAGTGTTATACTCCTGAAGAGTGGGTGGCAGATGAAATTCATAAGCGGAACATATGCTGCTTTCTCTAAAAGCAATGCATATTGCCCGCTTCAGTGTGCCAGATCAAAGTCCTTTCAGCACCTGGGCTACCAAACTTCACGAAGGCATTCACAAGTGTCTTTCAGAAATACAGCTGTAACAAACAGCACCTCAGCCAGACCACTAGACACCAACAGTTATACACCTATTATGAATCTAAGAAGGCCAGATTTTATCCTTGCCTTTCCCTAATCCTATTCACTGCCCAGACTCTCAGTCAATACATACCAGGTAGCAAATTCAGCTTTTAGTTCTCCGTTTTCCCCTTGATCTTGTCAGTCATTTAATACAAGACATCAAGCATCTGCCCCTTCCAAGGTTTCATTTTGCTACTGTGATCCCCTGATGCAGTTTCTTCTTAAACCGGAAACTTGTCAAGCTAAATGCCAGTCTTCAGTGTTTCAAATCTAGAATCTTTTTGAGGTGCTTGCTCTCAGAGTACATTAGCTGGCTGCACCACTTGATTAGTAATGCTCTTTCTGAGTGGTATATTTACTCCCAGGAGCACTTCATCATTTATCGTACTTATGTTCCTTTCACTCTTACCCCAATTGTGGCGGCTTTCATGTAAAATGGTAAAAGAAAGAAACTTAAAACAAGATTAATATCTATTTAGTGCACCTTTAATACCATTTTTAATGCACACACACACACACTCTTCAGAGACAAATGTGTTCTGTAGCTTTTTTATGTTTGGCTTTTTAATTTTCTTCATCACAGTTATCTGAATGTAAATACAATGCAGAGCTGTGAGAAAATATCAAGCAATATAGAAATCTGCAAATCACTAGAGGGCCAAGAGGAACAAAGGAAATTCAGGCCAACCATCTGGTCAAATGAATGCTCCATTACAAAAGGTATCTCTTTGAGAGTCCTGCTACTGAACTATAACATGATTTTGGGTCACAGTCATTCTGACATGCCTGTTGCAGAGATTGTCTATGTACAGTTGGGTCAGATCTCGGGAATGTAATCTAACTCAGACGGACATTTTCTTTTAATCTTTTGTCTTACAGGAACAATTGACACCATCTGTCTTCATAACAAAGTGCTTTAGCAGGCCTTCCATAGGTGGTATGGTCCTCAAGGGTGCAGCTGGAAGTGAGAGGAACTAAATTTGTTCTATGTTACAAGACACAGGAATCACAAAGCTACTTAGGCATCACGGAGGACAACTGGGGAGAGGTAACTCTTCACACAAACGAGTATTATAGAGGGTAGGTTGGAAAAAAGTAATAATATTAATTTGTCAGAAATTCCCCTAACAAAAAGAAAGCAACACTTTTATTATCTAGAGGAGGATTGTGTTTCACTCTCCTGAGTGCCTAAGAGAAACTTTTAATTTTAATTTAGAAACTTCCCATCAAGTAATTTCTTCAGTTTACTTGTTATTTCAGATCTGAATTTTCCAGGGTCATCTCTTCTTATGCTCCAGGTTGGCGGGTTGTTGAAGTACTATAATGATGAACTACCCTTCATTTACAGCTATCTAATTATGTAATTCAACAAGTCATATTTCAGATTTCTGACTGTTCAACTACAACTAGCTTCAACACAACTGTGTATCTTACTATCAAAAATAACATTGTGAAAAAGTATTTTTTATAGGTAACAAAACCAGAACACTCAGTAAATGGAAGGGAGATTGCTACAAAATAGTTATTTTATGGCTGTGGGTTTTTTAAGTTCTGTGAAACATAAAGGGCTAAGCTAATTAAAGTAGACTGAGAAAAATTTGTCATAGAAGGGCAGCCTTATGCTTAGGACAGTTAACAGAGCCCATAAAACCGCAGTTGTGTGGTTCTAATAATCACTACAATGTTCCAGCAACCATTGCCATAGCAGTGCTTCAGGGTGGGTTTGGCTGAAGGATTTACCCTTTTCTGGTTAATTCCAGCTCCTTCAAAAGTTGTTGAGGAACTTCATCAGAAAAGAGATTTAAAAAAGCAATTAAGGCAAGAGTCACAAGGTTTCCTCTTCAAAGGACTGCTGTTATACAAAAGGAGATCAAATAGGACATTAGGCACATTTCATGGGCCCTCCAAATTACATTCCACATTGTCAAGGGGCAGAAATCATCAGAATTCCATGCAAAATCCGTCACAGTGTGTACATCAGCTATACCCCTTCAAGTCAGTGGAAAATTATAACTGATATCTCTACTAAGACATGATCTGCACTATGGAAGAAATTGTATTTTCATGCTACTTCATCATCCCTCTTCCTCTTACGTGTTGTCATATCCTCTCCGATCAACTGCTCTCCAAAGTTTGCTTGGCTCGTTTGTTTGCTATCCTCCTAATCTTTCTTCTAGCTCTGCGGTCTGCCTTATGGTATGTTATAGTGACTAAAAGATAGAAGGAAGTGACATAAAGACCCCCACTAATGCTAGCAACTTCACCTTCAGAAGACATAGCCCCTGTGGTTTCTCCACTCACAGGTTAAGGCACATGTATGGATGGGGAAGCCTGAGTGGCTGCTGAGTGAACTAGATGGTTCAGTGCTGAGGGATGAATACAGAGGTTGGCAGTCATCCTCATAGCACAAGCACAAAAATGTGGATTTTGAGCCATACACAGACGTTAGTCAGAAATAAAACCACCTATGACAGTTTACACCAGCTGAAAGACTTTGTTTTTTTTTAGAACAGACTCAAACTTTCAAGTTCAGAATTTTATATATATGTATATATATATATATATATATATATATATACACACTGATGATCCAATATCTCATAAATTATTAATAATATATTGAATAAATTATTAGGTGCTTCTATGGAAGGTTATTAACAGTTATTTTATACATGCACAAGATTATTATGCCACATAAACCACATTATTTTAGCAATTATGTGTCTTAATATTTCCATGTATAAACAAGACACTACCATAATAGAGGATAATACAACAAAGTCACAAAAATATTTAGAAACTTCTACCTGGTTGGGAAAAACAAAAAGAATGGACGTTTCTGTTGACAGAAACATTTATGTTAGCAAAATTCAAGCCGCTGCAGCAAAAAAAGATCATCTTAAATTTAGAAAAGGAAAAGTTTTGATGTTTTTCTAATAGCAAGAAACAATCTCCTCTGATCTCTGGCTATTTACATCTGTTACATTGTGAGACAAAATATGGTTCAAGAATTTACTTGATAATGGTTTGGTCAATGAAATGACAGAAAAACTACAGGTCATACTAAAATGAATATTAAAAATAAATCTATGCAAAATTAAGTGTACTTGGGTTTGATCACTCCATATTCACAATCACAGTGCTACGGATTAATTAGTTCCATAATTTTGTTCTGTCCATTATAAAAAAACCCAAATATTCCTCATCTAGCTTCAGACTTACAACACTCTTGCAACAAAACACAAGTAAGGGACCAAGACATAAAGGTTAAATCAAGATCAAAAGGAACCAAACACTGAAATACATCTGACAATATGGGCCAGAGGGATGTGGACCGTAAGTGCTTATTGGAATTTTTAAAATTAGCCCAACATCTTAACTGCCATTGTAGTGGCTAAATTTGAACATTTTAAAATGTAGCCTTAATGCTACATTTTTAATGCTCATTACAAGTAGCAGCACAGCAGAGAACTAAACCTGAATGTCCAAAAGCCTATACACAAAACCCTGGACCTTACTTTTCTCCAAAATGAGTATGAAACTTGGCTTTTGCCTGGTCTGCCTGATATTTACTAATGACTCAAATGAAAAATTTATGAAGTAGTTAAATCTGACAATGGTTCAATATAAAATGATTGTTAGTAGTGGAAAAATTCCATTCTGACTCTAAAGGGAAAATAAAGAGGAGATGAAGCTTGGCAAGCAGTTGCTGGCCAAAACAAATCTACATTCGCACACTGATGGTCCATGAATGCGGTCCTTAGACAATGGATATTGTTGAAACCTCTGAGAAAGATGCTGGGGAATTGATTTGAATGCCATAACGAGTATATCTGCCTAGTTCTCTCAGAAGTTAAAAATAAAGTTAGAAGAAAAAGCTATCAAGAAACTTTAATGATAAGACAATGGTTTACTTTCAGTTTTGGTTTTGTCAAAGATTTGGAAGAAAAAGAATAAAATAAGACAAACTATGGTAGCTGAGCATAAAATGAATCCTCCATTTAAATATAATTTCTTTTCCCCAGATATATTTATTGCTCAGAATGATTTTCCCAATAATTCTGGCAAATCTTGATCTCTGGATTTGTCACAATGAGTACGTTATGTACACTAAAAATGTTGGAGACATTTTGACACAGAGGCCAGCTTGTTGCTGAAAATTTTCATGTCACCAACTTTTCAGTTTGCTGTACAAGAATATTTTCTGTCATTTATTTATGCTTTGCTGTTTCCAAGAAATTTCGGGTCAGCAAATGAATGGAGTCACGCAGATATTTATTGAACACTAGCACAGACAAAGTGAAGTTTAAAAAACCTGATTAAAAAGCAGGGGAAAGATGAGTAAGGTACTCAACGTTCACAGGATTACAATGCGTAAAGCAGTCTCTTCACTCTCCCTCCTCCCCTCAATACTTGGAAGGACTTTTAGGACCACTCGGAATGTAAGAGCAATCAAAATGAATCAGATCTAAAATACTGTTTTGCAGTCATACTCAGCTGTTGAAAATTACTGGCACAAGATTCAAGTGTTATGGCTGCATTTAAAGCAATGTTTGATGATTTTATAGTTGCTAATAGTGCACTCAGAGGTTTTTGTAAATTTCCTTGACTCTAACTATTTGTATCATCTTAGTTTTGCATTAAGCTCATACGAACCTAATAGAGTCGGCAAGAATTTTGTAGGCTGAACTGTTCAGATGAGGTCGTTTGCTCAAGATGTTTCAGATTTTGCAAGAACAGATGATCTTATGAGATGATTCCATTACAGAGGTCAAAAGCCTCATGAAAAGGACAATAGGAAATATTTTTCTTTCTTTGTCCCTAAAACGCCATGTGAAAGCCAAAGTAGGGAAAAAATAAGCAGAAGACCCTGTCTCCCCTTTAATTTCTCCCCCCATCTCTTATGCTTGCTGTGTAACACTGCTGCAAGTTCTCATGAAAAAGCTTCATCTTTCTTTATAAATTGCTTTGGAATTCCGGTGGCATTAAAAACATACACAAGAAGCCTGTATGGGAGGGAGCATATGGAACAGAGTGGGTTGCGACTCTTGGGAAGGAGGTTCCATGTGTACATTGTGCTTTTCAGAGAATGACACAGATCTCATTTTGAATTTGTGGATAAGTTAAACATTGAATACAGTCAGCTCCCAGATTTGATGTTTCTAGCATGATCTACAGAGTGAAAAATAAAACTTTTTTTTGGCCAGGTTAATAAATCAATCAATTTATGCTTTACATATATGTGCAGAAAAGAGGCAGAAGGCATTTTATTTTCTTCTGAATGATCAAAGTGTTGGGCAGTGTTATGGCCAGAGGCCAAACTACACTGAAGATGGTTTGCTCCGTTATGTCTGCTGCTGTATTCTTATCTTGGAATGACAGCATTACTCTATGTATTTTTAACTGTATTCTTCCATTATGGCAATAATTGGTTATTTAAATGCCATCAGTTTCAAATTACTCCACTGGAAAATACAGCAGGGAAAAGTATCAAAGACAAAGAACTTTTAAATAAATCTCATCTCCCCACCTGCCATATGAAGCAATTTCTATGCCAGGTGGCAGATGTTTATGATGGTGCTTAAAACAAGTAAAAATTAAATGGATCTCAAAACTTAATTGTTTTTCAGTGTAAAGGGCTCTCAAATAAAGGTAATTTTATTTTATTTTTTGGTTAGAGATCCTATCAGAAATGACCTGAAAACCCAAAGCTCTTTAACATAAAAGAGATGATAGAAAGATCAGAATCTCAAGCATTAAAAAAGAATCTTCTTTCCTCAATGTAATTTGATATATAATATCTCATAATCAGGCTATCATGACAAAGAACTCTTCATCCCTTCAATATAACACTTACACAGTACATGTGGAATTTTCTTGATGCATGACATTTTATATAGGATATAGATCAATCAGACATGTTTTTCTCAGATTTTCTGCAAGAAATATACTAGCAGTAGAACACCATATTCAAAAATTCCTTTTGAAAACTGAGTATCTAGCTGATTATCAATTTTAAAAGTGATCTTATAGTTTATAAAATACTTAAGTCATCTTCTAAGTTATATAATTTCTTATCCGAAGAACTGTTCATTACCACTAGACAGTTTTCACTGAACATTTCTTTTGCTGATGTTTCTTATACAAAGATCAGCTATATCTTTTTTTAGGGTGTCTTACATTAGTAAGCATGTTGGTACACATGAAAGTGACTGTTCACGTTAAGCCCATTATGAATCAGTGCTGTATCTTACAGTGGTCTGGGCCTGCTCTACGTCAGAAGCTGGTAAGAAATTATATGTAAATAGCATATATTTTTGTTCCACACAAATTCACCAGGATAACAACTGCCTCAGCTGAAGGAATGGCAAAGTATTTATGTGTTCTTCTTTTATTCATCCTCTGCATGAGTTTCTATAAAGTACATGTGGGCCTGAGTAAGAACCTCACATAAACCACACCAGTTGAAGTGCTGAATGAGAGAGGAATTCCAAGAGCTGGATTGCGGTACACACGCATTAATTTGAATCCTGGAGAAATCAACATCTAGGGAAAAACAGTTTACCATCTCAGTGAGGATGTGGCATATAGTGGCAGAAACCTGGAGAAAATAAACTCCTGAGAAGGTAGGAAAAATATCATGAAGTGCTTTTACACCTGTAGGATAAGATAAAATATTTGTGTTGTTATGGTCACAAAGAACTCTTGAACTGTCCTACATTAAAAAAACAGCTCATATGAAAATTCAGGAGTGTATTTCTAGAAAAGGGCTGTGTGTACTCTTCACTGTAGGATGCCTGCACCCTTTGGGATCCCTGGTCTCGCTCATCTGGAGTATATGTCCTAATCTACACAAGCTGATCTACTGCTATAGTTTAAGGAATAAGCCTTTATTGCAAACATAGTTGTGACAGTTCTGCACGGATTATGCTAGGCATTTTGACTGTGGAGCATTTATAAGGCCACAAATTCTGTAGTACTGAGGTGCCGAAATTATTGTTTGTGTTCTGCAAGGGGTATTCAAGTCAAGGAGAATGCAAGGGTGGTCAGTAAGCCAGCGCTGCTGCCCTCAGTGCTGCTATGTAACGTCATGGCCAGAGTTGACAGCACTACCCCTCTTCAAAAGCACGTGAATCCTTTCACTAGGAGAGAGAGATATCTTTTGCTCCTGAAAAGTAATTCTCTCTAATGGCAACGGTTTTCAGCAGTGTTTAAACTAGGCCCAGTATCCTGCTAGTTGCTTTCGTGGCTTTCATTTCTTCATGAACAAGTTGCCAGTAGGAGTGTCTGGGATAGTATGAAATCAACAGCTCCTTAGGTAGTAAAGAGATAAAAATGTAAATAATTTATGAACATAAAATACTATCATTATGGTTCTTCTGCTATCATTTTGATGAATACAAAGATGGCACTTCCCCAAATAGAATTTTACTCAATTAAAACTACTCAATTAGCACAATACCACTGCCCATCAAGTCAACCAATATTGGCTCATTGCTCATTTAAAACCTAGCATGGAGGGAAGAGAGACAGGCTGTACTGAAGCTAGGGCTTTGAGGTACTATAGTAAAGAAAATTGCAACAAGATGAAGTTACGACAAACTAAGTAAAACATAAGACACAGTGAAAGCAGAGGTAAAGCTCAAAGGGATACGTGAGAGATCTAGTCAAAGACATTTATTTCTTACCAGCTATGCTGTACTTCAAATGGTCCAGTCTGTGCATCTTGTTTCCAAAATTTTGAGTGAATTTTGAGTCACAGGAAAAAAATTCTTTCATGCAATCTAGATAGGTCTATTATCCATCTTACTAACCCCTTCTGTGTTGTTTTTACCGTCTTTTATGAAAGAACAATCAGCCTTTCCCTGGTCACCGTTTTAATCACTTCAGCAGTGCCACAGGGGTGCATGAAACATGGAGGCGGGGAAGGGTGGTTAGGAGTTTGGCCACTAATCTCCATTTGAAAGTTCCAAATTTGTATAAATTACAAACTCACTGTCTGTGCTCTTGTCTGAGACATGACCTTTTGTCTGAAACCCACTAATAGTGAGCATATGTCACAGTAGAAAACTCTTTGGCACCCAAGTTACTTCAGTGCATCACAGTTAACAAATTGTAATTCCAGTTACATGTTCCTCCACTCATAATAAAGCACATCTGTCACAGAAAAAAATAATCTTTCTTTCCCATAAAACGACTCATAGTTAAAGCATATAAGATTATCATTATGCAAGCTCATTAGGTGTACACAAGCTATACTTTTCCCTGTACAACTGAAATTCATTGATAAAACAATGAAGTGAACTAACACCCCTCCTAAATAAAGTTTCACCAGTAGCACTGTATGTTAATGGAGCTATTTCATTGTTAATGTGACTGACTGCTTATTGATTCTTGCAGTAATCCAGCAAGGGCTTCAGAGTACAATTTAGTTTGGAGAGCTACGGATCCAACATCTATGCTCAATTACAACTTTCAGAAGGGTAGATCAATAAAATTTAAATTGCTTATGGTAATCACAACTTCAAATCATTGCGATCAGCATAAGCAATCTGCTGACCCCAGCCAAGCTCCTAAATTGAAACTTGTAATGAGTGGTCATTTAGTTTGGGTCCATTCATATTATTTTGGAGGCAGGTGATGAACAATTAAAGATCAGTCAGCACCTTCCCTACCCAGCATTCCCATCTGAATTCCCAAAGTACTAATATGTAGTAACCCTAGGGTATAGGCCTTTGCACTTCTTTAATGGGTATTCTGTATGAATAAGCAATTATATTTTCTATTAAACAATTTCAGTGTAATTGAATTAGCAGTTATAATATTGCTCGGGCAAGCAGAAGCTTTCCTAGGGAAAAATTAAGTGATATTGGGTAATTCAAATTAATTTATAAGCCTGAAAAATGTAACCATTAAACGGAATTGTTCACCCTCCCAAAAAAATTACAATTAATGAGCATATTGTTTCAATGCATAAGTTTCCTAACAATTTGTTTTTTGGTCATAATAGCTTTTTCCTAGTTCATTATAAAAACCTGTCTATTATAATGAAAATTTCATAGGCTGTTTTCTTTGACAAAGCTGGTTGCAAGTTTAAACAAAGATAGCCTGCAGATTACTTTCACGATAAGGAGTCACCTTAGAATTACATTTTAATAAATCATTGACAATAAATCTTCTGCATTACAGCACTAGGGTTTAGAGAAGGAGGAAAAAAGGCAAATACAGAGAAAACGATCAATGAAAATCCCCTTCTGCCAATATGAGAATAGATTGACCAACTCTAATGCAAAGTTTGCTGCACACAAAAATAAAAGTCCAAAAAGCCTTATTTAAAAAAGATGCAAAGCAAACAGCAATAAAGTCTGTACACAGATGCAGATTTAATTAACATATTAATTTATTAATACTCACCTAACAGCTTTTTGCAAATGGTCTGTGTTCAGGGTAGAAGTCACTGAATATTTAAACAAGCTAACAGACAATGATTTGGGAATATTTTCATTACTAAAATGCCAAACACATGTGATTCTAGTTCATGAGATTACATGTTATTCACAAGTATTTGAAAACCTGATGAGCATTTCTATTTGAGATTCAGAAAACGTTACATGGGGTTTAGCACAAACAGTGCTTTGCCTGAAGACTGTTTAAACTGGTTTAGTCATCCAACCAGGGAGGAATAACAATTCCTGTGTTTTTACTTAGAACAAGAGGTCTTAAGGCCAGGAGCATCTAAGCTACATAAAACATCTCTTGCCATATTAACCAACAGTGCAAAATGCACCTGAGTTATGCCAGGTTTTGCACAGTGATGCAGACAAAAATTTCAGTGTCTCATATTTTGGCAGGGGTGGAGAGAAGAAATCTAAGATAAACTACCCAGACAAAAGGTTTCTGTACATGTTATGCAACACTTGGATGGTTTTCTGAGGAAAATCTACCAATATTTTTTTTTTTTTCTGATCACAGACAAAGTGTAATAATGACTAGCTTTCATAATCACAGTACCATTAAAGTAAAAGGCAAAAACTAGAAGTGGTAAATTCAAAGTTCCTGATTAAGCAGAATCAAGAATAAAAAACATGTCTCTGCCTATGACTCTGCAGGTTACTTGCACTGGAGAGGGCTTCCCCCCTCCGCCTGGCTTGTCGTTTTATATGTAATGTAATGCTTCTTAAGAATATCAATCTTAAAAAGTATACTGATGTTTTATAGCTGCTCCTGTTTTGCAATACAAATGATATAATTACTTGTTTCTTGCTGAAGGGGGTCCAGGTTTTTTAGTTCATTTTTTAAATGCAATCTTACTAAGCATTTTATCCTAAAATGGCTATGCAAAGTGTGCAGTATGGTCTCAGATAAAGATGGACAACACACCTCCAAAACTAAATACTAGGCAAGGAATGAAACTTGAATTAAAGCAGCATACCAAAATCTGAATTGATTACTTACTGAAATATGTTAACATGATGTAATGGGCAACTACTAAAATCAGATGTACAGTAATATTCCATGAATCACTGCTAGCTGGCCCACAATGAACAAGGACATAAAAAAGAGCTCTGTTCACCAAAAATCTCAAATTTTGTAATAGCTCTGAAATGTTCTGTTTATATAATACAAATTTCTCACCACCTACAGCTTCACATTTGTTAGTATGGACAGACTGCAAACTTTCTTATAGTGGTGAGCAAAGCACTAACGCCTTCCTGTAACTCCTCACTCGTTTGAGCTCATTAATGACACCCTACTCTTGAGCTGGAGACCACAACCACTCAGAAATTCCTGGCAGCAAGCGAGCCTGAAATTAGATTCTGCTGACCCAAAAGCACAAGTCCTTGCTATTTAACTTAAAGCAGATTCGCCATGAGCTGTGCCCTATGAGACATGACAAATGACTGAACAGTTCTGATTCCATCCATTAGAGGTCAGTGGTACTTGTAAGGTAGCCAACTCATTACAGAACTGCAGAAAAGGGATTAATTAGTGTCCTAGTTGAGCTTCAATTATGGAACAATCCATATTCAAATTGTCTGTTGGATATGGTGGGCACTACATGACAATTCTGGATATTTAAAGATAATGACAGCATTGCATTTAGGGGAAAAAAAAAATCATTTCAATGACATTGCAAACGTAGGGACTGACAAGCATTTGCTCCTCACACTTCCAGGTCAGGAAGATGTCCATGTGGGCTCCAGCTCCTCTGCTGGGAGAGGTAGGTTAATCCCTCTGTGGAAGAGACCTGGGCCGACGTTGTCCTGTTTGTTTTGGCACATGAAGTGCTCACTCTGCAATCCTGGAAATGTTGAAAGGAGAAAGTCCATTCTGCCCTAGTCCTCCTAAGGTGGGGAAGAGCACACTGACAAATAAGAGAGAGATGGTAGGTAATAGAAGATTCATATATAGACAGGTCTGTCCAAAATGGATCTAAAAGGCAGAATTTTCAGCCTATATAATTAGCTCATAAATTAGCCTATAATTATCTGGGGCTCATTGCCACCACACGAACAAATCTCTAACCTGTAAATTTTCTTTGATTTTTTTTTAAGTCCTTCAGAACTCACATCTGCGTTTTTCTTCCAGAAATTAGTAGATTTAAATATTTGAAATCAAGATATCTAGGAATGTCATAAATAATATACATTCTTTCCCTAGGTAGATCTTTTAAGACATTTTAAAATATAAAAGCAATATGACATTTTAAAGTTTTGTGAATTTCTTGAAAGCAAGCTACAAAATTGGCCTGACACATCCTTAATCCATTTATCCATAGAGTGAAAATGTAACATTTCTATTTGAAAAAGAATAGCAGAATTTATCAATTCCCTATGTGAGCAGAGTGGAGAAACAAGTGGAATATTCAAAGCTCGGTTCTGATCCAACTTGCATACCTATATATCTGGGGTAGATTGATTTTAATAGTTATTTCAGATTTTCTGTAAAGAAAATTTGGATGAGAGCTTTAGGCTTCCTCTCAACATTGTGTGTAAAAGGTTCAATTTTCTTTTTTTTATTTTTTATTTGCATACTTCATGGTACTTCTTCACTTGTCAGGAATTTTGCAGTAACATCAGCTTAATGGAATTCTTGAAGCAATTACCTATAAGTTGAGAGCCTCACAGCACAACTAAAGTCAGTGCACCTAACCCAGGTCTTAATCAACCAAGTTAAAAGGACAGTGTCATTACAATAGTGTAAGAACATTATTTATTGTGTTTAGTTATAGCTAACAGTGGAAGATACAACTTGTGAGTTCAGCACTATTGCAAAAATAAATACACAATAGGATTGGCAGCTAAGAAACTCTTGTGGTTTGAATTAGGGTTGTCAGAAGAATGTCAGCTTATTGACACCATATTTTGTTGTCCTATACAGGTGGAAGAATATGAAGGAAAGCAATAGATGAACCAAGAGACAGAATTTGGCCACCACTAAAGCTCAACCCTGAATTATGTTATTACTGTTGGCATGAATGAGCTGACCCACAACAGCTGTGAACTTGCATGGTCTTGATCTATGCAAAACTCAAAGGAGTATTATTTATCTTAATATTCCCTCACTGAAATGTAAACATTGTCACACTACTTTACATTTGCTTATAGGACAAAGTTGCTCCAAAATAAAACTAGCAGGCTTAGCTGAAAACATTAGCCCTTAAGAATGCACGCTCTGGATTGAATGGTTTAGCCTTAAAATTCTCCTTTCTACAAAGCTCTTCATTTCAGCAGAAACTTCTGGATAATACAGGAGATGGTGAAAAAAGAACCACTTCAAGATCACAGGACTGAGTGGTACCTGCTAAATTCCCTGCATTGTGCAGCCTACTCCCATGACATTGTCTTGCAGTTTGTGGCACTTAGTGTTCTACATTAAGATGTCTTGTAGTCATCTTCATAATTACCAAAAAATTAAAAGGGAAGGTCTTCTGCTTTTAGTTATAGAAAATAACTTGAAAGGGTGAAAAAATGGAGAAAAAATATCCTGTGCTGTGGCCTTGTCTTTTTTTCCCCTTTAAAGAAGTATGATATTGAAAATATCATGAACCTCTGGATCATGTGAGTTTTTTGTGGACAGAGACTGGATTTCAGCCTCAAGACACTGCATCTGATAGCCCATCCCCTTGTATCTGCTCTATTAAAAACTACCCCATGGACAAATCATGATCCTAGGAGTTAGTTAAAAGCAACCTCAAACCTTTCACCCTTTTTGTACTCACAAAGTAATCTAAACCCAGCACATTAAGAGAGACATCAAAGAGTCCCCACTGGTTTTTGTAGGTGCAACTTCTGAGTCTTGCACTTCATACTTTAGAGATAAGGCATGCAAAGACTTCATTCTGGCCTTTTGCCCCCGAAAGAGTTTTTACTGAAATGTGTGTTGCAGTAGAAAGATAAATAGTCAGAGTTACAGAAATCAATACAGAAAAATTCAATAAATAACAACAAACATCTACTGGACAAGACCTAAACTTTTACTATGAAAGAAGTTACTTTACTTTCCTATGCTAGTACCATACAGACACTTCTTTTGTACATCCGTGTTCATAAAGAATATAACATCTTTCTGATTTTAAAGACTCGGGCAAAATGTGAGGTATATGTTCCACTGCCTTCTTCAGAAGCTCCCCAGATCACTGTCTAAGAGCTCTTTGGAACCAGAACCAGAAACTGAAATGATATTAAACTGCATCACACATATAAATTTAGATCTCAAATTCACTTTAAACTATGGATGCAAGCTACAAAATACAGATCCAGATCTCATTAGCCTCAAGGTCTGCAGCTATCTGAATCTGACATTTTGACTTGGAGCCGTTTCTACTAGGAGTCAGAAAAAAAAATTCTCATTTTCCATTTAGTCATTCCCAGTGTGTTTTGCTTACATTTTTTTTTTCCACTCTGTCCCTGCACTAAGAAGCCATTGAACCATCTGTGGTATTCAGATAATAATTTTCTTAGCTGTAACTCTATAATTCCACTAATGAGGGCTACTGGAGAGTCTGCTATCTTCCATTTCCAAAGACATTATTATAGTTTGATCTTTTGCATATGCAGGCATCACTCCATCTTATAGATGTGGGTAAATGTATAAGAAACCAGTTCTTAAAGAAACACTGTACTGAGGCAGTGTATATAAATACCAAATGGCATAAGTACCGAGAAATACAGTTTGAGAGAATCTGAAACTGTTTACCAGATGGACAGAATTCAGAAAGAGGTTTTGGCTATAAGAAAATAATTTTATAAAATAGTCTGGAAAAGTTAAATTATATTTTGTTTTAAAATTTTTCAACCTATTGTTTAAAAATTATGTTTTAAATTTAAAAGGCACCAATTTCTATTATTTTGTATAAGAACTGAAGGAGTTAAATTCCGTTTTTTAAAAAACTACAGGTTACACGTCTATTTTTTCCTTTATAGTAGGAAATTTAAATTTTCCTTTATAGTAGGAAACCCCAAATAAAATTCCCTTTGGTAATTAACCAACATGTGTTTCCATTTTTCAGCTGAGATTGTGAACCAAAAGACTATGTTTAGATCACACCCATCTGAAAAGGCAGCATTACTAATCACACCAATAGATCAGACTCTCCAAAGGACCAGATATTAGACTTAAGTTTATGGAAGTCCCTAAGAACTTAATGTGATCTCAGGCCATCAGACTGAGCTAATTATTCAGCCAGTAGCTGGACAATCTTCAGACAGTCTTCACATTGGCCTTTTCAAGATTTGCACTGTGCTCCCTCTGCAGAAAGAAGACGATGCAGGAATCCTCCGTGTAGCCTTCACATAAGAGTCCTTGTGCCAGCACTCTACACTGAGTTCATGCTCACCGTCTTCTCAAATAAAAATTATACATTACGTGTAAGAGATTCCTGATAACTCTTCATAATATGACCTGCCTGTGCTCTTTATAAGCACACAGCCTCTGTCATCAGCCTTTGCTGACACAATAGCCTCTCCATTCATGTCTGAAGTCCTCCAGCACAGAATTGCCTTCTTAAATGGAGAGAGCATTTTGAAAATGCATTCCTCAGTTTGATGGTGAAAAATGAATACGAGAATAAAAGAATTCCTGTTGTTTCCTTGTATACAAGACTCTTCTTGCAAAAATCAAGCATTTTGGAACAGTATCGCTAATGAAATTATCATAATCAAGAACTGCAAAGGCATCGATTATTAAATGCAAAACTAATAACAGCCTTGAACGAGAATTTGGTGTCACTGAAGACTTTCAGAATCTGTCCAGGATTCCTCTATCATCAAAAAATCCCACTGAAAAGCCACACACGTCTAACTATGAGCAGGTGACAAATCTGAGGTCATGGTTCTACAGGACACCAGCCCCTAATAACATAATAAAAATGCTGTGCTCTCCAGATCCAAAAAAATGAACTTTCAGATTCATTCAAAAAACCACTGCAGTATACTTCCCACCAGATATTTATCCTTTGCCCTGCAAGCCACACAAAGTATAAAGCTGGTAGGTCTCATTATTTTAACAGAAATAGCACTTATCACAGTTTTGTGATGGATCCAGACCAAAACTCTAAAGATAGATGATTTGAAGATGGGCACAGCCAGCATGGATGAAGCCGCAACTATGACCTCACTGACTTCACTGAGATGATGTGTAATATTAAACACACAAAATCTTCCTTGGATTATGACCAAACCACTGTTTTGGGTTGGCATGGCAAGGTTTTGGTAGCAGGGGAGCTACAGGGGTGCCTTTTGTGAGAGGGTGCTGGAAGTTTCCTCTGTCCCATAGAGCCAACACCAGCCAGCTCCAGAATGGACCTGCTTCTGGCCAATGCCAAGCCCATCAGTGACCGTGGTAGCATCTCTGTGATAAAATGCTTAAGGAGGGGAAAAAAACCCCCATGCACAATTTTCAGCCCAAGAGAGGAGTGAGAACGTGTGAGAGCAGCAACTCTGCAGACACCCAGGTCAGTGCAGAAGGAGGCAGGAGGTGTTCCAGGTGCCAGAGCAGAGATTCCCCGGCAGCCTGTGGTGAAGGCCATGGTGAGGCAGGCTGTGCCCCTGCAGCCCA